>NXGY01000013.1:202058-276565 GCA_002893645.1 Metschnikowia hawaiiana
TTTTTTTTTTTTTTTTTTTTTTTTTTTTATAACGCTTAATCTGTCTCCCTGCCTCCACACCACGTCTCCAAACATTCTTTCTCCTCCTCAGATGTTGTTACACACGGCCTTAAGGCCACAGGTTTTTCGTCAGATTCAAGCAAGTCGAAATGTCTTTGTGCTAGCTCCCAAAAGACTATCGCTTCCATACCAATTTAATTGGAGAAGTCTCCAAACAAATACTTCAAAAGAAGAGTTAAAGAGCCGGGCCAAATCCAACTCTCCATTTGGTACAAAACACCCTATAAGTGCACCACACCATGCTATCTCCGATCCTAGCCCGCCCAAGGACCAGTCTGATATAACCAAGCCATCAGAAAAGCCATTCAAGATAACCAACGACCTATACACTATCCCGAACCTTCTCACATACACACGAATCCTCACCACACCATTTGTCGGGTATTTCATAGCAACAGGTAATTCGACCGCCGCTATATCAATTTTCACATACTCATGTGTCACAGACTTGTTGGATGGCTATATTGCTCGCAAATATAATCTTCGGTCTGTTTTGGGCTCAATCATCGATCCTGCCGCAGACAAGTTCTTGATGTTCACGTGCACCATAGCACTCTCCATACAAAGTCTGATGCCCATGTATGCTGCAAGTATCATTATAGGTAGAGACGTCATTTTGAGCTTCATCAGTTTTTATGTCAGGTACAAGTCCTTGCCTCCTCCAAAAACACTTCTGCGGTACCTTGATATGAGCATCACGACCCACACTGTCAACCCCAACATGCTTGGGAAAGTCAACACTGCCTTACAAATGTTTTACATTGGAGGGCTCGTGTTAAATCCAGCTCTTGAGTCCGTGACTGGCTGGAACACCTCGATGTTCTTTGACTATTATGGCATGCTTGTGGCCTCGACGACTGTGTGTAGCGGTTTGAGCTACTTGGTAGGAAAAAACTCCTTTAAATCCATAAAAAGCTAGTGGTGCTTGAATGTCTTTACCACACTAATGACTGAGCATGCTTTATTACATGCTCTTCGCCATGTATGAGAAGACATGCAATTATGGTCTTGAGAGCTCCATCCGATGACAGCCTGCTATAATTGAAGCAAAACAAATGAATCATATCTATGAGAAAAACGAGCACCTCAGATACATAAATCACCTTCAGCATGTCGCGTTTGATTGCAAAAAGGGTATCGCCATGCTCCTTAATACCGGTCATAGTAAGGAACAATTTATATGAACGAATGCTAGACTCTGTGGGCATATCAAGCCCGAAAGCCAACTGTGACAATACATAGAGAAGAAAGTTAAGCATGTGCTGCCCAAGCTCAGTACATCTCGAAAACATTAAATCTGCTGTCTGAATAAGAATTCCTTTAGTCTTGGTAACTTGTTCGGATAACGAAAATTGAATCAGGTACACGTGAACCATGCTTTCAATTGTATACTTGATGAGTAGAATACACTTGCGGTTATTCAACTCCCAAGATTTCTCTTCTAATATTTGCTTGAAGTGCTCAAGTGACTGTACTGTCTTGGGACATGGTTGGAAAGTGCAAACTCCCTTCATTTTTCTCGTTAGGTTTAAAACATCAAAGTGACGACTGTTCCTTACAATAGGGGTCATGAATGTATATTTCCGCTTTCTTCTGATCTTGCGTAAAAGATCATGGCTAATTTGTTCTATAGTCACTATAATGTAAGAATACATGATGAGATTGAGATCTGGTTGCAAAGCGATGTAGCCATCTTAATAGATATTGCCCCTGATAAGCCCTGAACAGAAGTGATATAGACTCGAAACTCAAAATTATACATACCTTCATGTGTCAGTTTGGTGACCATTGCTACCTTAGCCACCACGAGTGCTACCGCCAAATCATTCGAGCTCATGAGATTCAAATTTATTGATCCGATGTATCGAATCCATCAAGCCTCAATATAAGGATAGTCAGCAACTATTTATTTGTTGTGCGACGTCGTCTGGTGGCAAACCCCTGCGTGCTCTGAGACAACTTTGAAACATTTAGCGGGTGGCTGCAAAAGAAAGGCATTATAAAGTCCCAGGCATTTTTGGGTTGCATTGACTATGAGTGAGTTTTTTCTAGTTTTATGATGATATGGTTTGTGGAGACAATATTGACCTCACAACTGATGCAAAAGGTGGACATATCGACGACTAGGGCAGTGAAAACAAAGTCAGCACACCCCAAATATGGTAATTAACTGTATTGAAGTCAGAATGATAGGACAAGATACATTGGGCGGCGGACCGAAAGAAGACCAAATTGGCGGCATGCTTGAGAAAAGGACCGGATATGATTCTCAATCCTCCAGTTTGAAATCTATCTTGCGCAATCGAATCCATAGACGTTTGCGAACAAAATCGCCAAAATAATATTTGCCATGCCACCGTGAGTTAAGCCGCCAAAACAGGGTATAGAGCCATCCCTCCTCATCAACGTCACTGAGCATCAAGACATACCACAGATCCCAAACCCATGACCAGTCCAAATCAGGCAAAACATAATTCTTGAGGGAGTCATTCGGTAGTAGAATCTTTCGGCCATCAAGCCTCAGGAATAATGGAGGATCCACTAGCGGTAGCAAAGACTTGCCACTGAAAAGTGGAATCCCAAACAATTTGAATCCACGCTGATGCTCTACTATCACATCGAACACATAATCATCTGAATCCTGAGCGTTGTGAGGGAGATAATCACGAAAATCGTGGAGGAAACCCGCAGTGTCAAATCGATATTTGTGCAAAAGCTTGACTAACTCGGGATAGGTGGGCATGGAATGTGTACAACTTTGAGCATAAGTGATTGTGTATGGGCCAGATCTGTTTCCAGGGGAACTTGCGCATAGGTGCTTTGGCCTTTGGCGCTAAGAACAAGAGCGGCGCTGCACCAGTGCATCCGCCGCCCATCAAACTTTTCTGCGCCTCGTATTTGACTTCCAAGCAGCCCCACCCAAGGATCACAACATGCCAACTAATTAGAATATGCGCAAAGTTTTGGCCAGATCCTTCTGGAGCATAGGCTGCATAAGCATAAAGCACGAAAACGCCAAGTTTTAGACTAATGGAGTTTCTATAGGCTATTTGGGGATCTTCCGCAGATTGCCGAGAATGCCTAAATTCCATGTGGAATCATGCATGATAAGTTTTGGGGGATCGGAAAATTACCCCGATTATGAATTTTGGCCGAAGGTAAGTGCTTCTTTGTTAACTCGCAGGTGACCAAGCGCTCAATTGAAAATAAGCGCGTGGTCAAAAAGCACCCTCCGCACATTCAACTCCACCCATTCTCTGCAAGCGAATTCCTAGATAGGCATGTGATACCGGAGAAGTAAAACGGCGTTTGAAATGCTAACAAAGGCAGTGAATGTTTATTTGAATCCCTTTGAGAAACCCCTGGCCGATGCCTCCCGGACTTGGGCCAGGAGCACATACTCTGTGCAGTTTGGCCACAGTATGGTACCATTTAATTTATGTGCACGCAGCCATATATTATTCAAGGTTTTGAATATCCTGCGTCTCATTCACGGCATGTGGTACCGGAAGTGCATGAAGGAGAAGTAACGTCCCGGATTCAAAGTTCAGTCTCAATCGACAGATGATGCCAAAAACAAGAGAGTCTTGGTGACGCTGAAGCTTGATCATCCTGGGGTTGAATCGCAACATGCTTAAGTATGACAAGTCCTAGACAAAAAAATTTGTGCAGTTCCGGCCAACTGGTGGCTGGAGTTCGCGCCTAAAAGAAGCACTGCGGGTGCAGGGAGTGCAAACAAAAGAAACAAAAGTGAGAAATTGTGCTGAGCAAACGGCTAGAAAAAAGAAACTACATATAGTGTAATTTTGTCTATCTGCGCATTGTCGTATGCGACGAGAAAAAGGAAAAGCGGAAAACATTAGTCAGGCTCTCTCCACCAGCTCAAGAACATTTCAAAAGTCACTGGAAACAACCAAAAAGATACAAGCAAGTCTCGGTCTAGCGTACGAGCACAAACAGTCAAACGGAATTAGTCTCCACCATCATCTAATTCTAACCCTTTTTTCCCTTTTTCCAAAGCATGCAATCAAAGATAACTATGGCACCTTCAGAGTTCCATCCATTTCAAACCGCACCACAGATCAAGCTTGAGGAAGCAATAAGTGCCTCTGTTGGGCAGGGCAAAATCATGCCTGAAACCAAGCAAACCTTGCTGCCGCTGCAGCTGCAGGTGCATCAAGAAAGGCCACCTCATCAACTGCTAGGGCAAGAGCATCAGCCACGACTGCTGGTACCATTGCAGCAGCAGCAGCAGCAGCAGCAAGGCGAACGTGTACCAGCCAAGCAAGGTGTGCCCTTCAATGGACTCTCCTTTCACAACCCATTCGATGTCAACTCATATCCTTTAACGAATCCTCCATTGTACGACTCAACGATGTTTGTGCCATACGGTGGAACTAGGCGTAGGCGTATCTCCATTTCTAATGGTCAGATTGGCCAAATTGTTAACCACGAGGCATTTTTTATGGATGAAGATCTGTTCGAAGACTTCTATGCGCCTGAGAGACATAGGGGCACGAGCGGCTTTCACGACGATACATTTGCCCACACGCATACTAGTGGGCCAGGTCTTGTTACTGCTGAGGCTCCCGCTGCTATCGGTGCACCTGTGGCTTCCTCTAATTTGACGGCTGGTTCTCAGTGGAGTGTCAGCGGAGCACGCAATGTCCACGCCCCAGAAATTGCGACAGGCCAAGCGTTGGAGAGCAGCAGCATTGCCCCGGCCGTGCCACTGGGCATTCCAACAGTCTCTTCAACTCAAGGAAGTGGCATGAATACACCAATACTGAATGGCCCGATGAAGCAAGAGAACGCTTCCGTGGCCGGGTTGCCACCTCCAAACCACACGCTCATCTACAACAACGAGGTCATCTACAACCCGCATGACGGGCCCATTCCAGGAACTGCGGCGTGGAAAAAAGAAAGGCTACTCGAAAGGAACCGTGTGGCTGCTTCTAAGTGTCGTCAAAGAAAGAAACAAGCCCAGCAGCAATTGCAGCATGATATCAGCAAATTTGAGAATGCGTTGAAAGAAAAGGAAAACAAGCTAATGAAGTATGAAAAGCTCCTTTCAATGTATAATTTGGCGTTAAAACAACACTTCAATGGAAGCCCAGATGCCTTAGAGACATTACGACCTTTTGTCGAAGACTCTGGCCCATAGAAGATGGTATGTCATGAGAATTGGTAGGGATGGACTAGTCATATTAGAGAGAACGTGCCAATTTTATGCAAGGCGCCGTGCAAGGTCACGGCAGTTGTGTTTGTGACGCAATCGGGTATCAAGAATAGGCTAGTCACTTGTTGTTGCAGGGATAATGGAACTGGGCTACGTCATATCAGGTCCTGGGCTATTGGGGCTTCTTGTGAGGTAGTGTGTCTGCGTCTAGAAGGAAGTTGATCTTCTTGCAAAGACCAGAGAGTCATGATCGAGCGAAAAGATGTGCGGTCTGACCATTTATAAAGGTAATGAAATATAGAATACGGTGATTGCATTTGTAGCGTCAGATGGTTGGCCTGCTTTTCCTACACCTGCAGGGCATGTTTATGAAATCTGGAGAAAAGCCATTCCGTGCGAGAGGGGGGTGATGTTGCAGCCGTCATCTCTCGATTACTTGAGCTGCAAATGTGCAACCAAGCATCCATGGATTTTGCATTCTAGACGTCCATGCTTTCTAGAGTGCCGGCGGTTCATTGTGTGCAGGTGGCGCTTTGGGAAAGGCTGTGTTTCTCGTGATCTCTGGCGTAGAAGCGCTTTAAAGTGCACCGGGACTTTCTTTCCACAATAGGGAACTATAACAGGCTTGATAAGAACAGTCGTCTTGCTATTTTTGTCCAGCGAGCTCTGAATTGTAATGGATGGGAACCGCTGAGTAATGCCTCTTTCTGAGCACGCGCACGGTGAGGGCAATAGGCCTCTTTCAAAGTACGCGCTCCTCTGAGGGCTGGATGCCTCGAGGGCTGCAAATGTGTTCGCTCCAAAGGTAAAATAAAATGGGATAGTTCGCCACAGTTCGAAACGTTTGGCTCGACCAGACCATCGACTGATGTAAAAAAAAAAAAAATCACAACTCACCAATGAACACGCTTAATTAAGCCTTCACTTGTGTGTGACGAGTAGCCACAGACCAGGTCGCGGCCATGCATAGATCAATGTGGACACCAGGTGCCAGTTCCGCCAAAAAGCATAAAAGGAGAAAAATAAAAGACAGCACGAGCAAGCGAGCCGTAGTCAACCAAGTCAACCCCAGTATTTAGCAGCGACCCCATCTCCCACAGCAGAGGCCAGAATTGGCAGAGAGAGTCGGTCCCGAAAAGAACAGCGGAGAGGCCAGGGCCGCCCACGTGACGTGCGACTCAACGAGACGAAAAAAAAACCTAAACCCCCTCTACAAACGGTCACCACCTACCACGTCATGTCGTTGAAATTGCCTTCAGCACCGAACGCCGGTCTTTTCAAGCAGGGATACTCGTCGTACTCTGCGGAGGATGGCGCCACCATCCGCAACATCGAGGCAGTCCGCGAGATCTCGTCCATTGTGCTCACCTCCATGGGTCCCAGCGGCAGAAACAAGATCTTGGTCAACAAACACGACCGTACCTTCATCACCAACGACGCTGCCACCATCTTGAACGAGTTGGACATTGTGCATCCTGCCGTCAAGATGTTGATTATGGCTTCCAAGCAACAGGAGTTCGAGATGGGCGACAACACCAACTTGGTGATCATCTTGGCCGGCGAGTTGCTAAATATCAGTGAGAAGCTCATCACCAACGGCTTGAGTGTTCCCGAGATCATCCAGGGCTACCAGTTGGCCAAGAAGTTCTTGCTGGACACTTTGGAGGACTTGGTCGTGGATTCTGTGGACAACGTGGTGGACTCAGCCGAGCTCTTGAAAGTCATCAAGCCCGTCGTGGCTGCCAAGCAGTACGGCTTGGAGGATACCATTTCCAAGTTGGTGATTGATGCTGTCAAGTTGATTCTCAACCCTAAGAACCCCCGTTCCTTCAACATCGACAACGTGCGTGTCGTCAAGATCATGGGTTCCTCTTTGGCAAACTCCGAGGTCGTCAAGGGTATGGTGTTCCCTCGTGAACCCGAGGGCCACATCAAGAACGTCAAGGAGAAGTCCAAGGTGGTTGTTTTCACCTGCCCTATTGACATATCCACCACCGAGACCAAGGGTACGGTGTTGCTTCACAACGCCCAAGAAATGTTGGACTTCACCAAGGGTGAAGAGCAGCAGTTGGACGCCATGTGCCAGGAGATCAGCGAATCTGGTGTGCGTGTGGTGGTTGCTGGCTCCAGCATCGGAGAGCTCGCGCTCCACTACTTCAACAAATACCACATTTTGGTCTTGAAGGTGCCTTCCAAGTTCGACGTGCGCCGTATCTGCCAGGTCTGTGGTGCCACGCCTCTCCCAAGATTGGGTGCTCCATTGCCTGAGGAAATGGGCTCCATCGATATCATAGAAACAAGAGAAATCGGAGGTGACCGTGTCACCGTCTTCAGACAAAGCGAGGCTTCCACCTCAAGAACCTCTACCATTGTCTTGAGAGGTGCTACCCAGAACAACTTGGACGATATTGAAAGAGCCATTGACGACGGTATCAACGCCATCAAGGGTTTGGTCAAGGACAACAGACTTTTACCTGGCGCTGGTGCTGTTGAGATCGAGTTGGTCAAATTAATCACACAGTACGGTGAAAAGACTCCGGGATTGTTGCAACTTGCCATTAAGAACTATGCAAAGGCGTTCGAGGTGGTGCCTAGAGTATTGGCCGAAACTTCTGGTTTGGATGCCACCGAGGCTTTGAGTCAGTTGTATGCATCCCATTCGGCTGAGGATGGCCTGGGCTTGGTCAAGGGTGTGGACATAGATGCCGCCTCTGATGACGGCTTAGTCGACGTTACTGCTGCTGGAATCTATGATCTTTTGTCTGCTAAGTTGTCTGCAATCAACCTCGCCACGGAAGCCGCCTGCACCATCTTGTCCATTGATCAAATTATCATGGCCAAGAGAGCTGGTGGACCTCAAATTCCTAAGCAACGTAAGCAAGGTAACTGGGATCAAGAAGATTAATTGAATGTGTATATATAATGCTATGTGATTTAACTCGGTGATGCAATCCTACTGTATTTGGACAGCTTTTCCATTGGCGATGAATTGCTGTATTTTTTCTAGGTCTTTCACGCCATTGGCGTCTTCCACTCCCCCACTCACGTCAAATCCGACCACATTGTCTAAATAAGGTTTCGTATCCTTGAGATTATCTGGGTTAAGACCGCCAGCCAAAAGAAATTTGCCATCGAGCTCATTTATTAAGGTCCAATCTATGGCCTTGCCTTCGCCACCGGCTTCAGAGTCAAGAAGAGGGAGCATGAAACCACCGCTGCTGTCTTTGACTAATGAGGGGAAAAATGCCTTCATATCTTCTTTATCATTGGGTATGACATACCTTTTGATGATTCCAAACTTTTCATCGACATTTCCGCTTGTGTATGCTTGAATATTCTCACTACCGTGTAGTTGGATGAAATCAAGATTGCAATCGTTTGCGATTTGGAACACCTCTTCTATAGGTTGGTTTCTGAACACACCGACCAAGAACGGACCATTTTCCACCACAAGTTGATGAGCTCTCTTAAAGTAATCAATGTGAGACGTGAATTTTTCATCTCCCAAGAACTTCACGATCTCCGCCGCAGACTTAAACCTGTTGTTGTTCTGTGTCCGCTTTAATGAAGCTCTCCTAGAAATGTCGGCAGCTTGGGCCTTGGGACAGGTTCTTGCCCTTCCTGGCACCATAATCACACCAAGTAAATCTGCACCGTGGTCTATTGCCGCCTGTGCTGCATCGGATGACTTAAGTCCGCAGATCTTGATCAAGGTAGTCATGATGATCGCTGTGTAAATAGCGTACTTGGAGCTGCGGATTTATCTTCGAAATATGGAGGCGCACCCGTTTTATGCCGGACAGGTTTGGGGATCAGTTGTCGTTATCTTTTCTAAACAACTTACCAAAACTCTTGAAGTTTTCATTGAGCTTGTTGACTTGGTTCTCCCCATTAATGGAAAAATCTCGAAAAGCATTATTGAACTTCATTGCTGAGATTTTGGCTGGGTTATTTTTGAGGAAATCTGGAATATGCGGCTCAGGCGATTTGCTAGGTATAACATCTCTAATGTTAGGGGTGTGACCGGCAGGTTGTGAGGATGGATGTAAATCCGAAGTGAAACCATTCTGATTCTCATTTCCCAATGCGCTCAACACTTGAGACTCGTCTGCCAAATCATCGCATGTAAGAATCTTAAGCTTGAAGTTTTCCACATATCTCGACTGATCGTTTGCTTGCACTCCTTTGAGAGTTAAAACTTTCTTGAAGTTATTGGTTGACTTGTCACCAATCATGTTCACGTAACTCTCAACTATATTTTCCACGGGTTTCGTGGGTGTCAATAAGAGCTTGAGTAGAATCTCTAACTTGCTGAATTGGGAATTTAAGTGACGCAAATAAGTCTTGGGTATTTTGCTGTTGTCCTTTCCTTCTTTCTCCTCTTCATAATTTGGATCACAGAATTCCATGAGCCTCTTTAAAAATTCCTTGAGTGCTGACACATCTAGCAAAATCTGTTCAACTGCAACTATGCTCATCGGCTTGACAAGACTTAGCTTGTTCATAAAGTCGGAAACTATGCGTTCAATCAACCTATCCAGGTAGTTTCTCACGTAACTCTCTCGAATTATTAGAGGGCAAATCATTCTGTGGTTTTCGGTCAAAGAATTAATGAAGTCGACCATGTAATTAGAGACATCCAGAACTGCCTCAATGGAGTCCCAGCTATTATTCTCAAACAGGCGCCAAGCAAAATCAAGATCCAGGCTCACCTTAAACACCAATGCTTTAATGGACTTTCCAATCAATTCGAAAAAAAGCGCCTTCTCCGTTTCAAATGTGATAGATTCTACTAAAGCAGGATCGACCAATTTTTGAATTCTGTCTTCGAGATCAATTGTGTTTTGGATAATGTAGTCTGCGGTGTTGAAAATCATCGTCAAATACTTAATAGACTCAATACCCTCCGGATGCTCGAGACAGGATGTGTAAACAGGATGCAAAATGTTATAGTGATAGTCAGCTAAGAATTTTCCAAAAACTCGTGATAAATCGACAAGAATCTCGCCTGTAGAAATCTTTATAGTTTGAGTTAATGATTTCTGGAGAATCTTAAAGAGTTCCACCGAGGATTCGGCGAAGTTCGGCAAACTGTTGACCCTCAAAACAGCGATAAGATCTTTGTATGTTTTGGCTTCGGCAATTTCCATTGGAACCTTTTGCCGCAGGTACAAATCTCCGAATTTCCCACCAATTGTCAGCTCTTGTTCCTTGACCCAGGTCACCAAGTGCGGCTCGAACAGAGACAGAATGCAACGAGTGAAGTCTTTGGTGTTGAATGATTCGTTGAGCTTCATCTCGAATGCTAGCGTATTCGACAAAGCATCGAGTATTATGGAGGAAGGCACAGGGCCCTTCAGCATTCTGGAAGTGATGTCTTGACTCGTCAATTTGCAGAACAACTTGCTCAATTCCAAATCGACCAGCCACAGTTTGGGGAACACCAGTAAGAAGTTCGACTGGATATTATCCAAGACGTTGTTGAAGAATATGTACCTGCGATTGAGGTTTTCGATGCTGCCCGCCTCGCTGGAGGCAGCAAAAATGGACGAAATCTCTTTCAATTGTAGATTGTAGAACCACGAGAGCAACTTGTCTTTGTACTTGGCGTCTGCTAGCTCCAAAATCTCGCAGCCATAGCGGAGCTTGTCGTTTGTGAAGTGGTTGGTGAAAGAGTCCTCGAAGTCAATGAACACGTCGTCCACGAGTTTATTCTGGATCAGGTGAACGCGCTGGTACAAGGAGGCAATATCGCTGATGGACTTGTAGTCCTTGAAAAACAGCAAAAGGCCCTTGACGGCACCGAGGTGCGACGCGATCTCCTTGTAGTCACGAGAGGAGATAACAGCACTGAGGTTGTTGAACGCGTTCATGAGCATCTGGAGACGCTTGAGCACCTTCATGGAGAGCACCAAGTTGTTTTTGGTGGTGTCCAATTTTTGGATCTGGGCCGTGACGGACATGATGGTTTCGTGGGTGTCACTGGAGTGTTTGCGGACTTCTTGGAGGGCACGGGCCATGGTCTCGATGTCCGAGTTGAGGTCGATGGACGGATCATAGGCCCTGACTAGCAGGGCGATTCTGGTGTTGGTAGCCTGTTTGTATTGGCGCACATGTTGGAGGGCTTCATCAATGTTGTCGATCGACAGCGCATCGGGGAAGATCTGGTGGAGCTGTCTCTGGGGATCAAACACAAAGCCCATGGCTTGAATAGAGGAGAAGAAGCAGGCGAATAGAGATTGTGTGGACACGCACTCAACACTGGTGTGGTGTAGAGTACGGTGCGACTGAGTAGCTACTGCAGGTGCCACTGGAGGCCGCGAGCAGTTGCAAAACACGGCACTGCAGCAAGTGCCTTTTCGGAGTTGAAGCATTTGAAGATTGGTACGTTTAGAAAGTTGGTGGGGTTGGCAGATCGCAGCATTGGTTCGAATGCCTTGGGAGGTTAAAGCTGTGTGAAGGGAAGGGCGGGCCGCCGATTTTGGGTTGAGAGAACCGGATGCATCCGTGCCACAAGAGGTTGCGGGTTCGGGCGGCAAAAGATCTGGCAGAATCTTTTGGGTGGTTTAGCCTTCAATGGGACTCTTCGGCTTCGTTGATAAATGGAGTGGTTTGTTGGACTCCTCAAATGTCAGCATGGCTCCAAACACGCACACTTGAATCCCGGGTCATTGAACGTGCATATTTGGGTCTGTCCAGCAGCCTTTCTCGAAGGAGCCCTGGGAAGCTTAAGAGCAGGCCTCAACGGTTGCCCGATGCCATTTTTTCTGCCTCTTATGGACAGCCCTTTGACGGGTGGCTTCACTTTTTAGTGATTATCTACTAGAAATCAACCCTGGGTAGTCGAATGGTGCCTGAAAGCACGTCTTAGGGGACCAGTTTGGCCCAAAGTTTCCAAATCACTCCGTTCAGAAACTCAACAAAATTTGACTTTAGAGCCCAACAGGCTGTGGCCGTCAGTCTTTGTTTGTCTTCTCAAATACCGAAAACAATGAAGCAAGAGGGATCTCAAATCTTCGTCGCGCAACAAATGTGCCTCACCACAAGAAACCTACGCCACACCGCCAAGGGAATCAATTGCTTGCCTTGTTCTCGAATCACAGCCACTGGAAAAGATGGCTTGCAGAAGTCTTGTGAAGGTGACACATTCCTCCCCAGCATGTGAACCACATTCTCACTGTTTGTCCACACATTCCTACCAGCTGCTGGAGCCGCATTCTTACTAAACAATCCCACCACATTCCCAGCCTCAAGCCGTTATGCTGATGCAAGAGAGCATACAATAGAGCATACCTGGCGAAAAACAATCGATGCTAGGCCCTGAGCTCCCAAGACGTAGGGCTTTTGAGCATGGGCAGCGTGGCGCCATTCTCCGGTCTGCGACGCGGCATGGCCGCCTGCTTGCCCAGCTGCAAAGCGGGCCTGTCTGACTGCAATGGTGCTTTGCGGTAGCTGCCAAAACTCCAGCCAAAGACCAGTGCAACCAGACCGCCAGACGGCCCAAAGTCACTTACTCAATGCAGTAATACGCAGATGCCCGAAACGGTAAACATACAACTGCACAACCTGCAGCTAGCTGCACCACCCTGTTGTGAGCCGCAACCTGCGTCGACTGTCGACCCGAAGAGCATGACAATTCACAGTTTATTTTCTGAGTTGAGTATGTTGCAACAACCCGGCCCTGGTCGCAAATTTCGCTAGCGGATACGCTCAACCGCTTTTCGTCAGCATGCCGCGCCATTGTCCCCACGCATGTGTTTTTCTTTCTCATTATATGGACTTTGGGGTGCGCGTGCGCAGCCGCCTGGGGTTGTTCGGGGCATGCTCGCACCAAAGCCGCCAAGCTAAATGGGGTAAGATTGAAAGCCAGCTAGCAGGGCTATCAATCCAGCTCCCCCTAGGCACTGCATGAGTGTGTCAAGCACCAGTCATGCTCGCTTACAGAAGACTATCTGGCCCCAGCGCCAGGGATTCCTGTTCAGGCAATTCTCGTGTGGTTTTTTTCGAGCGGGCCGGGCTCCAAAACAGGGCCCGCCCACACTGGGGGCCAGACCACTGGTCATCGCAATTGCCATTTGCCATCAACCCTTTTGCCACCACACAGCCTCGGGCAAACGCTACCGTGCTTCCCCACTTTTGGCCCTGGCGGTCGGTGGCCGCCGGTGGCTATTTCCTCTTTCATCGGCGTGCGTCATCTCGCCCATGCCCTATTCTGATCATTTCTACTCTGAGCACCTTCTTTTTTTTTTTTTACGCTCGGACGCACATTTCCAATGTTTATCTACAGTCTAGAGTTCCTCCGCATCTCTATCGTGGACATATAACCGTGCCCCTCCGCACGCCCCGACCCTTGCCGTTCCCCAAATTCAAAAAGTCCATTGCATCTGCAATAAACTCACCCGAACAAGTCAGACTGCTGGTATTGACCGCCTCTCCTGATTCTTGATTCACCCCCAATTGTACTAGACACAGCGGTTGGCTTGCTCCACTAGTGACCCTCCCAATCCCACCTTTTTCCTGTTTTTTTCTGCTCCTTCCCCTGTGATCCCCACCATGGCACGTTTCAAATTCGGCAAAAAGAAGAAGGATCTGGATGCAGACACCTCAATGACCTCTTCGGACACCTCGGAGCCCCGCCACTCCTACCTTCGTCGCCCCTCGATGCTGTCCAGGGCCCAGGAATCTGAGGACGACGTCGCCTCTACTCACACCGAGGATGCTGCTTATACCAACGACAATGTGCATCACGAGTCCCAATATCCTGCCCCCAGTGCCCACCTCGACTCCGCTCCCCTGGTGTCGGCCTCCACCCCATGGAAAAAACATAAGTTATTTGATTCTCCGTTTCCCCGTTACAGACATGCCGCGGCTACTGTGTCTTCCGAGAAAAACGACATCTTTTTGATGGGTGGTTTGAAGGATGGCTCTGTTTTTGGTGACACCTGGAAGCTCACTCCTCACTTGTCTGCATCAGGAAAAGAAATCGAAAAATTGACTGCTCACCACATAGAAGTTGTCAACAATAACAATCCGCCTGCCCGTGTGGGTCACGCTTCTGTCTTGTGTGGTAATGCCTACATCATATACGGTGGTGACACTGTGGACACCGACTACAATGGCTTTCCTGACGACAATTTCTACATGTTCAACATCAACAATCGTAAGTACACGATTCCACTGCATATCTTAAACAAACCACGTGGTCGTTACGGTCACCTGATTGGTGTCGTTTCGCTTAATAGCTCCACGTCGAAATTATACCTCTTTGGCGGTCAGTTGGAAAACGATGTGTACAACGACTTATACTCTTTTGAATTGACCTCTTTCAAGCTGCCTAAAGCTCGCTGGGAGTTGGTTGAGCCTCTGAACAATTTGAAGCCCCCTCCATTGACCAACCACTCTATGAACATCTACAAGAACAAGATCTATGTCTTTGGTGGTGTTTATAACAATGAGAAGGTTTCCAATGACTTGTGGTGCTACGACTCTGTCTCCAACAAATGGCTGCAGCTTGAAACTCTGGGTGAAACACCACTCCCAGTCAATGAGCATTCCGCATGCATTGTTGCTGACAGGCTTTACATTTTTGGCGGAAACGACTTCTCAGGTGTAATCTACGACACTTTATACTGTCTTAATTTGCAAACCATGTGCTGGTCTAAATTGCCAAAAAATTTGTCTGAGAATGCGCCAGGCGCTCGTTGTGGTCACTCTATGACTTTCTTGCCAAAACTTAATAAATTGTTAATCATGGGCGGTGACAAGAATGACTATATTTATTCAGACCCTAATGACTACTCCACTTACGAAAACTACAACGGGCAAGAATTGGGAACTATGGTCTTTGAGTTGGACATACGCGCTGCTGATCACTTCATGAGAGTCGGTGGAGGAATTGCTTCTGAGACGGTTCCTAATTCCGAAGCCGTCCCTAGAAAAATTGCTGCTTCTGCCAGTGGAGGCGCTGCTGGTGTACTCAACAGAAGAGCCGCATCGCCTCTGCCATCAGAGGATGCATTCACTCGCCACCGCAGAAGTATGAGCGCCGGACTTGAGGAGTACAAAACGCCAAACGGTTCTTCTGAGCGCCTCGGCAGATCTCTTGATCCAAAGTTACCTCATGAAAATGAACTTCACGTCACTGAGCCATTGGAAGCCGTATCACCTGTCAAAGTCCTCTCTGTCAGTGAAGAAAATGGTGCCACCTCGGGAGCTCAAGACAAATTTGTGGATGTTGATATACCCTCCTCCAGTGCCGTCAGCGAGATTGATGAATCACTGAACCCAAAGTATCTTAACGATGAAGATTCTTCATTCGCTAATGGCCACTCCTTTAGCCAAAGTTTCGCAAACGAATCCACCCCGTATGAGGTCACTGATGAAAACTTGAAGGAAGAGCCTTTGTTTAGTGCTGACACCAAGAGCCCGGTTGTTGCAAATGGAAGTGCTTTCGAAGATGAGGAGAATCACCAAAATGGCCTGTCTCAAATCCCACAATTGAATGGAATCAGTCTGCGTACCTCGTCGGGTGCCGAATCTTTTGGTATCAGACCCAGAGATTCCATCAAGTCTCAAACTTATGATTCTAAGAAGAGAGGAATTGTATCCCCCTCCAAGTCTCAAGATGATGAGAACGTTAAGCGTATCATTGCTCAACTCAACGCAGAATTGAGTGAGTTGAAAGCTACCACCAACTCTAAAATTCAAACAGCAAGTGAGAAAATCACAGCATTGGAAAACGAAAATCAATCTATCAAGCAAGATTTCGAGACAAAAATGGCAGCCCAACAGGTGCAACATGAGCAAGTTTTGTCAGAAAAAGAATCAATGATTACCGAGCTTAAAAATTCCGTTGACCCCTCAGAGTTGGCCATTAATGATGATGCTGCATCTGCCACCACTTCTTCAAGAGGATTCACCGAGTTGACCAAATATAAATTGGACAGAATGGATATGTCTAATAGATTGATTTATCTTGAAAATGAAAATAAGCAACTTCAAGATAGACACGCTAGATTCGAGCCTTTCATGCAAAATCAAATCGGTGAAATCTCAACCCTTCAAAAAATAATCAAGGGGCAGGAAGAGCGGATTGCCTCTTTAACGTCGGCTGTAAAGCTGGAGCTGTACTTGCAAAAAGAAATCGTACAATGGAAGCATAAGTTTGAGGACTTGAAGTTAGAATTCGAAGAATACCGTGCTCTCAATGCAGAGGTGGTGATCGAAGATGACGCAGAAGACTCTGAAAGCCGTGAGTTGGGTGCTTTCTCAGGAGCAAAGACTAGTTCTCAAATTTCGAACAAATTGGAATCATTGATTGGAATTTGGAAGAGCGCTTCTGTTCAAGACGAAGAGCTGCGCCTGTTAGCCTCTCAGGATAAGGATGTTGTTGGTCAATTGCAGAAGCAAATTGACTCGTTGATGGAAACTTCTAGAACTCAACATGATGGTTCAAGAGCAGAGGTCGAAGAATTACAGACACAGCTCCAAGCGAAATTGGCTTCTCTCAGAACTTTCGAAGACAACTATAGAGATGCTTTACAATCTGTGAAAAACACCAGTAAAGCACTTGATTTGACTCAAGATGAGTTGAAAAACCAGAGAATTACAATGGATAAGTTGATCAAGGAGAACAATGAGTTATTGATGTTCA
Organism: Metschnikowia hawaiiana; assembly: GCA_002893645.1. Taxonomy (NCBI): domain Eukaryota; kingdom Fungi; phylum Ascomycota; class Pichiomycetes; order Serinales; family Metschnikowiaceae; genus Metschnikowia; species Metschnikowia hawaiiana. The sequence goes on from NXGY01000013.1 coordinate 218,951, forward strand.
AAAAAGCAGCAAATGCATCTAAAAGAGCTACAGTTGCTTCTCCTGGTAGTTTCTCGGATAATGCATCTGACCCTTCGACACAAGTCACTAATGAGGTTCAAAACAATGATATTGACGAAGAGTTCAGCTCCGCTCACTACAACATGAAGCTCAAAGATTTGGAGGCAGATTTGTACATTATGAAGCAAGAGAGAGACCAATTGAACGATACGGTTTCGGCTTTGAAAAAAGAGTTATATCTTAGCAAAACCCAATAATCAATAACTTGGTATATTTATATATATGTGTACATATATTAGGATCGAATACGTCATGATTTCTATGAAGTGAAGTTAAAATGCAGCCCTCATTCTTGTAAACTTGCGCAAACGTTCAGGTGTCATGGCTGGATCATAGGAAAGTATTTCGAGCTCCCCATATAATTAAGATTTGGCGTGTGTGAATTAAGTAACACGGCGGTCATGAGCAGCATCCGAGTAATTGGGAACGTAGTCTTTATCACCCTCCTGGCCAATCCCCTCATGTAGATCAGGAAATTCGCACGGCTCTTCTTCATTGTTTGGTATACTGAAGTAATGAGAATTCTCAGAACTTTCAACAATGTTCGAAGGGATCTGTCTCAGGCCAAAGCCTTGTTGTAAAGCTGAGTCATTTGGCGAGAGAATCGCGTTGTGATCCAAAGTTCCAGGGACCGGCGGCTCAATTTCATTTGATGGTACAGAAGGGGCGGGGATGAAATCTTCGGCCTCAGAATCGGAGTCTGAACCAAATTGGGGCTCCGAGGGAAGTAGAGCAGCCTCGTGTTGACGCATTTGTTGTTTTTCTGAAAGGTGGCTGGTAATTTCAGGCGATGGAACGGCAATATCATTGTAAGAAGGGACACCTGATGGATCAACAGAATCTTGTCTCAAATTATTGACACTCATATTCTCTGCGTCCGTACTTGGGTTACCTGAATATGGAGGGGTTGAATAATCACGAACTTCCTGAAGCTCGCTAACGGAGCCAATGTGTGGAGGCTGGGTCACTCTGTGATTTGAGCTCGAATTTGCCCCGTAACTATTCATGGTTTGTAAGTGCCCGAGTGGTCCCGATGTAACAGAAGAACGTCTGGTACTGTTGAGAGAAATGTTTGTTTCGGGTGGTGATTGTGTGACCTTTTCCAGCCTGTAAGTCCCTATGACTATTTCGGTGGTCATTTGTAAAAACTTTTTCAGCCGCTTGTACTTATCAATATTGATGTATTCCGAGCGGTTTTGATTGTATGAATGGAAGTTAAAGGAGCCGCCAGAGGGTGTACCTGGGGATAAACTCGAGGTTTGCTCCTCCTGTGGGACTACGCTTGATTTTGGCTCCTCCGAGGGCGCATCTAGACTCAATGGCTTTCCAGAGAGATTCAACATGACCTCGATGAAATACTGAAAAGACACCATGGGACATCCAGATATGGTTGGGAAGGCGTCGGCAGGGACGCGAAGACTTGTGCTAATCTCCAGAGAAAGCGTCGTGGGGTCCACATAGAGAGGAATCACCAGCTGCTGCAAGTCTTTTCTAAACGACTCGTAAGAGCCATCGGGTCCAAGGTCAATGCGGCAGACACGGACCAAAGTCACAATTATTCCTCTCGTGTCTTGTATTTTCTTGAGATGGTTTATTGAGAGCTTGATGGGAATGAGCTCGCCTCGCAAGAAACCGCTATGGCCGACTTCCATGATGACACTGATAGTGTTTGGGGGAGCATCGTGCAGGTTTGGGGAGGGCGCTGCATTGCCCGGGCTGTTGCCCAGGGTGGTGCTGGTATTGATGCGTACGCTCTCGTTGTCAGAGTTGTTGGAGGACGCGGTGGCCGCAGTGTTGATGGTGGCACTGGACGACTGCACGCGGAGGTATTTCATTTTCTTGGGGTCTCTTATGGTGAGCTTCTTCTGCTTGACGCCCGAGTAGGCGGACACATCCATGGGGTTGAGTAGATTGATTGTCTTTTCGGAGGTGTATGACGGATGATGTAGCTTGGCGAGCGACTTCATCTTGAACATGGACGAGTCGCCAGAGGCGCTCGGGGAGTTGCTTGCGTTCAGCGATAGAAGCGCCGACTCCACGGAGGAAAGATTTGTTCGTAGTATGTAGACGATGGCACCTTTGCCAAAGTCAATACTGGTGAAGATCTTCTTGTTCGGTAGCTTGACGACAAACGGAAAACGGTGCTCGCCCTTATCTAGGCCGTTGAGAAGAGCCAGGCCGGGCTCAGGGGCCGCCGACAAGTCCGGCCCGTAGATTTTGATGGTGTGGTTGAACAACACGTGCTTCATGGAGCGCAACTTGCTCTGGGGCGAGGCGTTGATTTTGACGTAGCCGCAGAGCGAGAAGGTGATGACGATGTTGGCCAAGTTCTTGCGAGACAGCAAGATGACCAGGCCGGAGATCTCGTCGCCCGCCACAAAGTGTCTGTGGGGGTCATCCAACGCTATGTAGAAGTCTTCCACCGAGCCACGGTCGAACTTGAGGGAGGAGCTGTCGGAGGGCCGCAGCTTACCTATGAATTTGGACACTGCCTTTCTCATACCAGGGCAAGGGAGAAGCGAGGGTTGGACGGACGGGGTATTTGGGGTGCGGAGGGCGGCAATTGGCGGTTAGTGTAGGTAAACGCGGCGTGGAGTGAGACCGTACGAGGCGAGCGGGTGGTGTCATCACGTGCCGGGAGTTGGCCGGCCCAACGGTCGCGCCGTGCGGCAGAGGCACGGGGTGGTGTGGGGCGACCGGCGTGGAGGCGCTTATTCGGGCTGCATTGGGCGGTGTTTGGCGGTGCCTCGTGGTTGCATTTGTGCCGGCGCTGGCGGCCTGGTGCAAGCGCCGCTTGGCTTCGGGCCGACACGTGCCTCGATGGGGTGTGTCTGGTGGGTGCGTAAGTTGCCCCGATTGGTGCCAAGCGGGCGCGAAAATGGTGCCAAAACGGTGCTCGAAAGGCGGTGGCCCTGCGGCAAAAAGGCGCTAGATGATGCCGAAAGATGCTGGAGGGCCATTCTGGTGGCGGCACGTGGCCCACCGACGGGGCCAGTGCAGGGCACACTGCAACTGTTTTGCAGACCAGGGACACATGCACACCGAGCCCCAAATAGGAGTATGTTAGCGAGCCCTCGAGACGGCTCCTGCTCACTGCAGCAGCCACGAGGCTCCGCGAAAAGGGGAAACGGACCCTGCTCGCATCTCGGGAGCATTCAGAATAGACAGGCATCCAGAAAAGGCTCGTAGAAAGGCCACTGGAGCAGGCTCGTAGACAAGCAGCAGCAACGCCACGTGCTGGGCCCGCACCCAGCGGCGGCCCGGTGACTACACGCTACAATTGATGCTTCACGATTCACGAAATTATGCAATATTATACAAACAATTAGTCGAAGGTCTTCTTGGTACCCTTGAACTCGGCGTTGTTGGCACCGGTTCTTGGAGGACCAGATCTCTCACGGCCACCAAAGCCACCACGGCTGCCACCACGGCCACCGAAACCACCACGGCCGCCTCTTGGGGCACCGCCGCTGTTGTTGTTGTCCTTTGGAGTGGAGAAGTCCAATCTGCAGGCTCTGTTGTCTATGTATTCACCGTTCAAGGCGTTCAAAGCGGCTTGGGCCTCCTCGACAGAGGAGTATTGCACGTAACCGAAACCCTTTGGTTGTTGTGTGTCTGGGTGGGTTGGGATTCTGCAGGAGATCACAGTACCGTGTTGGCCAAAGATCTCAAACAACTTGTTTCTCTCGGCGTTGAAAGACAAGTTACCGACGAACAAGGTGTCAGATGGGGCAGATGGGACGTCACCGAACTTGCGGGCTCTGTCGTTGGATGTGGATGGCTTTGGCTTACCGGTGGACATGTCCAAGTTGACTGGTCTGCCGTCAAGCTCGTAACCTTGGTACTCCTTCAATGCCTTCTCGGCAGCGGCCTTGCTCTCGAAGTCAACGTAACCGTAACCTCTGGACTTACCGGTGGCTCTCTCGATCATGACTCTGGCAGAGATGACACCTCCAGCAGGCTCGAACTCTCTTCTCAACCACTCGTCGTCGACGTTCCAGGACAATCTACCGACGAAAAGGGTGGCTGGCTCGCTGGCCTCCTCGGTCTTTTGCTTCTTGGCGACTGGCTCTTCCTCGGTGGCGGAAGACTCCTCGGACTCGGAAGCCTTACGCTTGACTGGCTCAGCCTCGGACTCGGACTCAGAGTCGGAGTCGGAGTCAGAGTCGGAAGAGGAAGAGGAAGAGTCGGAGTCGGAGTCGGAGTCGGAAGAAGAAGAGTCGGAGGACTCGGCCTTCTTCTCGACCTTCTTTTCCTTGACCTCCTCCTTCTCGGACTCGGAGTCGGAGTCAGAGTCAGAGTCGGAGTCAGAGTCGGAGGAAGAAGAGTCGGAGTCGGAAGAGGACTCGGCCTTCTTCTCGACCTTCTTGTCCTCAACCTTCTCATCCTCAGACTCGGAGTCAGAGTCAGAGTCAGAGGAGGAATCAGAGGAGGAGTCGGAAGAAGACTCGGATTCCGAGGAGGAAGAGGAGGAAGAGGAAGACTCCAGGGAGGATTCTTGCTTCTTCACGACTTTCTTGACGGGCTTGCTGGCTTTAGTAGAAGATTTGGCCATTGTGTATTTTCTAAAGATAAAGAGTAGGAAGAGAAAATTTAGCGGGTGGAATTTTTCAATTCAATGCGATGGTGCTGTACAGGAAAAGCGCTATCATTCTGGGGCTGACTGGAGGCATCTCATCGCAGAAAAAACCCGGGTGGTGGCCGGTGTGCGGGCCTGGTAATTGCTTTTTTGCGCCTGCCGCCGTCGCCTCCCCGGCGTCTCGTGGCCTGTGGTGTGTGGGTTTTTTTTGGAGGGGCGCCCGGGCTTTCTGGCTTTTTCGACCGCCAGCTGGCGGGGCTTTCATCGGCTGCCTGCCAGCTTCTGCGGTGCCGCTGATCTACGAGTCGTGATCCGACCCCCGCGCCATCCTGCGGTGGTCTGGGCCGGCTGCTGTGTTCTGTGCAGGACGCTGCTTTGGTTCTGCTTTGGCTGGGGTTTTTGGTGGACCCCTCATTGGGCAGCTCTGCTTAGTCCATGTTTGGGGCTTCCGGGTGGGCATATCTGTAGCTGCTTGTATGCTGCCGGGCCGCGCCTGCAGGCTGCACCTCCTGGGTTGGTGGCTCCAGAGTGTTGTGCATATGGCGATGGCTGTTGGTTTAGGCAAATGCTTCCCAAATACATTTAGGCGTAGCCGGTGTTTGGCACTCTTTAGGTGGGGAGCTTGCATTGTCGTGTTTGTTCCTCTTGGTTTTCCATGCATGTGGGTCAATTCGAGCAACGCGATCAATGGCCAGTCTTCGGCAGGCAACATGTGTATGGCAAGCGTTGGCGCTTTGAGCATGTGACAGGCTTTGCATTGCCACCTGTCATGGTATAATGCTGGGTTTAAAAATGGAGGATGGAGCGGTCTTTCTCTACCGATCTAAGATGGTGCTGCTCGAGTCTTCTTGTATGCTTCTTCTAGTGTCTCAAATGCTTATTTGCTGCTAAATTTTGGAAGACTTTCGTTAATTACAAAATTTCGGTCTGAGTTCTCCACGCCGTTCAATCTCGAGCTCCTTAGGGTAAGCTCTTACTCTTTGTGTTTCTCTTTTTCATTTGCTCCTTGTCCAACCCGATCCAAGCACCAGATCTCATCGACACAGGTTCTCTATTCTTTCGGTCTTTCCTTCAAGTTCTGGTCTTCCAATGCTTGGTGAAATCCATTGAATGCTCTTCAGTCGCCGCTTCCTCTGTCTTTGACTCTCATCGGCCACTACTAGTATCTTTTCGATCTGTCAATTACTTCGTTTCTTATTTCCTGTTCTCTGGACTTCGGCCTCTTGTCGCTGTTCCTAGTACTACTGGCTCTCGTAAATTAATACACACTTCATTCTTCCTTAAATTACTTCATCCTTCCTTGAAAAACCCTGCATCCTCCTTGAAAAACACTTATCCTTCCTTGGGTTTCAGTCCCCACCCTAAGCTTCCAATCTCGATTTCGTCTAGGGCCAGTATCTTGGGCGTGTCCTGCCTCTACTGCAAATTCACATTCCTGGAGTCCACTGCCCAAAACCACCTCCAAGCACCAAAACGCTTTCCATCACGATACATTAAAGAGATTTTATTCACACACAAAATGATTTAAAGGCAATTTTTTATTTGAATTTAATGGCAAATTATTTCTGTGCAATATTTGATTCATTTATGAGAATATCATGTCAATGAGATTTAATTCACATACAAAATGAATGAGTGAAGGTAATTTTTGGATTATTTTAATGGCGAATTAAGTAATTGCAATATTTGATTTATGAGAATTCTTTTCAATGAGATTCAATTCATTCATCGGATCAATCTTACTTGCAAAAGAAACTATTTGTCTGTCTTGATGTGCAATTAGACTCGTGAGTCATGGGTCAGTCGGCACTGCCTGCTCCAGGTCGCACTCACTAGTGCTCCACCACCAGCTAACGCTAGAGACCATAGTTTTGCCATTTCTCCTCTGTGTTCCCAAAACGCTTCTATCCAGCGCTTAGTCACGAGAATCCTTTAGCCGTGGCATAGAAGAATCCACGCTTTCCTGTTTTCAATTTTATTATCGTGTGACTTTTTTAGCCCGTGGCCCAAACTGCTCGAGTCATGCCTGGTTCCTGTTTTTTGGAGTCCTACTGCGCACTAAGGCCAAGTTGCAAATTGCTCTGTCGAAAACAGGCCTTCACGACACATGCCTGCACCTAGCCTAGTCACAGTGCTACTTTGGCTAGCAAACTCGAGCCTGCCCCACTACAATTCCAAGGACCTTCGCCCCCAAAAACAGAAGATCTTGCAGCCAGGCCACCTCCAGCCAATGGGTGCGGCCATGAAGTCATGCCGGCCCGCGTGCGGCGCGCCCTGCGTGGGTCACGTGACAGGGGTGCCTCGAGACCTGCGGGCCCATGGCTCGGGTAACCGTGCTGGCAACCTTGCGTGCCGCAGGGCCTGCAACACCATGGAATGATGCCGGGCCGGCGCCCAGTGGGCTGAGGTCCTGGTGCATATAAGGACCCTGTGCTATGAGTCACGGCCCAGTGAATGCGAACCCCCGCAATTCAGCGTGCAGTAAAGGCCCGCTACCGGCATGCGCGGCGGGGAGAGAAGAAAAAAAAAGCCGGCTCCAAAATGGTGCAATAAAAAAGGCAATAAAAGGTCAGCGAAAGTGCAGGCGTGAAAAAATCACCTGTTCCAACCCACTGCCCCAGGCGTTTATTTTCTACACCACCGACTTCTAGTCATCCTACCCCCACACATCCCATCATGTTTAGGGCCACAGCTGTTTTGCGCCAGAAGGTGGCGTACAACATCAAGCCGTACACCAATATGTTGAAAGACCCTAGTACAAAGTACGTCACTTTCAAGGGCCCAGAGCTTCCTGACAGAACCTGGCCTTCCAAGACCATCACCAAGGCCCCACGTTGGCTCTCCACCGACTTGAGAGACGGCAACCAGTCTTTGCCCGACCCAATGTCCGTGCCTGAAAAGAAGGAGTACTTCAAGAAGCTTGTGGAGATCGGCTTCAAGGAGATCGAGGTTTCGTTCCCTTCGGCTTCGCAAACCGACTTTGACTTCACCCGTTTTGCCGTGGAGACTGCCCCCGACGACGTGGCCATCCAGGTCTTGACCCAGTCGCGTGAGCACCTTGTCAGAAGAACCGTTGAGTCTGTGACCGGCGCCAAAAAGGCCATCATCCACATCTACTTGGCCACCTCCGACGTCTTCAGAGACGTCGTGTTCGACATGTCCAAGGAGGACGCCATTGCCAAGGCCGTGGAAACCACCAAGCTCGTCAGATCCTTGACCAAGGACGACCCTTCCAAGGCCGAGACCGAGTGGAACCTTGAGTTTTCCCCAGAGTGCTTTTCCGACACCCCCAGCGACTTCGCCGTGGAGATCTGTGAGGCCGTCAAGGCCGCATGGGAGCCTACCGTCGAAAACCCTCTCATCTTCAACTTGCCTGCCACCGTCGAGGTTGCCGCTCCAAACGTCTATGCCGACCAAATCGAATACTTCTGTAAGCACATCACCGAGCGTGAGAAGATCTGTGTCTCCGTGCACCCACACAACGACAGAGGCTGTGGTGTTGCCGCCGCCGAGTTGGGTGTCATGGCTGGTGCCGACAGAGTGGAAGGCTGTTTGTTCGGTAACGGTGAGAGAACCGGAAACGTCGATTTGATCACCGTCGCCTTGAACTTGTACACCAACGGTGTCTCTCCAGAATTGGACTTCTCCGACATGGAGGAGCTCATCCGTGTCTCCGAAAAGTGCAACAAGATCCCAACCCACCCAAGAGCCCCATACGGAGGTTCTCTTGTCGTGTCTGCATTCTCTGGTTCCCACCAGGACGCCATCAAGAAGGGTTTCCAAAAGTCCGACGAGAGACTCGCCGCTGGCGACAAGCTTTGGAAGATCCCATACTTGCCATTGGACCCTAAGGATATCGGCAGAAACTACGAGGCTGTCATTCGTGTCAACTCCCAATCCGGAAAGGGTGGTGCCGCCTGGGTCATCTTGAGATCCTTGGGCTTGGACTTGCCAAGAACCTTGCAAGTTCAATTCTCCGGTGTCGTTCAGGACCAAGCTGACAAGTTGGGCCGTGAGTTGAAGACTGAAGAGATCAACGACCTTTTCGGCAAGCACTACATGTACATGGGCACTGCCGCCATCAAGCTCGAGGAGTACCTCACTTCTAAGGTCAAGAACTCCGAATCTCGTGACATCAGTGCCACTTTGAACGTTAACGGCAAGCAAGTGAGTGTCAGCGGTTCTGGTAACGGTCCAATTTCTGCCTTCGTTGACGCTGTTGCCAAGCAGTTCGGTACCAGATTCGAGGTTGTCAACTACAGCGAGCACTCTTTGGGTACTGGAACCCAAGACAAGGCTGCTACCTACATTGAGGTTTCTTACTTGAATGCCTCTGGCGAAAAGGCCACCAGATGGGGTTGTGGTGTTGACTTTGACACAAACGAGTCTTCCATGAAGGCCATTATTTCGATTCTCAACGCATTGATCAAGGACGGTGAGCTCACTGTTTAGAAAAATTGGTCCACTCTCTAGGTCTACGGACAGGCTCGCGCAAAGGGCTTCACAATAGCCTGCAGCAAATGTCGAGCCTATGAAATATTTAAGTTCTCATTAGAATATCAAAGTAAAGAACAAGTCTTTTATCTGTAGTCAAGGTCCCGCAGGTACGTGCCCAGTAGCTGGGACAGTCTATTTTGCACCCATGCGAACTCTGTATCCAACCCCGCATTGATAATTGGTCCAAGGGGTCGCCTGGCGTCAATTCCGATCACGTGGGGCCGTTCGTAGTTACAAAACCTGCACCTATAGCGTCAGCAGGCGGCAGAATAATCAGCAGACAAAACCTTGTATGGATTTAGGAAGCATATTAGTGTCCGGAGAAGCGAGCCAGGACCCGGTAATACCACTCACGTGACCACCACGAGGAGGGGTATGTGCACGAGCTAGCTGAGTGCGAGGCCCAGTGGCAGCAGTGACCGGCGCCACTGACGACGGCATTTTCCCGCCATCCACATATGTTTCACAATTCCCAAAGGCCCCTACCCATCCACCAAAGACGTGGGAAGCCAACACAGGAGACCACAGGGCAGCGGAGGCGGGGTGTGGTGCACGGGTGCGGAGGGCGCGGGAAAGGGCTTGTGCCCTAGAACGTGACGCGCATTTTGGGGTGTGGGCGAGACTGCACGAGGAAAGAGCGGCGTTGCCTGCAGCACCCCAGGCCGGAGGAACCTCACGTTTTTTTCATTAAAAATTTTCCCTGGTAAGAACCTCTTCTACACACAGAAAACAACCACATAATGTCTGATTTCCAACCAGTTGTTGTCATCGACGGTAAGGGCCACTTGTTGGGTCGTTTGGCATCCATCATCGCCAAGCAATTGTTGAGCGGTCAAAAGATCGTTGTTGTTAGATGTGAATCCTTGAACATCTCCGGTGAGTTCTTCAGAAACAAGTTGAAGTTCCACGACTACTTGAGAAAGGCCACCAGATACAACAGAACCAAGGGTCCATTCCACTTCAAGGCTCCTTCCAGAGTTTTGTACAAGGCCATCAGAGGTATGATTCCTCACAAGACCGCCAGAGGTAAGGCTGCTTTGGAAAGATTGAAGGTTTTCGAGGGTATCCCAGCCCCATACGACAAGAAGAAGAGAGTTGTCGTCCCACAAGCCTTGAGAGTCTTGAGATTGAAGCAAGGTAGAAAGTACACCACCGTTGGTAAGTTGTCTGCTGCTGTTGGTTGGAAGTACGAGTCCATCGTGGACAAGTTGGAGGAGAAGAGAAAGTTGAGATCTGCCGAGTACTACCAAAAGAAGGCCGCTGTTGCCAAGAAGTTGGCTGCTGCCAAGGCTCAAACCGCCGACTCCGAGGTTTCCCAGAAGTTGGCTGCTTTCGGTTACTAATTGTTGAGAACCTTATGTATGTATAGAACCTTCTGTATGTATTTAATACATCATTGAACGACATGGTGCTTCGTACTACTGTACTTGTGTAGTGACATCGCGGGATCCTGGGCCGTTCCGACCCGCCTTCGCCTCTCTTTTCTTGTCCAGACCGAACTGGGCGGATCTTGCGCTGTAAGGTGTGCGGTCGCATTGGACAGCCTCCACTGGCGCACCTCAACGCACCTTGGTGCCTCGCTATCGCACCTACTTACGTAAACCTCCACCAGTCTCTTCCGCCTGAAAGACATTGGTTGCTGTTCTGCTGGAAGACCCTACCTCCAGCGTGAGCCGTGCATTTGGATACTATAGAAGCCGCTGTTTGTGCCCTCCATTTCTTACTCTGAACAGAAGCCTTTCTGGAGAGAGTCTTGTTTAAATAGCCTTGCCTGGAGATACCCTTGTTTAAAAGGCCTGTTCTGAAGATACCGTTGTTCAACAAGCCTATTCTGAAGATAACCTTGTTTAAAAAACCTATTCTCAAGATAACCTTGTTCGAAAAACCTATTCCCGAGATAGCATTGTCTGAAGAAAGCCAATTGATCTGACCTTCTACCACAGAACCATGATCTCTATCCAATCCTCAATGTACATCTCCACCCGCCGCGGGCTTTCAACCATCCCCTCCGTCTTGGCCGGAAAGAATCACGTGTCCAAGACACGGTTTCCCGTCTATTCCCACAATGGAGCACACCTCCACGACTACTCGCCCACTGAGGAGCACCTCCTCTCTCGGGTTTGTGCCGATGCTAAGGCCGGCTTCTCTGCGTGGTCCTCGCGGCCGTTCCTGGACCGGGCCCGGATTCTTATGGGTGCAGCCCGCTTGATCGAGGACAATCTGCAAGTCTACATTGATGCACATCGGGAGATTGGCTGCTGTGAGATGTTCGCCTCTGTCGGCGTCCACGGCTCGGTGGAAAACATCCGGGAATATGCGCTGAAAGTGTCCAACCCGGACGGCTCGCTTCTCCAGTCCGAACACGCCAAATTGGCCTTCTCCGTGAGAACCCCGGTGGGCCCTGTGCTCTCCATTGCCTCCTGGAATGCTCCTGTCATCTTGGCCGTCCGCTCGATTGCTGCTCCCTTGGCTGCAGGCTGTTCTGTGGTGGTTAAGGCCTCCGAAAAGTCTCCCCGCGTGCCCTACTTGTTGGTGCAGCACTTTTTGGAAGCCGGCGTGGACCCCTCGGCCTTGCAGTTGGTTCATGCCGCGCCCGACACCCATCAGAGGGTCACAGAGGCTCTTTTGTCCGATGAAAACATCCGGATGGTCAATTTCACGGGCTCCACTCGCGTGGGCAGACTGATCTCCCAGCTGGCTGCACGCCACTTGAAGCCGGCACTTTTGGAATTAGGCGGCAAGAACAGCTCCATCGTTTTCAAGGACGCAAACATTGCCAAGGCCGCCGCAGATACGCTCTTCAGCGCGTGGTTCCACAAGGGCCAGGTTTGCATGTGCCTCGACACAGTGTACGTGCATGAGGATGTTTATGAAGACTTCAAGGCTCACCTCCAGGCGCAGATCCCGGCGCTCCTCCAGAGTCCTGATTTCACGTACAACCAGCGAGATGCCTCGGCTGCCTCCAAGGTCCAGGAATTGGTATCAGATGCAATTAGCAAAGGTGCAGTGACTTTTGCCTCCAGTGGCTATCGCGAGACTGAACCTGGAAGTGCTGCATCTCTGCCGATCATCCTAGAGCAAGTCCAGCTGGACATGGACATTGTGTCGCAAGAGACGTTCGGCCCTGTTCTCGTGCTTGAGAAATTCTGTGATGGAGACGAAGTGGTGGCGCGGGTCAACTCGTCCAAAATGGGGCTCAAGGCGTCTGTCTGGAGCGAAAACATCTTGGAGGCCATCCAAGTGGCCAGAAAGTTGGAGGCGGGCGGCGTGCACATCAACAGCTCCACTATCCATGACGAGGCGACAATCCCACATGGAGGCGTGAAGGAGAGTGGCTCAGGGCGATTCAACAGTACTTGGGGAATCGAGGAGTTTTCCTACACAAAAGCAATCACGGTGTCCTAGGCTGGACCTTGGTGGGATCCTGTGATGTATATGCGTATGGTAAGCAGCTAAAACCCGCTGCGGCTTAAATTGTCTGCTATGTCTAAATATAATGCAATCGGATTGAAAGACGGCGGCTGGTGGTAGACGATCTGGTCCATGGTGGCTCGAAGCCTGTTGGTCCAATTGATCAAATCCAAGTGGTCCACATCATCTAGGGTCCCGATGTATTTGCCCCACTTGGCCAGCTGCACGCTGACCATCCCGTCGTTCTCCGTGTGCTTGCCGCCGTTTCTAGTGATCTCCGCTTTCAAGATTTCGTACGTAGGCCTAAATATCTTGAAGCCACGAGGACTCATCAGTGCACCGTATGAGAAATAAGTCACGCCGGCGTTGTCTTGCACTTTCTCGTTGAACGACTTCATGAACAGCGTGGTGAGCTGCGGGATGGCCTTGGGGCAGAGGGCCTCGAGGAAGTTCTCCTTTTTCGCTAGTCTCATGACAAAATCCGCCACCTCCGAGCCATGATGCGGAGTGCTGACAGTGGTCAAGCTGACCACCTCGTATGGAGAGTCCGGGCTCTGGATTTGCGATACGAGGTACCGTGAGTCTAGACCGCCCATGGAGTGGCCGACCATGTTGATCTTGACGCGCTGGTTGTTCTTTCTGTCGGGGTGATTCTTGAACTTCTTGCACAACAAGGCGTCGAGCAGCTTGGCTCGCTCGGAGATGGTGGCAAAGGGGGGCACCTTGGCGATGATGACGTCGGCGCCGACCTTGGTGAGCGCCTGCTTGATGCCGTGCCAGTAGTTGACCATGATCCCCGGGTTGGAACTGACCTCGTCCGAGACCGACTGCAAGTCAGTTTCGTAGTTGTGGGACCCGGTCTGGGAGCGGATCTGCGGGAACTGCAACAACGTCAATGTGTCGAACCCAGAGAGCCCGTGGCATAGCACGAGCGGGTACTTGGGCGGTTTGTAGTCGTCTCTAAGATTCCTGTACTTGTCTTTGATGAGGAGGAGGTCGTCGGTGTTCACGGGCTGAGGCGGCTGTTGGCAGCTGATGTGCCATATGTCATCGTTCTGGAAGAGTCCAACGAGTGACTGGAACGACGAAAGCGCCCGGACGTGTAGTGGAACGAGCATGTTGACGACCAGTGGAGAAGCCGTGGGCCCAAGTAGAGCGTTGCTGTGCTGTGTGCAGTACATTCTGGGGAAGTCGGCGACGGTGTTGGTGGGGCCCGATACGGCATGCCTATTGTCTGGGGATGTGCTAGTCGTTTGCGAGCGGGTCCACGCGGAGGTTCCGGGGTTTTGGTGCAAGGTATATTATTTACATGTGTTGCAGCGGAGGCGGGGCATCCAGCCCTAGCGCCCGCTGATGCTTTTCACCATCAACTCCTTCACGCTGTCGAACAAGTTCAAGGTCTTCAAGCCGAAGCCCCGCAAGAAGACGAGCGGCTCGAAGTCAGTGGAGAAGATCTTGTGCAACTTGTCGCAGACGCCCATGAGCACGTGGTTGGCGGGCCACGACTCGGAGTTGTAGGGCTCGAGCACCAAGGTCGATCCAATATCGAGCCCGCGATCCACACCAGTCTCGATTGCGGCAACCAAGGAGGCCACGTCACTCTGGCCCATGTTGAGGCCCTGTCCGGCCAACGGGTGCACGGTGTGAGCGGCGTCGCCCACCAAGGCAATGCGGGGTGCCACGTAGGTGTCTGCGTGGAGCATCTTCAACGGGAAGCGGGCACGCGAGCCGGGGGTGACCTCGGCCATGGGCACGGGGTAGTTGTCGTCCAAGTCGCGCTCGCCAAACTTGGAGAGCCGCCAGGCAATGTCGGCAACCACCAGCTTGTCTGCCGGGTTGGCCTGTAACACGCCGTAGATGTAGTTCAAGTCGGTCTCTTCCAAGGTCATGGCGGCGTTGAGCACGTGAGGGAAGATCTCGTCGTCGATCTTGAGAAGCAACTCGCTGAGCTCGGGCGTGGTGGACCACACAAAGGTGGCGTTCAGGTCCGGCAAGGGCAAGATGGCCAAGGGGCCCGTGGACAAGAAGCGCTGCCAGGCCACATCTCTGTAGTCCGGGAACATCACCTTCAAGGTGCCCACAACACCCCAGCGGTCGTAGGCCCAGCCGCGGGACTCGATGTCCGCGTACTTTCTGACGGGCGAGTTCTGGCCGTCGGCACCCACAAGCAAGCGCGCCTGGTAGCTGTCGCCGTTGCTGAGCGACACGATGGGCCAGTCCAAGCCGTTTTCCTGGTCGCCGGAGCGGATGCCCACGACCTTGGCCTCGTCCACGATGGACGGAAACTCGTCGTCGGGCAAGATGTCCCGCAAGGACTCGACCTTCAGCAACAAGGAGGCCTGTATGTTGAGCACCTCGCACATGGCGGCAATGGACGTGTCCTCGCCGTCGGGGCCCTTGAGCGACGACAGGTCGAAGTGGATGCGTGCGTCGGGGTCCTGGCCGTCGTACGCGATCATGTTGTCGTAGAACTTGACTCTGTCCTGGGCCAAGAAGTCCCAGTTGCCAGACTTCTCCTTCATGAACTGCACGGACTTCGGGGTCAACGAGACAATACGGTTGGTGTAGTGGGCCGGGGGCAGGGCCGCAAAGCTCTGCACGGGCGCGAGCTTCAGGGCCTCGATCAAGGTGCACGAGAGGTCCAGGGTTTTCGGGTTGTTTTTGAGTGCGGCCAAGAGCGAGAGGCCGGCGGGCCCGCCACCCACGATCACGATGTCCTGGAGCACCGTGGCCTTTGTGGAGAGAAACCGCAAGGGGAGCATTGTGCAGGTGCGTGTGTAGTGGTTCGCTGAGGCACGGGTGGTTTTGTTGGAGGTGGTGGTGATGGTGTTTCGAGCGGT
The DNA here is from genome assembly GCA_002893645.1 of Metschnikowia hawaiiana. Taxonomy (NCBI): domain Eukaryota; kingdom Fungi; phylum Ascomycota; class Pichiomycetes; order Serinales; family Metschnikowiaceae; genus Metschnikowia; species Metschnikowia hawaiiana. The sequence continues at coordinate 234,338 of NXGY01000013.1, forward strand.
GGTGTGATGCGCGCGGGGCCCGGGTAGGCTGCTGCCGCGTGTGCAGGATCCCCAGCTCGGCCGCCGGTTGTAGGGCGCTTGGGCTGGGGCTTGTGGTGCTTTTTGTGGTTTTGGGTTCGATGCCTTGTGGTGTAGGTGTGTTGGGGCGGTCCGCCGGCGATGGTGTGCTTTGTACGAACCCATGGACAGGCGGCTTGTCTGTTGGCTTGTCTGAATTGCAAAATGTCTTTTCTTGCAAATGTTTTCCCTGAATTGACAACGTCTTGCCTGGATTGCAAATGTCTAGTCTGAATTGCAAATGTCTTGCCTGAATTGCAAATGTCTTGCCTGAATTACTAATGTCTTGTCTGGATTGCAAATGTCTTGCCTGACTTGCTTATGTCTTGCCTGAATTACTAATGTCTTGTCTGAATTGCAAATGTCTTGCCTGAATTGCAAATGTCTTGCTGGAATGCCAATGTGCCAATGGACTTGCTGGTATTGCCTCGACAGGACCGCCTGTGGGCCCATAAGAGACAAGCTACGTCACAATCGCTTCTTACAAGGTACAGAGCCCGAAGTCTCGCCGTCTTCAGATAAATCACTATTGTCATTATGGACGTAACAAGTCGCCCCACACATACCAACGGTCTACTTCCATGTGGACTCGGCCTGGATATCGCTGGCGCCGTTCTTGAAGTCAAAGGCCTTGCCTATGGTGTCGGGGTTGCCCAAACACTCCACAATCACCAGCGCCACGTCCTCGCGGTCCACCAGCCCGACGTCTTCGCCGCGACCCACCATGTCGATCTTCCCCGTGCCCTCGCCGTCGGTCAAGCGCGACGGACGGAGAATGGTGTAGTCCAACGCGTCCTTGAACTCGTGCTGCAAGATCCGGTCAGCGTAGTGCTTGGCGATGTAGTAGTCCCGGAGCGGCGAGACGGCTCCAAACTCGCGGCTGTCAGCATGCACGGCACTGACCAATACCAAGCGCCGCACCTGGGCCTGGACCGCCGCCTCAAACGCCTTGACCGCGCCGTCCAAGTCCACTTTGAGGAGATCCTTGCCGGCCGACCCCACGCTCAACACAATCGCCTGGTATCCCTTGACCACCTTGGCCAACTCGTCCACGCTGATGTCCGAGAGCGACTCCACCTGCTGCACGGCCACCCCGCGGCCGGCCACCTTCGCGATCTGCTCGCCCTGTTGGGCGTTTCTCACCACTGCCGTGGCCTGGTACTGCGTGCTTTTGCCAAGCTGTCTGACCAACCGCTGGCCCACTTTTCCGTGTGATCCGAACACAATCACTTTACTCATGCTGTCCTGGGTGTCTTAGTCTTGTGTGCTTGCTGATCTGGCTGTTCTTGTGTATTCTGAAACCTGCGCTGGCTATTTGGCAGTTCGGTTCCTGGCGTATTGGAAATTTTCGTGTATGAATCTGAATGCCTCGTCTGGTCTTTGAAGGCCGGTGTTTTTGATGCGGATGCCTGCCCTTATATATCATCACTCGCATGGCTGCGGCAATCGGTTGCTCGCAATTTATGTGCAGCCGTTTGGTGTGGCTGCTGCGACCGGCTTCTCCGCGTGACTTCCCGGTGTGGGTGCTGACTAAGTACAATAAGGGCTCGATGGAGCGGCTTCCGGCTGTTTTTGCCGTGGCTTTCCCAAGATGTTTGATTTGGGAATGTGCCAGAATAGCTCTTTAGAGTGCTACTTCCCGTATCAGTCCGCCCATGTCTCGTGACTACACTAGCTCTACTGTGTGCATGTTCATTGCGGTTTCTGGTGGTACATGCCCTGACTCTATTTATGGATCACTGGTCTGGAACCCGAATTTCTGAGCTCTTTGTATCACCCTTGCTTATTGGCTTCGTAAGCAATCCAAACGACCACCCCAACGCTCGGCTCTAAAAGCCTACGTATGGATTTCATGCTGTGCGGCAATATGCGACTGTCTCGATGTCCATATTGGCTTCCTGTAGATCCACAACAGACAGAATTATCCGGGCGGCCTCGGGCGGCTTCGGGCTTAAGCGTCCGATCCCCACTGATCCAGACGGCTGCCATCTCGGGAGTTCGGCTCTGTGTCCATGATCTCCAAGAGCCCAAGGATCGGCCCTTCCACCTAGCAGCTCGGCTCGAAGTCGAAACTCCCCAACGCCATGGAGTGAGCTACCAGCCGGGGTCTGCATTCGGAAGGTCAAAGGCAGCTGCTGGCACCAAGGGCAGTTGTGAGCTGCATGGACCGCTGGCCTAGGCAGACTTGGCCTTCTTCCGCTCGGGCTCCTCGTCCTCACTGACGTCCAACTGCTCGCCCTCGGAGGTGTCGGGCTCGCTGTCCTCCTGGCTGTTGTTCATGGCCTCCACGTAGTAGCGCACGGCGTTGGGAAAGATGTCGTCGAGAATCAAGCGCGTCAAGTCCTCGCCGGTCTTGAACTCCTTGCCGGGCTTCTTTCCGGTCCACTCGAACCACGCAAACAAAGACTTCATGCCCTGTCTGTACCGCTTCTTCTCGTCGGCGGTGTATGCATCGCCGGCCTTGTTTTGGCGGATGGTCTGGGGACAAATGTCCTCCAAGTCGTGGGGCCACTCCACGCCGACCTTCTCGGATGTGAGGCTCTCTTCGCCGTTCTCCACGGCCACCCAGAACCGCTTGGTCACGGTCTGGCTCTCAATGGCATCGCCGGTCTCGTCCTTGAACGACATGGTGATGGAGAAGTCCCTGTAGTGGCCCGCCTCCTTGCTGTGGTCCGGATCCGTGATGTGAAAGTGCACGTAGATGTCGTCGATGAAGTCCAAGTACTTCAAGTCCTCGGCCCGGATGTACTCGGCAAAGTCGTCATTCTCGGCCAACACAATGTACCAGAATTGTGGGATGTCTTTGAGAAGTGCTCTTCTCTCGGCGTACAAGGCCTGGGTTTTCTTGATGCGGAAGATTTCGGCCTCTTTTTCGGCCTCTCCCATTTGCTGCTCGCATCCCGCAAGCTTGCTGAGGATTCCGCTGAGCTGATCTGCTGACACCATCTTACTAGTCGCCGGTGGGGTGTGTTTGGGTGTGGTGCTAGCTGCCGTATTAGGTGAGTGCTGTGGGATGTACGTGCGCACCGTGTGGCCCTTGTTCCTGCTGAAAGTTACTCAATGGCCGGACTTTTTCTCGAGTTAAAGATGCATCTTGAGTGATTTTCTGTTTCCCGGGCTCGGCTCTTTGATCGTACTTGAATCCTTGTGCCTCAGCTTTTTTGCGGTTTGTTGGATACCTTATCTCTTCTCAATTCGTAGGATTACGGGTCCTTTCCTCCTCCCCAGATCGCCTGATTAGCCGGTCTTTCCTGTGCTCCATAAAAGAACATAACTGTATCTCAATAAGAGCACGATACTTAATGGACTCTCCTGAAGTCCTTATATGGTTTTTAGTCGTCCAGGTAGTACAATAGGCTCGCAGAATACGACTTGAAATATTCACCGCTTGACCCCAATCCACACCTCTTTACTCGAGTCTTGTTCTCACTTCTCATCCCAATCTGAATGTAATTATGTACACTTACCTTACTACTAAGTTCTATTCCTACCATATCACTACTTCACTCTTGAGCCTTGCTCGTCCTTTGCTTCGTAGAATCGTCCAAGATGTTCCAGACTCTTACATATACCGTCAGCCCAGTCTATTTGGTCTTCTTTTCATTGAAGTCTTGATGATCTATTCAAAACATGACTATATTTATCTACTGACGACCGTTCGTCCACTGCTTACTTTCTGCCTCCGCGCTTGACCATCTCGGGCAACTTGAATGGCACCTTCAACGAAGCCACCTTGTGGCCCACAGCCTCTCTCTTGGAAAGTCCCAAGGCCTCGGCTTGGCCAACACCCACAGGCTTGACGTTGGCACCCAATGCTCGGAGCAACATCTGGAGCCTGGTGGGCTTCATGTTCAACTCATTGGCCACCGGCACCAACTCGATGGTGAAACCCTCGATGTGGAAGAGCAAGGCCAAGATGTAACACAACAACTTGTCCTCGTGGAAAGGGTCTATGACGAAGGATCTGTCCTTGGACTTTCCGAAGCCCGAGGCCTTGGACACGGCGAATCTCTCCAAGATCCCGTCCACCAAAGCCTCCGAGGGCTTGTTGTCCAACTTCTCCATCAAAGCCACCTTGGTTCTGACTCTGCGGTTGTTGTACACGCCTAGCAACAACGAGGCGTAGTACACCAACTGGAGCTTGGTGGTGTTGGCCACGGCAACAAATTTCTCGACGTTCTTGTTGACGTAGGCGGACTTGGTGTACGGCAAGAACTCCAATCTCTTGTCGGCGTCCTCCTCCTCCAACATGGAGCCAACACGGACAAACAGGAGCTCCTTCTTGGGGATGATTTCTTCGAGGGGGTAGATGTCCTCCACACGGGTGGCGTCCTCGTAGGCCTTGGGTGTGGGTCTGTCGATGGACTCGCTGCTCTGCAACTCCTCGCGCGTGGGCAAGTCCGTGGTGAACTCCTTGACGTTGTCCACAATGTCCATCTCCATGTCCTGCAAGCGGTCGGCGTCGATTCTGTTCTTCTCCAAGTTGGCGATGGCCGCCTTGGCCTTCTTGGTACCGAACGCCTGGCCCAACGCGGTTCTCTGTGCGTAGTTCATCATGCCACGCAGCTTGATCTTGGGGCCCTTGTGAACCCTGTTCTCCAAGGACGTGACGCTGCCGCTGATCACGGGCGATCTGAAGAGCTCCACGGACTTGTCCTTGGCGTCGTACACGGCCACCACGTAGTCGTTGTCGTCGCCGCCCTCGGCCGTCTGCCCGGTGTATTCCAATGTGCTGTTTTCGCCGTGCAACATGTATGTTGCGGGCGTGTGTTTGTGTTTGTAGAGCTCGAACTTGCTGTCCTTGGGGATCTTCAAGCCGTTGAAAAACGACCCCACCACAAAGCTCTCGCTTTCAGCCTCGTGCACGCTCTTGACCTTAATCTCGGTGGTCTTGTGTTCTTTTCCCATGCTTGCTGTTGTATTTGCCGCTGCCCTTTCTGAAATGGGTGTTCTGGTAGATGCTGCGATGACTAGTCCGGTGCTGCTGCTGCTGCTCGGCGCTGTCTGGATGCTGGTTGTGTGGTTGTTGCTGCTGCTGCTGCCGCTCTTCACGTGCTGTGTGTCTGTACCGGTGCTGAGCTTGGTGTCCGCTGGCGTATGCCCTGGTAAGTGTCCAGTGGTGGTGTGGTTTACTTGGTGCTGTACTGCGCTGGCGGTGCGAACTTCTCTCTGGCCTGGAGGCACGATGGTTTTTTCTCATGTCATCGCGCGGCCCGCCGGCACACCCGTGCACCACACAGCCCTCCGTGCCTATACGGGCCCTCCGTGGGTCTGGCGGCTCGGCGTGCTGTGGACCATGGGGTCCTGCTGAGGGAGTAGCACCCGTGCCGACTTGCCGGGCACGTCCGCCGCAGTGGCCCCCAGCTGTGGCGACTCGTGGCCGCACGCTGCCCACCCAGCGTGGTGCACGGGCCTGTGCCCGCATCTGCACTTCTGCCGGCTCAGCAGGCACCGGCCTCTGCCCCATCGCCTTTCTGTCAGAGCGCCACGTGTGCTATGAACCTTACCTTGTACGAGATCCTCGGAGTTTCCAACGACATCACTGGAAAGGATCTCAAGGCTGCATACCATGCCAAGCTCCTTCTGACCCACCCCGACAAGACGGGCGGCCCGCCGGCGTTGTCTGCAGACACCTCTGTCTCGGACCTCAAGTCGGCCTATGCCATATTGAGTGATTCCGACAAGCGGGCGGTCTACGATGAGGAGCTCCGCACGCTGTTCAAGAAGCAGGGCTTCAATATCACCGGAGAGGGCTTGGACTTCTACACCTTGTCTGAATTTCGCGAGGTCCATGACCCGTCGTCCGACTCTTACACTTGGGTCAAAGAGTGTCCTAGGTGCACCACTCCGGACGCCATCCAGTTGAGCGAGTCTGACTTGGAGCGAGGCACCCCGGATGGCTCGGGCGGCTTTCTGTTGGTGGTGCCTTGTCTGACCTGCAGTCTCTGGATCACTGTGCTTTACGAGGAGGAGGCATCTGAGTGAGCTTCCTCCAAGGTTCTCTCGGCTTCAACGACTGTTTACTATTATGCGCTACTGGTTGCGACTGAGTTCTGGTTGCGGCTGAATTCTGGTTGCTTGTTTATATGCTAGCAATTGAGTACTGGTTGCTGGTTGTTTTGCTATTGCAACTGAATACTGGTTGCTGGTTGTTTTGCTATTGCAATTGAGTACTGTTTGCTGGTTGTTTTGCTATTGCAATTGAGTACTGTTTGCTGGTTGTGTTGCTATTGCAATTGAGTACTGGTTGCTGGTTGTGTTGCTATTGCAATTGAGTACTGTTTGCTAATGTATATACTTCTGCTTGCAACCAGACATTTCTAATGTTGACTCTGCGCCTGCTCTGCTGCGTCTGTCACACACCTCGAAAGTCCTGAGTGAAGGTTCTGCGAATCTAGAGACGGCCGCCAAGACTAAATACCAGGACCAGGACTGATTGCTTCGCCAGCAAAGGCAAAGAGCTGACCTGCCCTCTATCGCCTCCAACTTGCTTCTGCCTCCACAATGGAGTTCAAAGCCTTGCCCATGACCTCGAAGTCGGTCATGAGATTCACGTGGCCTGCACTGGTTGCAAATTTGCCCACAATGTGGCCCTCGCCCGTCTTCTTATCGTGCAACTTGAAGCCCTGGTTTTCGGGCATAAGCCATCTCTGATGCACAACACCGTCTCCTTTTCCATAGAAGAATTCATAGTAAATGCCATCTTTGATATCCTGGGGACTTCTCACGTACGTGCCTCGCACTGACGGCACCTGATCACCGTACACAACCGCAAGTGGCGGATACTGATCTTTCAACTTCTCGTCGTATGCCAATCCTAGCGCGTATGCTTTGGCTCTCTTAAGCGTGTCGCATAAGTACTCGTAACATTGAGAAAACGAATATGCAAACGGGTAGTCAACCAAATAGTCCTCTTCCAATGGGCTTGTTGGACTGGACCTTCCGGATTGCTGTCTCTTTTGCATCTGCAGGTTCGTGAGCATGAGCAGTGACTTGTTTTTCCTGTTGATGGATTTGATTCGAGACACGAATAACCCAGAGTGGCTGCTTGGCGGTGATGAATGCAGTTCGATGGGGTGGTGTTCGGCCACGAGGGTATCGATTGAGGCCAAGCCCTGTGAATCTCTGCCCTCCTTTTCTAGCTGTCTTCTAGCAGAAGAAACCATTGGGTTCAAGTTATATTCGACCCATGTTTCCGGATTGAAGTAGTCAAGGTCATAATACTCGCCTGTCTTCTTGTTGGAGAACACACGGCCCTTGAGTGGAAGAAATGAAAAAGATGATCTCATCATGAAATTGGTCTCGAAAGTCAAAATGCGGTCAGAGTACATGATGGTGTCTCCGTAACGCATTGGCCCTAGAATATTGTAGCACTCGCTTGGGGTGCCCACGTAAATGAGGCCACGAAACAAGTCTGGGCGCTTCTGCATGGCGCCGTGGGCCACAAGTCCACCCATGGAATGCGCCACAACGATGACTTTCTGCTTGGTTTTCTGCTGGAGCTTTTCTAAGCGCTCTATTAGCTGGTCGCGCGTGATATCCAAACTTAGACGCCAGTCGTAGCCAAATTCATCCACGGTTGTTTTGCCGTTATCTAGTTTCTTTATGAAGCGCTTGCAGATATCAAAAGGCCCGATGTTCTTCAAGATTCCGTCGGGATATATGGTGTCGGCCGCATTGAGCTCGTCTTCACGGGTAGGCCCGAGAAGCAACTTGATCTTGCGCAAATTGAACCCGGCTTTCAACGGAATCCACACACGCTTGCCCGTTTGAGTGTCTCGGAGGATTGAGCCTCTGTAGCCACCCATGACGAGAATTGGACCCAGGATCTCCTGGAATACCGAATCGTACGGCTTCTCTTTTTTCAGCACAAAGTCGGGCAAAAAGTCCGAGATGTTCTCCTTGATGGACTGCTTCATGGCACGAAGACGCACATCGTCAGTGCCGCGGAAGTTGGAGAAGAGCTTGGCCTCGTCAAAGGTGTTGACAGACTGCTGGCGCTCGAGACGGAGGCGGAGGTTTTCCATCTCGGGATCCTCGTCTTTGTGCATGAACGGTAGCTTGGACTTGATGGAAGACAAGCCGCCGAACGGGAGCGAGAACGAAAAGACCTTCTGCATGTTGACGTAGTTGTCGTTGCCGTGGTTGGGAGCGGGGAGCTGCTGCGGCGCGGACTCCTCGGGCTCGAGCTCCTGGCCGCCCACCAAGGAGTTTGCATCTTCTTTGGTGTAGCGGCGCCCGATTTTGGCGGTGTTGGCGGCAAACGCCTCAGGCAAGCGGCCGGGCTCCGAGCCGGCATGCAAGTTGACGACGCCGGTGTCGTCGTCGTCAAGATAGTCGAAATCGTCGTCCTCGTCATCGTCGGACCGGATGCCATTGAGCTTGGGATCCAAGCCCGGGGGCTGAGTGGTGGTGGCGTTGGTGCCGGGCACGGAGGTGGGATCCACGGAGGAAATGTTCATGGCAGGGGGCGAAGGGGCGTGGGTATGGCGGGGCCGGAGACGCTTGCGGACACGAGGCTAGCCGGATAACAGACTAGGCGGTGGGGGTTGGGAGACGAGGGAATAAAGCCGGCGCAATGGAATCCGGATCGGCGTCAGAGGGGCCCGGAGGTGGAAGAGAAACTGCGGGTCTGGAGCAAGAAGAGCGGGAAGCACAGGAAGAACGGGCCGTGCAAGAGAAAGCCAGTAGGAGGCAGGCGTGGGAAATTATGCGGGAAGGGCATACAGGTGGGTAGGATCTGGCAATGCGCAGAGGCTTTGGCGTGACAGACGGCAAGCGAGCCGCGAGCCGAGGCCGAGCGATCCGCCGAGCGCACGCAGGCCAGCGACCGTTGAGCGGGTGACCAGTGGGACAAGGCGGGGACGAGGCGGATTTCCGGGGGGACCCTGTAGCAGTGCAGTGTTGCGGCAGTGCAGCGTGCTTGGACCGCAAGGGCACGGTGGGTGCCAAGGCACAGGACATGGGATCTCGTGGCGTTGGGCCGTCTCACCGAGCGCAGTGGCTGAGGCGGTCGCAGTCGGCAGAGAAACAGACTAGTCTTGCGGCCGACTGCACAGACAGACGCCTGAGGACTGTGAGAAGATACGCAGCAATTGGCAGAGAGAATTGGCAATTGGCAGCGAAGGGAGAGAGGGCAGCAGGAGTTGAGAGCAAGCGAAGATGTATGGGGAAGATGTATGGGAGAAGATGTATGGGAGAAGATGAGATGGGAGAAGAGGAGAAGAGAGTAGACAAGAGTAGACAAGAGAGAAGAGAAAAGAAAAGAAAAGAACAGAAAAGAACAGAACAGATAATAGAGGAGAGAACAGAAGACATCAGAGTAGCAGACATCGGAGTAGGGAAGAGAGAAGAGATGAGAGATGAGAGAACAGATGAGAGATGAGAGAACAGAAGAGAGAAAAGAGAACAGATGAGAGAACAGATGAGAGATGAGAGAACAGAAGAGAGATGAGATGAGAGATGAGAGAACAGATGAGAGATGAGAGAACAGAAGAGAGATGAGAGAACAGAAGAGAGATGAGAGAACAGAAGAGAGATGAGAGAACAGAAGAGAGATGAGATGAGAGATGAGAGAACGGAACAAATAATAGAAGCACCACCTGTGGGACAAGGCCATGGCAGGTGAGAGTGCAGGATTTCGGCAGCCGGCTGACAGATGGCCACTATAGCCACCAAAGATGCCCCAGGCAAATTACTCTTGCACACCCAAACGGCCTTTCAGGCGGCAGCAGCCAGACGGTGGGTGTACGGGTGTTGTGGGCCGTAGCCGCCTGTATGCCAGGACTGGCTATGGCTTGGTGTACCCCCGGCCCACTCGCCCGCTGGCGTCTTGGCTGTGTGTAGCTTGGGTCTTGTCCGCTGTGGCTGCCCGTGATTGCTGCACACGTGCCATCTGCCAAATCTGCCTTACCCTGAGGCATTCCATTGAGCCGCGCAGTTCCATTGCCAGAGTACAGGTGTTTGGCCCAGATAAAGCACTGCCACATTTGCAAGGGGCGGCACGCCCGAACCAGTGCCCTCTGCCGCCACGCAGTCATCCCAAAAGGCTCAAGCGCCCTGTCCTCCAGAGTCACAGGCCTAGCCCGGCGAAGTGCCGTGCTTGTGTGCAGGACCAGCCCTGGTCTTTGGCACGGCTGTCTCTCCGGACGGCTGCGTTCCCCCGGGGGCTGTTTGCTCTCTGGCATCGTCTGCTGGCCTTGTGCAGCAGTAGGCCTGACGCCTCGCTGGCGGCGTGGCAGCCGCAAAAAGGCACCCGTGTGCTCAGCAGATCCGCGCTTGGCTCCCACCTCTAGCGCCGCACCACGAAGCGCCTGGCCGTCCCACCGAGAGCATCCGGCAACTGGCAGAAAGAAGCCCCAGTGGCGGCGCCCAAGGCGGCTCGCCTCGCGGCCCGAATCGTCCACGCACGTGCCGAAACGCCCGCTTGTCCGGCTCGCCCCGCGGCCCTTCTTTGTAGTGCCGCTGCTCTCGCGTGTTTCTGGCCTCGCACCCACGCAAGGCCTTTGCTGCGGAGTGCGCTGGTGGTTTCGCGCTCGCCACTAACAACCCACCGCTCCCCTACTCCACTCTTTTCCCACCCCATCTCCCACGCCACCAGCCAAACATGTCACTCGTGGGATTCCGGACATCAGCGCTCTTCAGGCGCCACTTGTCCTCCTTGCCCCGCGGCTCGCGCCTGGCCCTCTTGGCCGGCAGGGCCCTCTTGCACCACTCGTCTCGTTGCCACTCCCAAGACAAAAAATTCTCCCGCCTTGACAAGGAGATCAAGGCGCTCAACGAACTCAAGAAGAATTTCAACAATGCTGGCATCTTGGAGAAGCTCAAGCTTGGCCCCGAGCTTGCGCTCCAGGAGCAGAAGGTCTTGGACCTCCAGTTCGGCTCCCAGCCCATGTCCACCGTGCTGCTCCCACTCCCGGAGAACCCGCTCGATTTGGCCGAGGCCCAGAGAATCCGCTCCGTCTACCTGTACTTGTTGACCGCCTACTTGAAGGAGTCCGCCGAGTGCAAGCAGTCGGGTGTCTACAAGGAGAACTTGCCCGAGCACCTCGTGGCCGACTTCTCCGCCCAGTACCCTTCCCTCGCCCCTTTCTCCACTGCCGACGTTCAAACTCTTTTCGACGCTTTCAACAGGCTACTGAACTCCGTCAACGTGGTAGAGGACATCCAATTCTCCGACCCGGACGCCCAGGCCTTGTTCTCTTCCTTCGGCTCCGCCGACAACTCGAAGGCTCCCCTGTCCATAGATGAGAACACCGTGAAAGTCTGGAGTGATATCCACGAGTTGTTCATGTCCGTTCCTTACACGGAGGAAACCGCCATTTCTATCAATCCGCTCGTTCCCCTTAAAACAGAGTACCCTGAACTAAATCAATTTTTCAAGGACCAGTTGAGCAAAGGTGCCTTCTCCACAAAGCCCGGAGCTGCCTTTGACACCTCCCTGGCCCATCCCAAAAAAGATGAAAAGTCGAAAGATGCCAAAAAGGACCCTAACAGTGCAAACAAGGGCCCTTCCTACATTGACTTCGACTTTAGTGCCCAGCACTTGCGCCTTTTCTTTTTCGGTCTTGCAGGTGGTCTTTTGGTATTCGTCATTTACTCCAACCAGGAGAAAAATCACGAGATTACCTTCCAAGAATTTACTTCCGACTTCTTGCGCAAGAACTTGGTCAGAAAGATTCGCGTTATCAATAACAGAACTGCTATTTTGGAACTCAAGGAGAATGCTAATCCCGACGCATCAAAGCAGAATGACTACTTCTTCTCTATTGGTAATATCGAAAGTTTCGAACGTAATTTGAGGGCCGTCCAAGACCAATTTGGCATTCCTGATGAGATTAAGATCCCCGTCGTCTATGTCACTGAGGGCAGTACCGCCAAATTGTTGGTGAACTTTCTTCCAACTTTGCTCTTCTTGGGAGCCATCTACTACATGACCAAGAAAGCAGGTATGGGTGGAATGGGTGGTCCTTTGGGCTTTGGAAAGTCAACAGCCAAAAAGTTCAACCAAGAAAAGGACATCAAAATTAAATTCAAGGATGTCGCAGGAATGAATGAAGCCAAAGAGGAGGTTATGGAGTTTGTTAAATTTCTCCAAAACCCTGCCAAGTATGAAAAATTGGGTGCCAAGATTCCAAGAGGTGCCATTTTATCTGGCCCACCGGGAACAGGTAAGACATTGATTGCCAAGGCTACCGCAGGTGAGGCTGGCGTTCCATTTTTCTCTGTCTCTGGTTCGGAATTCGTTGAGATGTTCGTTGGTGTCGGTGCTTCACGTGTGCGTGACTTGTTTAAAACTGCTCGTGAAAACGCACCCGCCATTGTTTTCGTGGATGAAATCGACGCAATTGGTAAACAAAGATCGAAAGGTAATGCCAGTGGTGCAAATGATGAGCGTGAGACCACATTGAACCAGCTTTTAGTCGAAATGGATGGTTTCGAGACTTCAGACCACGTTGTTGTTTTGGCAGGTACTAACAGAGCTGATATTTTAGACAAAGCTCTTATGAGACCAGGAAGATTTGACAGACATGTCGTTATTGACAACCCTGAATTAGAAGGCAGAAAGCAGATTTTTGAGGTGCATTTGAAGAAAATTAAGTTGGTGCAAAACATTGATAAGGATTTGCCCGGAAGATTAGCTGCGCTCACGCCTGGTTTCTCGGGAGCAGATATTGCTAACGTTTGTAACGAAGCTGCATTGATCGCAGCTAGGTACAATGCCAAATCTGTTACATTGAGGCATTTCGAACTTGCCATAGAGAGAGTCATTGGTGGAGTTGAGAAGAAAACTAAGTTATTGTCGCCTGAAGAAAAAAGAGTCGTTGCCTACCATGAAGCTGGACATGCTGTCTGTGGATGGTTTTTGAAGCATGCACATCCATTACTCAAGGTTTCCATCATTCCAAGGGGTCAAGGTGCTTTGGGTTACGCTCAGTATTTGCCACCCGACCAATATTTGATGAGCGAGGATCAACTCATAGACAGAATGATCATGACATTGGGAGGCCGTGTGTCAGAGGAATTGAATTTCAAGACCGTGACCAGTGGAGCATATGACGATTTCAAGAAAGTGACAGGTATTGCACAATCCATGGTGTTAAGATTTGGTATGTCGGACAGAGTTGGCATGGTGAACTATGCAGACACCCAAGGACAAGAGTCATTGACCAAGCCATTCAGTGACGAAACCAACGATGTCATTGACTCTGAGATCAGAAGAATCGTTGAGGAGTGTCATGACAAGTGCAAAAAGTTGTTGCTGGAAAAGGCTGAAGCAGTCAAGTTGGTTGCAGACGAATTATTAGAGAAGGAATTTATCACGAGAGAAAGTATGATTCGTTTGTTGGGCAAACGTCCATTCCCTGAAACCAACGACGCATTCGATAAATACCTTGATGGTAAAGATGCATTCAAGAACGAGCAACCAGAGGATGAGAAGAAGGATGATAACTAAATGTATATAGATAAGAATGAGGTGAATCCCATGAAATTTTATGTAACAGGGTCAAGGTAAAGACATCGGAGAGCTTTTGAGGAAAGCGCAATGTACAAAAGGCTATTATAAAGAAGCCAACTTTTTTTCAAGCGGTGAAGGTGTACTCTAAGAGTAAAAGAGAATGAAATGCACAAGAATCTAGGAAAGCGTGTATGCAATCCATTGGTGTGCGACCAGCTAGCGTTTCATGCTCTGCTGCTGAGAACTGCTTTTTAAGACAGCAAACTCCAAACACTATGGCAAATGAGTAGAGAGGCCTTCCTTGGGTCTTTACGGTGCAATCTTGATGTCAGAGGAACTCACAACAACAGGAAACCAAGTTCAGATTTTTAATGTACATTCACTCCCTCTTTGGAGAAGTGTGCGGCTGCAAGTCAAACTGAATTATGGATATTTTGTGCTCGGTTCGCAGTAGATTGCGAAAACAAGATGGAACCTATGAAAAGGTACGTTAAAAGAGAACAAGTTCTTCAGAAAAAAGAGTTTTATACGTGCTCTTGATCAGAAAAACTACCACCGATATATACACGCCAGATCTGTCTTCACCAATAATGCAGTCAGTCGAATCAAGCATACCCCGTGAGTGGGCAGCACAGCAGCGAGGAAAACGAGCGCAACTAGCGGCCCCGTGGGTGCGTGCATACAGCAAGGCCACAGAAATTTGGAGGCGGCCCGGCGAAAGACGTGACGCCATCAAGTCCCGGCAGCAATCTGCCAACGCATAGCATGGGGGCAACGAGAGAAGCTGTCCCAAACAGCCCCAGCACAACTAGGAACGGTGGGATGTACGGGTGTGGACGAACGCGCGGCCACACGGGCGAGAAAACAACCAGGCGCACAAGTGGCACGCACACTGAAAACTACACCGCAGTAACCACAGCGCACTCATACAACTAGTACCCAAAATGACACGCAGTGCAAAGTCGGACGATGAGGAGCACACCAGCGTCCGGTCGCCAAGACAATCTAGAACACACAGGAAAACACTTGCGGGCTTGGACTTGGACCCCGAGGAAGGAGACGAGGAGTACAACGAGGACTACGACGAGTCCAACGTGAAGGAGGAGGACGAAGAGGACGATGAGGAGGAAGAGGACGCAGCAACAAAGGCCAACGAAGATGCAGACGAAGAGGACGGCGAGGAGGACGAGGACATAGAGGAGGAGGAGGAAGAGGAGGAGGACGAGGACATTGAGCCCGTGGTCAAGAAGAGAAGAGGCAGAAAGAGAAAGGCCACCACCGAGGAGCCCGAGGGCGAGGATGAGGATGGCAAGTCCAGCGAACAAAGCACCAATGCCGGCGACGGCGACGGCGAGGATAAGGCCGAGACAGGCAAGAAGAAGCCCGGCAGAAAGAGGGGCCGGAAGCCCAAGGCTGCACGTGTGCAGGAGCCGGGCCTTGACAACGACGGCAACGAGATTGAAGTCAAGGACGACGAGGTTGTGATGGAGGAAGACCCCAAGGGACTCGAGAAGATCGACCACAACGGGTTTTTGCAGGGAGACCGCAAGTTCCGGATCAAGACCTTCACCTTGTTGGGCAAGGGCGACAGGCAGTACATGGTGTCGACCGAGCCGGCCAGACTAGTGGGATTCAGAGACTCCTACTTGTTGTTCAAGACCCACTTGTCGCTTTTCAAGAAAGTTTGCACGCATGACGAAAAAATGGACTTGATTGCCAGACAATTGATCCCTACGTCCTACAAAGGCCGGTCAGTCAACTTGGTGACGGCAAGATCTATCTACAGAGAGTTTGGTGCTAGAATGTTGATTGGCGGAAAGAAGGTGACCGACGACTTCTTTGAAGACAAGGCCCGCGAAAGAGGTGACGTGGAGGGCGAGTATGCCGACCCCGAGGAGGCCTCGGGCAGAGGAAACTACGGCGCCGGCGACCATCACAGTGCATTTACTGCTCAAGTGACCGGATCTGCGTTGATCAACTACCAGGCAGATCCTACATGGATGTATCAGGTTGGTTTGCAAACGATCGAGTTCAATAAGTCGTTGGCCGAGGCCAGAAACCAAGTGTGGCTTCGTGGTATCAAGGACTCATATAGTGGCTTCAACTTCTACCCTACTGCGAGCCAGCCTACGCGGACTAAGGTTGTCAAGTTACAGAAAGATGCACGGGATACCAACGAATCTCTACAGTGTTCCATCAACTTGTACAACCCAAACATACGCAAGACTGTCACTGGATTGGCTAGCGTCCCCCAAGAGATCTTCGATGATATCGAAGATGAGTCAATCAAAGAAGCCATCTTGGAACAGCAGAGATACGAGAAGTCGTTATCTCATTAGAGCTTTTCTCGCCTCGGCACACATTTAAATCAGTCTTACCACTGTCCACTGTACTTTAGTCTAATCATTTACAAATTTGAACGAAATAATTTAATTTGTATTATAAGTGTTCCATTTATTTGCTTTGATCGTTCTTGAAAATTGTCAATCGGGCTTTATGTAAACCAAGTACCTTATCTTCAATGAGCATCGTCATCGGACTGAATAGAGTCCGGGGGAGAATCATCGATCTCGTCAAAGATCACGCTTTCATCACCATCCTTCTCCGAACCCTTCTTCTCCATATGCTTCCTCAATTCAAAATCAACCTTGGTTTTTCTTCTGCCTACATGAACGGTTATATCACCTTCTTCGACGATCTCTGCGTGCTTCTTGGAGTAGGCAACTTCTGCCTTCGCCTCCTTTCCAGAGATTTTGTGATTCACTCTAATGTGTTTTGCCAAAGTGTCATGTCTTGTGAAAATTCTTGGGCCCGTCATTGGATCAGTTTTCACACAAACAAAACACTTGAAAAGTTTCTTTTTCTTGGAATGCACAGTTTCTTGATGTCTTATCAATTCGTATTTTCTAGAAAAGCGCCTCAAGCACATTTTCTCAGGCTCATCCGAAGACGGGAGCCTACATTCGTGTATGACATCTGGGTCGTAATTAGAAGACCTGCTTGTAAGGGGAAGTTTATCAGAACTGTTTATGACTCTTTGGGAGTTGGCCTTGCCATCGAGGCGGATCTTTTTCTTGGGTTTGTTCTGCTCATGGTCCTGGGAAGGGGACATGTGTATATAATCATCATCGGGGTCACGCTGGTCTGGCCGGCTATCATTGAATGGCTCAGCAGAGTCATCGTCAGTAGCAACCGGCGAGGACGGATTAGATGAAGACAGCATATCTTCTTGAGTATGTGTTCGCGAATTCACAAGCAGCTCACGGAGCTCTTTTGGAATTTGCAGCTCTTGCTTATAAGAATGTCTGTGATAATCCCTCATGAAGCGGGAGTAAGATTCGTTGAGATCATAATCAATGACGCTGAGAAACTGGTAGATTGCGGGGCGCCATTGAAGAAGATTGTAAATTTCCCAATAATTCAAGCTCATGATGATGGTGGTCAAGAAACGGATGGTCACTGTGGCCAACGTGAGCTTCGTGACATTGGTAGAGATTTTGATGAAAACGTCAAAGCATTTTTCTACTATGAGATAGAGCCTGGAGTTCAAGGGATCTTGCAGTTCGATGAAAGAAGGCAAACTGTTCACCAAATCAGAAAACTTCTCTTCAAGCCTCTTGTCTTGAGCGGGGGTCAAAGCTCCGTCATAGAGCAAAGAGGAGACACGAAACAAGTGCTCGGCATAGTCGGAGACAACCTTTGGGTTGCCCGTTGCAAGAATATCAACGGCAGACTCCAACAGCAGCAGATCAGTGCTATCCAACCAAGACTTGGTGAAGCCACCCGTGAAATCGGCAAGGGAGCCGCGTCTGGACAGAAATTCCGGAAGCTTAGACTTAGTATCAGTCAGCGTGTGCGATTGGGAGATCTCCAGGGCATGGGCTGGGTCATAGGCGTCCAGACGAGAGGAGGGTAGCGTACTGGGAATGTCGCAAGACACTTGTGAAGCCGGTTCACTGTCCAAGGCCACGTCTGACATTTGAGTGTGGCTCATATGAAACAAGGGGCAAATTCAAAGCAGGTGTTCGGGGGTTGGGCTGACTCAGGGAGAAGGCTTGCCGTGGTTATATTTGGTGGGTATCAGAATGTCTATGACCGGCGGTTTCGAAAGGGTGGGCTGTGCTTTGGAGGCGAAGCGTGCAGTGCAGCGTCGAGAGACGGAGGGAGTATGGTTTATATTTGGAAGCAAGCAGATCCACGAGCAGCAAAGCAGAGAGCTATTAGAGTGGGTAAAAGCAGGGAAGAAACGGGAGGGCTGGGCCTGGAGGGACTGGCGATTAATCGACTGCAAAAAGGCGGAAGGATTTGAGAGAGGCACGACTGCGCGCGGGAGGCTGGGTTGGAGCGGTGGGGTGACGGAGGCGCCCAGAGAGGAAAGCAGGAGGAGAAGATAGTGAGAGACGTGCTTTGAAAGCTATAAACAGTGGCCGGAGACGTGCACGCGGCCAAGAGGGCAGAGCTGCTGGGCAGGTGGCAGGCGCGGATGGAGTGGCGCAGGCAGCACGTGGCGTAGATAGATGGTGGGCGCGAGGCGCGGGCTCTAGGCCGATTTTTCCAGCTTTTCGCCATTGGCTCGCAGACTGCATTTATTTCTGAGCGCGGCACGCCTTCTCACCACCCACATTTTGCAGCCATTTGGCTGAGCACGGGCGTGGTCGCTCTGCGGCCCACATGCCGAAGGCTCGAAGGCCACCCACAGCTATGGAAACGGCGGAATGAGAATGAATGGAATGGCCATGGTGTGAGTGTGTTATATTCTATCCTTGTTTTTCACTTTGTAGCATCGAAAAATGAAAATACCTGTGTGGCTCATGAACCTTATCGGAGAGCAGTGTCTTCAAAGGTGAATAAACGAGAAGCTGCTATTCTTGGCGATCTCAAGAGGCGCCTCTTTCTTATGAAGAGTTATTTTTGTGCGGGGTCGGGAAAGGTGGAGACTGCGCCGACTTTCCCTGGTTGCTGGGGGGCTGCTGCTCCACAAGCTGCGACACCCGCGATGGCCCCTGGCTCATGTTGCCCAGGATATGCGGCAAGGGCAGGTAGACGCCTTGGCCATGGCGCAGCCCTCCGTGCGAGTCCCGCGGCAATTCTACGCCCACATGGGAATGCGTAGCTGGTGCGTTTGCATGTCCGCTGGCATCTCCCTGTGGGGGTGCTGCCTGCGCGCCGTAAACAGAGCTCATGTAAGGATACTGGATGGATGGCCCTTTCACATGTGGCCCCATGGGCATGTGCTCAGCATAATACATATCCTCCGGACGCTTCAAGAAACGGGGCATGTAGTTTGATGGGTAAGCCCCATACGGGACGTAGCCTCCAGTGCTGGCCGCGCCGCCGGGGAAATTGCCTGGCTCGGGCCGCGGCATTTCCGCAGGCTCATGGAGCATCGGGTTGCCGGGACTAGGCCCCGCAAAGTACTTGGGTGGCGGGAGCCATGTTGGGTATCCCTGTTGGATGTTCCCAGCCATAGGATCTAGGTGCTTTGGGGCCGTGGAATTGCTCTCAACATGGCCTTGGTCGTGGTAGGCACGCGCGAGGGTTGTGTTCTTTCCATGCTCGGTATTGGCTGAAATGGCCGGGTTTAAAATCTGGTTCAAAATGGAGTACTCCTTGCTTCTTTTGGTGGGGTGTCCTTTCTCGTCTCCGGATTTGCGTCTTTTGTTGCTTGAATCGCCGGCAGAGCCTGCCACACCAGCGTCTTTAGTTATAGCCCGCGCAGCCAGGCTCTTTTGTTGTTCATGGGAATACTGAACATTCTCAGCATTGAAAGCATTGGAGGCAGCTTGTGCATTTGGCAGCATGGAGTCCAGATGGTCCTGGGCAATAGCGGCCCGAGCACCCAGTGCGTGCAGAGTCAGGGAGACGTCCAGGTTACCAACTACACCGGTGGAGATTTGCTTGACGTCATCAGCAGCAAAGTCCTTCAAGCCGGTGTGGACAAAGTCCTTGCTGGCACTGAAATTGGAGGTCTTGTCGTCCTTCTCCGCATCCTCACGCGCCAACATCACAGCACGCTTATTCTCCTTGCCGGTGATGCCGTGCTTTCTCCTGATGTGGCGAGCAAGCGAGTCATGGCGAGGGTAGGATTGGTTTCCGTTGCCATCCTGCTGACAGAAATAGCACTTGTAGTTTCTCTTTTTGGTGGCGTGCACGAACTCTTGGTGTCGCTGGAGCTCGTTCTTCCCGTAGAAGACTTTCATGCAAGGCTTGTTGTCACCGGAATTGAGAAGACGGCACTGGTGGATGGTCTGCACGGCGCCGCGTTTCTCGTAGTCATTCAAGACCTTTTGGAAGATGGAGGGGACAAAGATGCCGCCCTCGATGCCCTTCTTCTCTTCTTCCATCATGGCCATGGCCTCATCGGTGTCGTAGGCGTCGTCGTCCTCGATGTTCTTGAGAATGCTCAGAGACTGGACCTCCTGGGCGATGTTGCCCAAGGTCTTGTGGATGAAAATGAAGACCTTCTTGTGTTTTTGGAAGTCGTCTTTGGCCAGCGGCAAGTGCGGATCGACAAGCTCCTGGGCAGGCTCCTTCGGCTTGTGCTTCAGCTTCTTGGAGGCGTATTGGATGATGATGGGCTCCGAGGGTGGGTGCGCCGCCAGCAAGTCGGGATGCGGGGCCGCCAGCGCGAGAGAGGAGTCGGGGCGAGGCGCCGCAGCCAGAGACAGCACGACGGCCGGGGGAGGGCAGTCGGCTTTGAGCACGTGGGGCGGCGGTGGTGGCGGCACGAAGGAGCGGGGTTTCTTGGCCAGCTTCGAGGTGCGCTTCTTGAGCTTGTGGGGCGCAAGGTCGAGCGGCTCGTCCTTGTTCAAGCGGATGTCCATGTAGGACTGGAAGGACACGCGGCTCATTCTGCGGACGCGATGTAGCGAGGAGCCGCGGTCCATGGAGTGGTAGGAGAAGTTGTAGAACGGGAACGGGAACGGGTACTGTAGGCCCTGGCGCAAGTTGAAGTTGAGGTAGTTGGGCGGCGGGCGCACCATGTGGCCCAAGGAGGTGAGCTTGACGTCGAAGCCCAAGAGGTCGAGGAAGTAGTCGAAGCGCGGGATGGCAAGCAAGAGGTGGTAGATCTCCCAGCACTCCAAGGAGTAGACGAGCAGCACAAGGTACTTGGTGATGCGCGACGAAAGCGACAAGTTGAAGTACAGCGTGGTCACCTTCAAGAGCTGCAGGTAGTTGTCGATCAAGACCCGCGAGAGGTACTCGTTTGGGTAGAGCTTGGCGCCCGGCTTGACTGCGGGCGCCTGTGCAATGAGCTCCTGGAGCGAGTCCTCGTAGCTCATTCGGGCGGTGTCATCGAGGTTGGGTTCCTGGATGAGGTGGAGGAGCTCCAAGAGAAGGAGCGAGTGCTGCTCGATGGACAACGCGGCCACGGCCTGCGGCGGCGCGGCCGGCGCTGCGTCGCCCGGCTCGCCGTGTTTGCTCTGGAACTTCAAGAGGTCCTTCATGATCGGGTCGTAGCGGGCGTCCAAGTCGTCTGCGGCTATGACTTTGGGAAGCTCCTGTTGGATGGCCGTGCGCAAAGTTGCAGCCATGGTGGAGGGGGGCACGGCGGGGTCCGCGGACGGTGGCGTGGGGCAGTAGGGGGCGGTGCGGGTGAGAGCACCGGGGGGCTTGTAGATGCTGGTGGATGGCACTGGCGGAGGCGCCGGGGGTCTGCTGGGTGTGAGGTTGTAGGCGGCAGGTGCGGCGCGCGGTCGTGCGCGGCCCACCGCGGGCGGCGGCGGGTTGGGCGGTTCTTGAAGGTGTTGCAGTCAGGACGGTTTTTGGCGGCGCTGGCCTGGACGGTGTGTTTGCGGCGGGCGGGGTGTTTGCGGCGGGCGTGTGTTGCAGGGCGGTTTCATGGCGGTTTCATGGCCGTTTCAGCCGCCAGTAGTCCCCGCTGGCTGCAACGCCGGGCCGTGTGGTCTGCTGTTGCAGCCTGCGGCGCTGACGGCTGACTGCGAAAAGGCTCTGCGGCCACCTCACGTGCCCCACCACAACCACCGCCTGCTCTTTGGGCACCGGGCGCACTACTGCCTACGGCCAATCCTGGCTATTTCCTCGAGAGGCTGCCGACTGGGCACGACGCCCGCGTCTCTATTTGTCCTCCGGCCCTTCGGTGGGGAGGCTATATACAGCCGGCTGCGCCATGGCCTGCCTGTCTTGGCCAAAACACGCGCAGCGGCATCCAGCGCGGTCCAGAAAAGGCTCCAGTACCCCAGGGCAAGGCCTGGTGCAGCAGCGCCTTGCAGCCACGGGCGCCCGCTTTGCATCTGTGCACATGTGGCTCGGCGGGCCCGCCTCCTAAGCGTGGTCCAATGCGGCAAGAACCCGCGGGAACACCGCCTCCGCCACGTCGCGGCCCCATAGATTGTCGAGATGCTCGTGTCCCACGACACGATGCTTAAACGTGCGGCCCTCGGGCAACTGCGCCTCCATCACGTCAATGTCCACGAGACTGTCCGAGTCGCCGTAGATGAGATGCACCGGCACTTTGATGTTTTTGAGCGGGTAGCTGACGGGCTTGAGGCTGGACATGCCGGAGTCGTGGTCGTGGTACATCTGGAAGTTCTTGGCCGCCATGATCTGGAACCAATGCACCACGGTCTTCACCGACGTCGTCGAGTACAAGTGTGCGTACGAACACACCTTCTGCACCTTGTCGATGTTCGACGATTTCCAGTTGAAGAGCATGTAGTTGGAGATGTCGATCGACGTGTCGAAAAAGGGCGGGTACATGACCCTCTCCCAGAACACCACGCTGGGCAACAACACCTTGCGGGAGAAAATCAAAAACAACATGTTGGGCGACGACTTCAAGAGGATGTCGAGAAACTTCGAGTACAAGCCATGTGGGGTGGTGGCGGGCGAGATGGCCACTATGCGGTCGATTTTTTTGTTGAGCTCGGGGTTGATCGACACCGACGCAAATGCCTGCGCGGTGCCCTGGGAGAACCCAATGTAGGTCAACGTTTTGCAGCCCGTCTCGTCGAGCACAAAGCCGATGGAGTCGGGGATGTCAAAGAGCGCAAACTCGTCGATGGAGAAGTTCCAGAAATCCTCCAGGGCGAGCGGCCGCGACACGTGCTTGTGTGAGTACTTGTTGCCCCTGTTGTTGCCAAGCCACACGTCGTAGCCGAGCTCGTAGAGCAAAAACGGCAAGTTCTGGTCCCTCTCAAGCATGGTCACCCAGATCTCCGAGCACATGAGAAGACCGTGATGGAAGTAGACCACCTTGCCATTGGGCGTCCTTTTGGAGCCGCCGCGGCGCACAATGCGGTGCACCGTGAGCAAATACTCGTCTTTGGTCTTGACAATGTGGTTTTCCACGTCGTAGCCGAAGAGCGAGCACATTTCCTTGAAGTCCAGGCTGTTCAAGATGCCGGTCATCAAGGCGTATTTTTCGTGGTCGATGCCGTCCGCAGCCAGGACGTACTTGTATGGGATGCTGTCGTTGGCGGAGTGTTTGGTATGTTTGGTGATGAAGTTGATTGGGTTTGCTGTGAACCGGTAGACGATGCTGAGAGTGTATGTGATGGCCGTGAGGACCGGCGTGGGGAGCAAATGCGTGATGATCTCCGAGACGTATTCTGTCCACGAAAGTAGAAACGAGACCACGAGGAGGAGCCATTCTGTGATGGAGAGCCTGCCGAGAAGCGGTACGTACATTGGCACGATGACAGTGGGAGGGGTGGTTGGCTGAGAAAAATTGAAAGAGGGTCGTTGGTGTGATGAGATCGGAACGAGGGTGGGGGCGGTGGTGCCGAGTCGAAGGAGGATATCTGAGCAAGGTCCAGCCAGCAATGTTGTGTCCGGCAGAGCGTGGTGGAATCCGGGATGTGAGAGAAAAGCCCAGGCACTATCATGGTGTGGAGATGGCGCAAGCGAGCCCAGCAAGCGCGAGGGCCGCGCACGTGACGATACCGGCCCATGGTCTGGGGTCACACCAACGGTGCGCGGGCTTGCCGAGGCCCGCAGTCTCCTGCATCTGCCCAGGGCCCCCGCCAGGCTGGCGCAACAGTGTTGGCTCCACAGGTTGAGCACATTAACGAGCAAATTATTCTCTGACTATCTGCCATACGCGGGCGTCGAGGGCAGGTACTTAAGGGAGCGCATCGCCGGAGCACAGCAGACGCCTGATTTTTGCAAACTGGCCCCCGGCATGGCATCTGGGCCCGGAAAACACTGGCCAGCCACATGCCGTTGCAGGTCGCACAAGAGACGTGCAAAGTGAGAGCCGCGATCGCACCGGCCCGGCCCAACTCTCCACACTGGCCAGGACCCTCTGCCGGCATTAGTTGCACCAAATGCAACGCGCGTGATTGCTCAACAGGGCCAATGGTGGAGCACTCGGGCCCACGTCCAGGGTTGCTAGCCACCAGAGTCCCCACACAGGATTATTGCATTGGGCTACTTTCCCAGGAATACCACAGACCACCACAGACCACAGACCACAGCCTATCTCCACAGAGAGACTTTCCACAAATTCTCACTAGACTATCTCCACAGAGATTTTCCACAAAATTCTCACTAGACTATCTCCATAGGATTATCACAGTCAGATTATACCCACGCAGGAACTCAATGCTAGATTATACCCACGCAGGAATCTCAAGCTAGATGGCACACACGCAGGATCGTCACCACCCAATCCAGGCACACGCAGGGTTACGACTGTCTAAACAGGGCCCACGCAGGAAATTCCCCCGTATAATCGGGCCCAGACAGGAGCAGCTCATAGTCTCATACAGGCCCACGGGGGATTTCTAGTCACCCGCAGGCAATAGACACCTCGGAGCCAGTCTCGGACCTCGTATTCGTTCATGACTGGCTGAGACTGCGGCGCCGGTTTGAAGCCGGCCCACAAACTAGCTCCACCGGGGACGTATAAAAGAGGCACGGGCTCGGCACTTGCGCTGCCCACGTAGTTCCGTTTTTCACCTCTACTCCTAAAATGGTATCTTTCAACATCCTCGCTGCCTCGCTCCTCGCTGCTTCTGCCGCTGCCTCCTCTCCAGTGGACACAGACTCGCCCACCGGCTTGACTTTGCAGGCTACGTTCAACAAGACCATCAACGGGTACGTGAAGTTCTCCTCCACCAACGGCTCGGTTTTGGTCGACGTCAAGCTCTCCGGCTTGCCTGAAACAGGCGGCCCATTCATGTACCACATTCACAAGGAGCCCGTGCCTTCCAGTGGTAACTGCACTGCGACTTTGGGCCATTTCAACCCATACAATGGTAGTGAGACGAGCTCGGCCGCCCAGGACAAGGAAGCCGGCGATCTTTCCGGCAAGCATGGAACCATCGACGGAACCTCCATTGACACCTCGTACATCGAGGACTATTTGTCCTTGAACCTGGACAACAAGGCCTATTTCGGAGGCTTGTCTGTTGTCATCCATGCACACAACACCACCAGGCTAGCTTGTGCCAACATCACAGAGAGCCATAGCGTTGATGTCACTGATGGCGCTAGTCACTTGGCCTCGGGCTTGTTGGCCTTGCCTGTTGCAGCTGGTGTTGCAGCCGTCTTGTTTTAAGAAAGAAAATTGCGCTTGAACTCTGCATATGGATGGTTCCCCACGCATGGAATGTTTCGTCTGTGTGGCCATCCCGGCAGGTATTCAGGCCTTCCTATCCCGTATAATTTTTCGTCTCTATGGTCCTGTCTTGGGCACGGGTCCATGGATTAGTAAGTATTGTTTAGAACACGTGAACGCTAATGTTGCCACATATCCTTTAACTTTCTTCATGGTGTAGCTAAAAGACGGCAAAATCCCGAACGGCAATTGGACCAGTGAGCGGGAAGCAAAGCCAATAATCCTTCGGGTGGGTGTGATAGCCAGTGCTAGCACACATCACGTGACCAGGAGGATCTCATTTCTCGAGTGCATTTCCTGGGGAACCGGGGTTCATAGAGCTGCGATATATTCCACTTAGCTTCCACACGTCTTTGTTTGCTTCTCCAAATCAAACCTCGTCATAAGTAAATGGTTGCATGGAGATCGGTGGCAATCACCGAGGCCGGAACTCTTCAGAGAGACAGTGTATGTAAATGGGCCGCAGTCCACATAGGACCACATTACTGACCGTTTAGTTGGCAAATGAGCGGACATTCTTGGCATGGCTCAAAACGTCCATGGTTTTCGTTTCCCTCGGAATTGCTTTTGCACAATTGCACCGATCCTTGGCCAGTGAGTCCCAAATTAAACTTTTTGGGTTTATCATTACACTCAGGCCAATTGGCAACGAGAGCCTTTTTGTCCGATGTGGCAATTCTTTTGGAGCAATTTCGGTCCTTTTGGGCGCTGTGACGCTATTCATTGGAATTGTACGATTTTACCTGACCCAATCATCATTGTTCCAAAACGAATTCCCTGTCGCGGTATATTCAGTATGTATATTGACTGCAGCGGCGATCATTCTTTTTATTCTTCTCTTGATCATTGCTTCTGATGTGAGATAATCTCACCACCAGCACGTATTCTGTCTCGACAAACATCAGGGGAATTCACCCTCTCGGAGCCCGATATAACCCTGTGGTGCGTCTGCCGCATGAAGCCAAGACGGCTTTAGTCTGGATCCCTCAATACCCATATAACTGAGGCTGTTCCCCCACCAATCGATCTCGAATCCGTTGAATTGAACAAAGAAGATGACTAAAGCACTAAAAGCCACTCCGGAGGACAAGGCGCTTGTCAAGATGTAATTGTACTTCTCCCACCAGAGGCTATATTTTCTCTTGATGTGATGCATGAAGGTATACGAAAGGTACAACCCACCGGTATAGTACAGTAGGTTGTACGGAGCATAAGCCAAGAAGCCACCAATCATGACAGTCGGGTGAAAGTACTGGGTATATTTCCGCGGCCCATTTTTCTTGAACCAAGCGAGTGGAAAGACCAGTATTGTTCCGAATAGAAAGCACCATTTCAATATCGGATAAATCCCACCAAAAACTTTAGCCGGCCCAATTTCACCGTACTGAATACTTGAGAAGAAAAACGTGTTGGCTCCTGGACATCTCAAGCGGTTCTTCTGGTCATCCTGGCAAATGTCCGGGATGGCAGCTATTTGCCAGTTGGCAATCAACAATGAAACGAAGACACTCATAAATGTGGATATGATCTGGCCTCTAAAAATGGACTTCGGCGGGATCTTTGCGTAGTGTGCGAGTTTCTGATCTGTGATATAGTTACTAGCCTGACTATCTATGTTATAGCCATACGCCTTCAAGGTGATTAATGCTAAACCGGAATTGGGAATGGCATACCCAACAATTAATTCCACCAAAACATTAAGCCCAAAAGAAAAACCAGTCACAGATGCAATAGCGGTGATGGGAATGAGAAACACAAAATTGATGGCGATGGTGAAGAAAATTCCCCACACAGGCGTTTCAACAGGAAAAAACGTGACACAGTAAATAGCAAGAGTCACACTCATCAAGAGTATAGCGAGAAACCAATAACTAGGAACTTCTTCATATTCAGCCATCATTTGACAATGTGGATCATCGGAAAACTTAGAGGACGAATGAGTGTTTTCCTTTCTGAATGCATCCCTCACAGTATGATAAATGCTTATAAAACTTTGAGACATCGAGCTCCACTCTGTTACAGTATGGTATAGGACAGCAAAAGGGTAAAGGAAAAAATAAGCACCGTACAAAACTAAGTTCGCTGCGCTAAAGTAGGGCGGTCCGTACTTCAAATACTTTTCGTTATCAAAGGCATTCTCAGGGGTGAGAATTTTGTGAACATTATAGATTTCCCCCTTATTGTTGAAGAGCCTGTTTGAGTTGATCGGAAAGTAGGCTGTCCACTTGTTATTTGTGTAGTATACAATCAAAATTGTAAAGAATGCCAAAATCATTCCACAGAAATGGTTTGCGTAGGTGAAGAATGGAATGGTAAGACAGCCTGCTATATCCAACATGTTCCAATCTAAAGTTGGGAACGGATTCAAACCCAAGCCAGAATTAAAGCCGGAGATGTTGTTCAAATGCACCGAGTCAGGTGCAAACCAGGTTGGCCAATTGAAGGTGGATAATGTGGTGAAGAAGAAGGATGGCAACCAGTTGTAAAAGAAACTTATCGTAAAAATGACAAAGAAAAAAGCATATCTCGAAATTTCCCAGCCATTGATATTTGCCGGAGTTTCTTCGTTCATGAGTGCACGGTTTAAGGCTATGACGGGTAAAAGAGTGGGCCACACGGATTTCTTTGGGTAAACGCAAACTTTCAACATCATGAATGCAAACGCAAAGCCGAGAAATTGCGTGGATAAGGTGAACGCCAATTGGTATGACCAAGTGACCCACTTGAGACCATAAAATTTGTCCAACTTCATCACAAATATATTGTAGATGGCATAGGGAGTACCAGCGGAACAGGAATAAATGATGGAAGCGAGCATCATCTCCTTGCTGTTCCATTTTCCAGGATTTATATTTATAGTCCTGCCACCAAGCGTCACCATTTTGTTCTGCGGCACTAATTTCTCCCATAAGCGCCCACTTGGTAGAAGTAAAAGCTGAACTGTGCTTGTGGATAAACTTATTCCGGGGAGTCGATGGACGAAAAAGTTGTTGATGACGCTGCCGACTAGAGTCCAAAAAAGGGATATGACATAAACTCTTAGCGTTTCGGCCGGGACGGAAGGATCGTCGTATGGATCAACAACAGCTCTGACCTCCGGGTACGGCGAGTGGAATCTTATGAGCGCAGCCTCAGTTTTCAAATTTAACTCCCAGGTATCTAAATCAAGAGGTCCTTCCGGAACGTCCTCTTTCTTTTCATGGTTCAGGTGAGGGAAGTTGCTCCGTGACTCTAGGTCCAGAGGGATGTTGGATATGAGCAGCTCGATTAGTCTGTAATCCTTCGAAGGGAAGTTGATGTCGCCGTGATGATCCACCAACGCATCACGAAGAATCTGGATTGATTGCAGGACGTCCATGTTCAAGACTTTATTGATCATGAACCTTGTTTGATACGGCAACGAGCTGTATTCAGAGCCGTCGTGCTCTGTACCTAATCTAGATAGAATAGCCGATAGCTGCAGCTGATTCAAAGGGGACTCTTGGTTCAAGGAGCCCGGAATGACCGATTCCGGAACCCTAGCGTCACTCTCATGAGCGCCAGCGCCAGAAAGATCGGAGAGTTCAATGTACTGGAAGTCTTTGGGCATCTTCTCTGGGGTTATTCAGATGGACAAGCGTCTACGCGAGAGGTCGCGATAAAGCTGCGCGTCAGAGGCTGGGGTAAACACACAGAATCCCGACTTAACACGTACAAGTGAGCTAGAGTCTACAGCCCAAATAGAGTGCATTTCACGGTGGACCCAGAACCGCTTAGGCAAGATATTGTGAGAGAGAATGGCATTGCAAATGAAAAGAAATGTTTGAAATAAAAGGGAATTCGAGCTACCGCTTTCGATGAAATGCAGCCGACACGTGCGTATTTATGTCATTTGGAGCCAAGAGGGGGATAAAAGAAGTTACAAAGTTCAAACATGGGCAAAAGTGTATTGCTGCAGAGGTATGAAACAACGGGATTTCAGGATGATGTATGCAGCCTTTTGTCAATTTACAGCCATGGGTGACTGGAGTTATATAAGAGGGTGAGAGCCGACCACTTTTCGCATTCAGGCCAGAAGCCCGTGCGACCAAACAGGCAACTCGCAGGGCCATCGAAGAGTATAAGCGCGAAGACGCGCGAGGCATTGGCAACTAAACACCATCTGAGACGGATTAGCTGAGGAGATGAGAGCAGAAATAGTCAACTCGATTGGGCTCAGTGTCGTTGGGACGGCCTCATATTTCTGGGGTAAGTCGTCGGCACCAAGCACAAACACATCGGGATCAGTTGCGCCGGAAAAAACCGGAGTCAGCCGGGGAGGCAGCGCCGAGGGATCTACCGGGGTCTTCGATCCCTCCACCATCAACCCGGAAGGGTTTTACAAATACGGGTTCCCGGGCCCCATCCATGATATCGGGAAACATAAAGAATTTGTTTCGTGCTACGACCGTGTGACGAAAAACCCATACTGGGTCATCGAGCACTTGACGAAGCACTCGATCAAGAGAGCTGCCAATGTGGACAGAAAGAAGTCCATTTTCAAGGAGGACGAGACGATTCCCTTGAAGTTTAGAGCCCGCTTGAGGGACTATTTTAGATCTGGTTACGACAGGGGGCACAACTCGCCCGCAGCAGATGCCAAGTTTGAGCAAGTTGCAATGGATGAGACATTCTTGTTGACCAACATCTCGCCCCAGGTCGGGGAGGGATTCAACAGAGACTACTGGGCGCATTTCGAGGACTTTGGAAGAAGGCTCACGCAGAAATACGACGACGTGCGGATCATGACCGGGCCTCTATACCTCCCCAAGAGGGGAGCAGACGACAAGTTCCGCGTGACTTACGAGATGATTGGATCGCCACCGAACATTGCGGTGCCCACCCACTTTTTCAAGCTCATTGTGGGGGAGACTACCGGAGACAGCAAGATCTCTGTTGCGGCGTTTGTGTTGCCGAACGACAAGATCGACAACAACGAGCCATTGACCTCGTTTCAGGTGCCAGTCGAGGCCTTGGAGCGCAGCTCTGGGTTGGAGCTTTTGCACAGGGTCCCGTATTACAACAGAAAAGACTTGTGCAAAGAGACCAAGTGTGAGATCATTGTGCGGGAGTTCCCCAAGCAAATGAACCAGTTGGCCAACGGGAATGCTAGAGCATTGCCCGGTAAATAGGAGCGCCGCACGCGGCAGCGGTTCGCACCGCTATATTGACAGTAATACACGACGGATGGCGCGGCCGCAGGCTCCCAGGTGGAATGATGGGCATTGGGCTAGCGGTGCGCACGTCCTGCACACCGAACGCACGGAGTTGGTCGGGCTCTACAGATGAGATCCAACAAGTCCTACACGTAATAATTTTGGCACCCGGAATAATCAAGAATACGCGCCCAGCGTCAGCTTGCAGCCAAGGTCCCGTGTTCAGCAGCCTGCAACTCAGCACCACCGTTGATGCTGCTCCTGTGACGAGACAGTGGGTGGAGTGTGTTGCAAAAGACAGGGCCAGCGAACCAAAAAAGTCCCGATTTTTTTCGGTTTTTATCCAAAGTCACACGAATTTACAGCGGATCTGATGGTAAATGGGGCAGAATACATACATTGGGTGGATGGTATGGACTGGGCGCTACGGGCTAGTGCCTGGAGACGGTGTAGGATGCATCCAGAGAACACTTCAGTCCTCGGTAGCGTGAAAGTATTACGCCTCAAAATTAAGAAGATGGAGATAAAAGGTAAGATGCAAACCCAACCAGGAGAGAGTAGTTGGGAGAAAGGCGGTGCTTACTTAAGGCGCCCCACGCTGCAAAACAGACGCAACCTATCAAGGCAGCTGAAGATACAATGCCAGCTCAGCAACAGGAGCCGCGCCCAAAGAAGGATGTTGGAAAACCAAAAACAGCCGATTTAGATCCTTCAACCGGGCGTGCACACAGGCGACAGGAACAGCATTAGGGCGGCAGGAGCGAGAGACGTACAGGACAGCACGGATCAAGGCACACCCGCCACACCCAGGAGAAACAGCAGCCACAGACCCCAGCAGCTTCCCGAGGTAAGCCCTGCTCACTCAAAGTGCAAGCCAAGGATACAATGGAAGGCAGCCGTGCCGCACAGCAAGCAAGGCGCGTCGCGTGAGGCGTTAGGCGTTGGCAAAGATGGCCTAACTCTAGCTGCGAGGAAGACGTTCGCGCAGGCGGCACCACCGCCCACATTGAAAGTGGACAGCGCCTACAAAGCACAACGGGAAGCCAGGGCCAAAACCTGGAAGGACCCGCCAAGGACCGCAGCCAAAGACGCCGCCGGCCGCGTGCAGCAGCAGCGAAGAAGAACAAGGCCAAGGCAGGAACGGAAAGGTCACGTGAGGCGATAGCTGGAACCCGCACCCAACAAACTCGCGTCACTGCACAGACAATGTTGAGAGTTGCAAAATCCTCAGACCCAAAATTTGGCCTGGGGCCCTCCTGCAAATGATATAACTTAACACGATACCCACTGGCGCTTTTTCCTCCACGCCCTTTCTTTCGGACTTCCCATACACCGCATTTTCCTGCTTCGCCCAGAATAAGTACCACTAATATATTCTGCACGATCCCGCTGGAAATTCATTTACCTTAAGACAAGACTTCGTCCCTGATAACCCCAGGTTTACACCCTCACCCACGTTACACACTGGTGCACCCACACACGTCCTAAACGACACACACATATTACCGGAATTTGCCAGCAGCGCCCAATCCCACACATTGCTCTCAGAAAATGTCTACCAATCTCCGTCCATTTTCGCTTTTCCACGGCGCCATGGAGCACTCCATCTTGGTGCCAACAAACCTTTTTTTCAAATACTCGCAATTGAAGGAGCAGTTTGACAAATCCTTGCCAACACCAACAGAGGAGTATGCCTCAGACGAGGAGCCCTCTTCTCCTGCTGAGTTGCTCGCCAAGTTTGTTGGTTTCACAGCTACTTTGGTCGACCCAGCCGTGGCCAACGGCCCGTTTGATGAGATCTTGCCTCACCTCTTACTGGAGTTTGAGTCCAGATACTTCTCCGACTCCGACATCCACTCATTTGCCGCCGGCTTGTTGCAAGACGAGTCTTACCCAACCACAACTTCCAAGGTCAAGGAGGTCATCAAGAACTACTTCCTTGCCGTAAACAGCTCCAATACCGTCATGCCAAAGGCCGAGTCCAACTTGTTGAAGACTTCCGCTTCCAGATTGGCCAAGACCTTCGCAATTTTCGGCGGTCAAGGTAACGCCGACGACTACTTCGAGGAATTGAGAGAGTTGAACTACATGTACAAAGGCTTGATTGCCGACTTGCTTTCTCAGGTGGCCACCACATTGTCCACTTTGGTCAACACAACAGAAAATGTCGACAAAATCTACACTCAAGGTTTCGATATCATGACTTGGTTGAAGTCCGCTGACAAGACCCCAGACCAAGACTACTTGTTGTCGGTGCCTGTTTCCTGTCCTGTCATCTGTGTCATTCAATTGTGTCACTATGTCGTTACCTGTAAAACTTTGGGTGTCTCTCCTGGTGAGTTCAGAGAGTACCTCGTTGGAGCAACTGGTCACTCTCAAGGTTTGGTCACTGCAGTTGCCATTGCTTCCTCTGACTCTTGGGACTCCTTCTACAAAAATGCATTGAAGGCTATCTCCTTGTTGTTCTTCATTGGTTCCAGATGTTTGACAACCTACCCAAGAATTTCCTTGCCTCCTACCATGTTGCAAGACTCTTTGGAGAATGGTGAAGGAAGACCTTCTCCTATGTTATCTGTTAGAGACTTGAGCCGTGAACAAGTTGATGCCTTTATTGAGAGCACCAACAAGCACTTGCCTGCCGAGAAGCACATTGCCATTTCTTTGGTTAACGGTGGCAGAAACTTGGTTGTGTCTGGTCCTCCTGAGTCTCTTTACGGTCTCAACTTGACCCTTAGAAACAACAAGGCTCCATCTGGCTCCGACCAAGCCAGAGTTCCTCACTCCGAGAGAAAATTGAAGTTCTCCAACCGCTTCTTGCCAATTCTTGCTCCATTCCACTCCCATTTGTTGAAGCCAGCAACTGAATTGATCATGGAAGACGCTGAAAGAGAAAATTTGTCCTTCAAGACCTCTGATCTTGCCATCCCTGTCTACGACACTTACTCTGGTGAGAACTTCCAGGATTTGGGCTCTGATGTGACTGCTAGAGTCGTTGAATGCATTACTCAATTGCCTGTTCATTGGGAAAAGGCCACTGATTTCGACTCCACTCACTTGTTGGACTTCGGTCCAGGTGGTGTTTCTGGTTTGGGTGTCTTGACTCACAGAAACAAGGAAGGTACCGGTGCTAGAGTTATTATTGCTGGCTCAATTGATGTTGCTATCGATGACGAATACGGTTTCAAGCAAGAAATCTTCAACAGATCTGAGGATTCTGTCAAGTGGGCTCCTAACTGGTTGCAAGAGTTCCAACCTAAATTGGTCAAGACCAAGGCTGGAAAAGTCTACGTCGACACCAAATTCTCCAGACTTTTGGGTAGAGCCCCACTCATGGTTGCTGGTATGACACCAACAACTGTCAACACTGAGATCGTGACCGCTGCTACTAACGCTGGATACCATATCGAATTGGCTGGTGGTGGTTATTTCAATGCTAAGGGTATGACTGCAGCATTGGAGGAGATTGCCGAGCAAATCAAGCCTGGTTCCTCTATTGGTATCAACTTGATTTACGTTAACCCTGCTATGTTGCAATGGGGTATTCCTTTGATCAGAGAGATGAGAGAGAAGGGTTACCCAATCCAATCTTTGACCATTGGCGCTGGTGTTCCTTCCTTAGAGGTCGCCACTGAATATATTGAGACTTTGGGATTGAACCATCTTGGTTTGAAACCAGGTTCCGTCGATGCTATCAGCTCTGTTATCACTATCGCCAAGGCTCACCCAGATTTCCCAATTGTTTTGCAATGGACTGGTGGTAGAGGTGGTGGTCACCACTCTTTCGAGGACTTCCATCAACCAATCTTGCAAATGTACTCCAAGATTAGAAAGTGTGCCAACATCGTTTTGGTTGCTGGTTCTGGTTTCGGCTCTGATGAGGACACTTACCCATACTTGACTGGTTCTTGGTCTCAAGAATTTAACTATCCACCAATGCCATTCGATGGTGTTTTGTTTGGATCCCGTGTTATGACTGCCAAGGAAGCACACACTTCCTTAGAGGCCAAGAAGCTTATTGCATCTTGCCCAGGTGTTCCAGACAGCCAATGGGAGAGTACATACAAGAAGCCAACCGGTGGTATTGTTACAGTGAGATCCGAGATGGGTGAGCCAATCCACAAGATTGCCACTAGAGGTGTTATGCTTTGGAAGGAATTGGATGAAACTATTTTCAACTTGCCAAAGAACAAACTTCTCGAAGCATTGACAAAGAAGAGAGATTACATCATCAACAAGTTGGACAAAGATTTCCAAAAGCCTTGGTTCGGCCGTAATGCCAATGGTGTTTGTGATTTAGAAGAGATGACTTACCAAGAAGTTGCCAACAGATTGATTGAATTGATGTACGTCGAATCATCCAACAGATGGAGTGACGTTTCCTTGAGAAACTTCTTCTGCAACTACTTGAGAAGAGTTGAGGAGAGATTTACTTCTAAGAGTGGCCAAGTTTCTTTAATTCAGAACAACTCCCAATTGACCAACTCCCCACAAAAGTTTTGTGACGAATTTTTCAATGCTTTCCCAGTTGCCAAAACTCAATTGATCTCTGAAGAAGACTGTGACTTCTTTTTGATGAGTTGTGCAGCCAGAGGACAAAAGCCAGCTCCTTTTGTTCCAGTATTGGATGAGAGATTCGAATTTTTCTTCAAGAAAGATTCCTTGTGGCAATCTGAGAATTTGGAAACTGTTTTCGATGGCGATGTGCAAAGAACTTGTATTCTTCACGGACCTGTTGCCGCTCAGTTTACTAACAAGATCAACGAGCCAATCAAGGAAATTTTGGACAACGTTCACGAAGGTCACATCAGAAAATTGGTTGCTGACGCTTACAATGGCGATTCCGAAAAGATTCCAGTCGTTGAATATTTCAGTGGCGTTAAGACTATCAACAACAAGTCTTCCGTTTCCCTCTCCAAACAGAGCGAATCGTCACTTGTCGTTTATAAGCTTGGCTCAAAGTTGCCATCCAAGAAAGAGTGGCTTTCTGAATTGAGCGGCTCCAACTTGGATTGGTTGAGCGCTTTGATTTCTACTAGCAGAATTGTTCAAGGTAAGAACCATGTCAGCAATCCTCTCCATGACATCTTAGGCCCCGCACCAAACACTGTTGTGAAGATCGACAGAGACCCATCTAAGACAAGTCTTGTTCTTGAGGAACAAGTCAAGGGTGAGTTGAAAAAGGTTGTTGAGATTAAACTCAACGAGAAGTCTCAAATTGTCATGAGCTTGATTGAACACAGAACTGCGGATGGAAAGCCTGTTGCCTTGCCATTCTTGTACTCTTTCAAACCAGAAGATGGATTTGCTCCAATTGTTGAAGTGATGGAAGGTAGAAATGACAGAATCAAGGAATTCTACTGGAAATTGTGGTACGGAAGCGACTACCCAGTTGACTTCAACATTGACGTTGAGGAGCCTATTGTTGGCGAAGAAGTCACCGTTACTGGCAGAGATATTGCTGAGTTCACTCACGCTATTGGAAACACCTGTGGCGCTTTTATCGACAGACCAGGTAAAAAGGCTTTGGCTCCAATGGATTTCGCTATTGTCGTTGGATGGAAGGCTATCATGAAGGCTATTTTCCCTAAGACTATTGATGGTGACTTGTTGAAATTGGTTCATTTATCCAATGGTTACAGAATGATCCCTGGTGCTGCTCCTTTAGAGAAGGATGATGTCCTCACCACCAAGGCAGTTATTAACGCTGTCTTGAACCAGCCATCTGGTAAGATGGTTGAAGTTGTGGGAACAATCTACAGAGACGCTAAACCAGTTTTGGAGGTTACTTCTTGTTTCTTGTACAGAGGTGAGTATGTTGACTACGAGAACACTTTCCAAAAGGTTACTGAAGATCCTGTTCAAATTTCTTTCAAATCCAACAAGAATTTGGCCATTTTGAGATCTAAGGAATGGTTCCATTTGGACAAGGAGATTGAGTTGAAGAACCAGACTTTGACATTCAGATGCGAGTCCGTCTACAAGTTCAAGTCCGCCAATGTTTACTCTTCCATCAAGACTACAGGTAAGGTCTTGTTGGAATTGCCAACGAAGGAGATCATTGAAATTGGAACAGTCGACTACGAGGCAGGTGTCTCCCACGGTAACCCAGTGACCGATTACTTTGCTAGAAACGGTGACACGATTGAGCAAGATATCAAGTTTGAAAATGCTATTCCTCTCTCTTCTGGAGAAGAATTGACATCTAAGGCACCATCTACCAACGAGCCATATGCCAATGTCTCTGGTGACTACAACCCTATCCATGTTTCCAGAGTCTTTGCTTCTTACGCTAAATTGCCAGGTACAATCACTCACGGTATGTACTCTTCTGGTTCTATTAGATCATTGGTCGAAGAATGGGCAGCAAACAGCATGGCTTCAAGGGTCAGAGCTTTCAAGGCTGACTTTGTCGGTATGGTTTTACCAAATGATACCTTGCAAACCTCCTTGACTCACGTTGGTATGGTGAACGGTCGTAAGATCATTAAGGTCGAAACCAGAAACGTTGAGACGGACATGGCAGTTTTGGTCGGTGAAGCTGAAATTGAGCAACCTGTCACTACTTATGTCTTCACAGGCCAAGGTTCTCAGGAACAAGGTATGGGTATGGACTTGTACGGTACTTCTGAAGTTGCAAGAGAGGTTTGGGACAGAGCTGACCGTCACTTCGTTGACAACTACGGTTTCTCTATCCTCGACATCGTGAAGAACAACCCTAACGAATTGACTGTGCACTTCGGTGGTGCCAAGGGTAGAAAGATCAGGGAGAACTACATCTCGATGATGTTCGAGACTATTGGTGACAATGGCGAGATCAAATCCGAGAAGATCTTCAAGGACATCGACTACACTACCACCTCCCACACCTTCGTTTCGCCAACCGGTTTGTTATCTGCTACTCAATTCACTCAACCGGCCTTGACATTGATGGAAAAGGCTTCCTACGAAGACATCAAATCTAAGGGTTTGGTTCCATCTGATGTTATGTTTGCTGGTCACTCCTTGGGTGAGTACTCTGCTTTGTCTTCTTTGGCCAATGTTATGCCAATTGAGTCCTTGGTTGATGTCGTCTTTTACAGAGGTATGACCATGCAAGTCGCAGTCCCAAGAGACGAATTGGGTAGATCTAACTACGGTATGTGTGCTGTTAATCCTACCAGAGTCAACCCATCTTTCAATGATGCTGCATTGAGATTTGTCGTCGATGAAGTCTCTGAGAAGACCGGCTGGTTGTTGGAGATTGTCAACTACAATGTTGAAAACACCCAATATGTCACTGCTGGTGACTTGAGAGCCTTAGACACTTTGACAAACGTCTTGAACGTGATCAAATTGAACAAGATCGATATCGTCAAACTCCAGGAGCAAATGTCCTTGGACAAGGTCAGAGAGCACTTGGCCGACATTATCGACGAAGTGGCCAAGAAGTCTTTGGCCAAGCCTCAACCTATTGATTTGGAAAGAGGTTTTGCTGTGATTCCTTTGAAGGGTATCTCTGTTCCTTTCCATTCTTCCTACTTGATGTCTGGTGTCAAGCCATTCAAGAGATTCTTGTGTAAGAAGATTCCTAAGTCTTCTGTGAAGCCAAAGGACTTGATTGGCAAGTATATCCCTAACTTGACTGCCAAGCCATTCGAGATCACCAAAGAGTATTTCGAGGAGGTCTACGAATTGACAAAATCTGACAAGATTAAGTCGATCATCGAGAACTGGGAATCTTACGAAAAGGCATAATTTAAATGATCAAAGCTTAGCGAGATCGAAACAAAAGAACGAAACAAACAAAACGAAAAGAAAACAAACAACGGTGATGTTAGTAATGGTGACTTCGCCTCTGATGAAAAGCACGTGGTACTGGTTTTCACAGTGGCTTGTACACTGATAGGTTTTTAACGGAATATTAATAAATCATATATAGAGTCAAGAGTGTAGATTGGTATTGAAGTCTGAAGACTTGTTTTATGGCGATCTCGTCAGATGGTACGTGAGACTTATTCATCACTGCTCTGCGTGGCAGAGACAAGGGGTGAGGAAATATTGACCGGGGTAAATTTCTTGGGCAAGGAGACCCTTGGGAAGCGGGATTTCAAACGCTGAGAGACAAGGTCCATATCCAAATGCCTGGTCAAACTAATGCGTGGAATGCAACCGATGTAGTGGTCGTCATCAAGATGCACATCAAGTGGGTCTTGGGTGTGGCAACCAGGAGACAAGGACAAACGGATAGAGTACTTTTTGCCGCCAGAAACATCTCCCGACTCATAAATTTCGAAGGAGATTTGCGACAAATAGTCCAACTCAGGTAACGCATTTCTAGCAATCTTCATGGGCAACTGGGCGCCATAAATGATGTTCAACAATGTGTATATGTGAGACTCTTTAGTAAAGTAGTTGACCACAGCAGCCTTTCCATGCTTCTTGATATCTTGAATATCGGAAAGGATCTGTTTGGCCAAAGGCAAGGATGTCAATAATCCAATGTCCAATTTCTCTTCGTCCTTAATACCGTATTCTTGAGGACAAATGAAATCGAACAAGACCTTTGACAATCTGTAAAGCTCTCTGAGACGAGCAAATGTAGGGTCATCAAATGGATTCTCGGGAGGTTTATCGCCAGATTCCTTTTTGGAGGATCCAGATTTGGCTTTGTCATCTATAGTTGTCGCAGCCCCTTTCAATACCCAGCCGAGCGAACCTGCAAATGCACTAGCATTGAACAAACCAGACAAGCTAGACGAGTTTGATGAAGGCTGAGAGGGTGGCTCTGATGGAATTTTGAAGCCGTTCATGGCCAAGATGTTGATCGGGTATTCGCTAACCAAACCTGAGGAGTTGACTGTATCACCACAGTTATCAGCTAAGCGTTTGAGCAAAACCTTGTCTGTGGGGTCATAGGAAAAGA
The DNA here is from genome assembly GCA_002893645.1 of Metschnikowia hawaiiana. Taxonomy (NCBI): domain Eukaryota; kingdom Fungi; phylum Ascomycota; class Pichiomycetes; order Serinales; family Metschnikowiaceae; genus Metschnikowia; species Metschnikowia hawaiiana. The sequence continues at coordinate 273,514 of NXGY01000013.1, forward strand.
TCTTTTGCAAAAACTGCCTGTTATGTAAAGCATCATACTTCATAGTATCGTACAATTCAGAAATCTTCAGCGGGTGCGTTTTCTCCACATTGGTGAATTCGGAGAACAATTTATCCCATCTTTCCTTGAAGAGGAAAGCATCCTCTCCACAACACCAAGAGCTCTGGAAATCCTCCACGTTGTTATTCTCGAAATTATACTTCATAATCTCACGGTGGAAGTTCATCAATTCACAGACTCTCTTGATGACAACAAAAGGCTCTGGCATTTTAGGAGGCCATGTGAATTGGCCGGGGGCTTCTGCGCCTTTTCTCAACAAAGGCTTAAGCTTCTTTTTGACCTTATCCATTAAGTCCTTGGCCGCATTCGAGTCATCCAATAAGTCTTTCCTAATGATCAAAAAGTCGTCAGGCAAGGTTTCCAAGCCTAACATAGAGCATGTGGCCAAATGTGCACTGGCAATGACTCTTCTCTCGGAAGAGGTGTAAACCTTGACATCTTTTAAAGCCTCCCGGTTCAAAAGCTTGATGTTTTGACCAAGCTGCTCGCCGACATCCGAGGCCTGGCACCTAGCAGAGTGAGTAGGCTCACCACCCCACTTGAGAATGAACTGCACCTTCTCGACAATATCATTGTTTTCAGGATTCAAGGAAGGCTTTAATTGGATCTTTGTGCCAGGGAAGTTCATTTTCTTTTCCAAGGCTTGTCTCAATTGCTTCAACTTCTTCAAATCCTCCAACTGTTTCTCCTCCGCAATCTTGACTGTTTCCAAGACCACCTGCAAGTCAGCGACAGCACGGATGATGACTTCTTCTTTGTGGCCCTTGAGTAAGGAGATAAACAAGGGCGACCTGAACAGGTATTTGAACTTCTGCTTTGGTGTTCTGTCAGCGTGTCTAATGACAGACACCAAGCCCTTGAAGACCCATTTCTGTTCTTTTTCTTGGAACTCGGACTGGTTGATTTGAGAGGTGCGGGGAAGTTTGTTCTTTATGAGATCCCTGCTCTTCTTGGCCTCGACAAATAAGTTGCGCAAGATCGAGGCGCACGAATCGTAGTAGTCTTCATTATTCTTGACAAAGGAAAAGCCGTTGACATCGATGACATAACTCTCGCCGTTTACGCGGAGCAAGTCAAAGCCACAGATGGTCTGGCGGAAGATGTTGCTGACGTTGCGAGCCATCTTCTTCTCGTGGTCGGTAAGCTCGGTGACAAAGCGCAACTCCTTGCCCTGGGTGTTTCTGCGCACAATGCCGTCGACCACCGGCGACTTCCGGGTCTCTGCGTGGCAAAAGTCGGCGCCCACAGTATAGGCCTTGACGTCCTCGAAGTTGTCGGTGTCCATAAACTTCTCGTAGATGAACGAGCCCTCGGTACGGGGCGTAGACAAGTTAGGGTCGAACTCCGAGGACTTGTTGCCGATCTTGCGGAAAAGACGGCGGCCTCCACCGCCGGTGGACATTGGGTAGTAGATGTAGACGTTGTGGTCCTCGCCGTCAACGGGCTTCTCGACAAACGGCTTCTTCATGGTCTTGCCATCCACCATCAAGGTGTCCGGGTCCACCATGGACCACTGGGGCTCCTCCTGGTTGTTCCATTTGTCGATGGTTTGCTGGGGCACGCCGACCTCGAGCAACTTGTCCCGCAAGTCCTTGTTCAAACGCGGGCCGCCATCACGGGAGATCTCCAAGCGGTCGGGCGTGGCGACCTGGGCGTGGTTCAAGATGCTGAGCACCAAGCGGCGGTCCCACAAGCACTTCTGCAAGATCAAGTCGTTGAGGATGTAGGGTTTTCTGTACTTGGCGTAAGCAATGGCCTTGTCCAAGGGGAAGCCCGTGGAGAAGAAACTGATGAGAAAGTCGCAGGTGGGCCAGTTCTCGATGGCCTCGTCCAAAATGACCTTGTCTCCAAAGATGATGGTCTCGAACTCGCCGTTTTCGATCAAGCGGCTCAAGATGCGGCGGCACGGCTTGGACATGGCCTTGGCGTCCATGGCGCAGACACCGATCTTGCCCACCTTCTTGACGGCGGCCGGCGCGTCCTCGGCCGCGGACTTGGCAGACTTCTTGGACGCATTGGACGTGTTGGACACGGTCTTGTTCAACTTGGGCAAGCCGGCGTCCCACGAGCCTATGGAGTTTGTGCGCGAGAAGCCCCTGAGGTCTCCAGGAGGCGCAATGGAGTTGATTTTCTGCAAGTTGTCGACAGTCAAGAGCGACGACTCGGAGATGGCCGAGAGCGAGCTGCGGCGGGGCGACGCGCCGATGTGGCTGGCCACGCCGTCCTTGTTTTCCTCGGCGCTGGTTTTGGGCGTGAAGCTCTCCAACATGGGGGCCAATGAGGCCATGGCCTTTTCGGTTTCCTCCAGGTCCTCGGTGCTGAGCGAGAGAGGCGACATGGCCGCAGTCTTGGGGACCGCCTGTTTGGGGATGGGGATCAGGCTGCTGGTGTCCATGGTGGGAGGAGTAGAGAGGAGTATTGGTGGAGTAGATAAGGTTGGCGCACGTGGGGTCGCGGAGGTGGAGGTGCACGTGACTGCCGGGTGGGCAGTGGGCTGCAAGGGTTTACTTGGGGTAGGGCGGGATTGGCCACGCAGTGGGGTTGGTGGGGCCGGTGGCTGTGTTTGTGCCGGTCCAAAGTGATGCGTGTGGTTTAGTGTGTTTGCGGTGGTGAATTGTTTCGGGTTGTGGTGTTTTTCTGTGGTTGAGATGCGCATGCAATGGGGTGTGAGTGTGCTCGAATGGGAATGGGTCTGGGTATGAAGTAGTGAAATGTAGATATCATGGATTTGAAATGTAGCAGAGGGGATAAAATGGATTTTCAATAAAACAGTGTTTTATGAGAGTTTATGGAACAGAGCTATTTATACTGGGTTTATGGAGCACTGTTCATAGAATTGTGTTAGTATCAGAGAGTATACAACACAGTGGGTGCAAAAAAGTTAATGTGACAGAAGTGATGCAACAGAGTCAATAGAATAAAGCGAATACAACAGAGTTGACACAAGAGCGGATGCAAAAGAGGTCATCTCACAGAGATAATGCAATGGCTT
>NXGY01000025.1:4485-32158 GCA_002893645.1 Metschnikowia hawaiiana
ATCATGTCACTATGACACTTGAATCATGTCACTATGACACTTGAATCATGTCACTATGACACTTGAATCATGTCACTATGACACTTGAATCATGTCACTATGACACTATTACCATGACACTCAAACCATGACTATAGCTCTACCACCATGACACTCAAACCATGACTATAGCTCTACTACCATGACTGTACCCACAAAGCACAACAGCCCTAGGGCCCTTGGACACCATAACTCGCCTCGTTGCCCAACAACTCTAGCCCCGCCTTCGACCTTCCTGCTCCGGCGTCCTGTATAAACCCCACACGTTGGCCCCTCCCATCCACACATGGCCCACCGCCAGGAGCCCAAAGTCGGTGTCAGGCCGAAAGCCGCCGCTACAAAACTCGGCCACGGGCCCGATCCACACAAAGACGCCGCCAGCAGGCACGCCACGGCTCAGCCCACACAAGCGGCTGAGATCCCGGGAATCAGATCGGGCGGCTGTGTGCAGGAGCGGGCCATGAGCCCCACGGGCCGTGGGTCGGCGCTGAGCGCAGCGGCAGGGCTGGCCAGGCGGCGTGTTTCAGCAGGGTCGGAGAGCCGTGGCAGCACGGTATCAGCGCCGTTCCAGCGCCGTTTCACCCGCGTGCCAGCAAAAGCCTCCACCCCACCGCCCCGTCTGCTCTGCTGTGCTGTGCCGCCGCGCGCACCCTACCATAAAAAAGCCAAGGCGAGCGAAAAATGCCCTCACCACCTCCGTCTCCACAGCACCCCTGAGCCGCCAGCAGCCGCCGCCGGTAGAGCAACACAAAACCACGACATCGACGGCCCCCTAGCGACCCCGCCTTGCATCTGCGTGCATCGCCACCCCGCCCCCGCCCCCCACTATATAAACCCGAGCGCCCCCCGTCGCGCTCCCCCCTCGATCCCACCAGCGCAGCATGAACGGAATGAACTCCATGGGCGGCTGGCACTCGTCCTACAGTGTCACCGACCGCCAGAAGGTCATCCAGATTCTTCTGCAGACGCTCAAGGAGATCCAGCACAGCAACTACGACGAGGCCAAGGCTGCGGCCATGTCCCAGGAGTTTGAGAAGTACACCTTTGTCAAGTCCCAGTCCCGCGAGGAGTACTTGCGCATGATCAAGCTGAAGGTCACCCAGTTGCGGGCTGGTGCCCGCGGTCTGAGTGTGCTGGGCGCCCTGAATGCGCCTGCCCCCGACTACTATGGCCAGCAGCGCCTGGCTTCGTTGGCTCAGGTGAATCCTCAGCAACAGCAACAACAGCAACAACAACAGCAGCAACAACAGCAACAACAACAGCAGCAACAGCAGCAGCAGCAACAGAACTCAAAGGCGCAGCAGTCTCAGATGGCACACCAAATGCAACAGGCCCAGGGACGCACACAGGCGCTGGTGCCCCAGCTGCTCCAGCCCACGCAGCAGCAGATCCAGCAGATCAGCACGATGATCCGGACCGTGCCCATCCCCCCAGCGTTGCTCGCCAAGATTCCCAACTTGCCGCCCAACGTCAACACCTGGACCCAGATCTACGACTGCTTCCAGAAAAAAATCATCCCGGCCACCGCCATGCCCATCATCAAGGAGATCCACAATGCCCACTTCCAGTTGGCGTTGCGTCTGAACCAGCAGGAAAAGTTGACCCAGTTCCGCCGCATGAGCCAGCAGGCGCCCGACCTGTCCATTTCCAACGCTTCCTCCTTGGGCAACAACCATGTGTCCTCTGCAAGCAACAACGCGTCCTTGGCGACCGGGTTCGTGCCCAACCTGGCCTCGTCCGTCAACTCGTCCATGAACAATCTGTCCAACTTGAACATGAACAACATGAACAGTATGAATAACATGAACAACATGAACAACATGGGCAACATGGGCAACATGAACAACATGAGCAGCATGAACGGCGTCAACAACATGAACAACATGTCCAGCATCAACAACATGGGCAACATGGGCAACATGAACAATGCAAACAATGTCAACATGAACAGCATGAACAACATGAATAACATGGGCAACATGAACAACATGGGCAACATGAATAACATGAACAACATGAACAACATGAGCAATATGGGCATGAACAACGTGAACATGAACAACATGAGCAATGTCAACAACATGGGCATGAACAATGTGAACATGAACAACATGAACATGAACAACATGAACATGAATTCCATGAACAGCATGAACAACATGGCCAATATGAACAGCATGAACAACATGAACACTGCAGGCAAAAACTCAAAAACAAATTTGAATCAAGGCAACATGGCAAACCAGAGCGCTAACATGAACATGTCCACCACATCCATGAACAACATGAAGGTGAACAGGCAAATGCAAGGAAACGCCATGTCTATGCAGAATCAGCAACCAGTGAACCAAGTTTACCGTGGCCAAAACAAGGCCCAAAACCAGCCAATGGCTCAGAGTCAAGCAAATGCCCTGCAGAGATCACAGGGTTCTCAGCTGCAAGCTTCTCCGATGGCAAACAGCGCAGCTGCGAAGGCAGCCAACATCCACATCACATCCCAGGATCTCGCCAAGTATAGTGGCGATGCAATGGCTTTGTTGAGCAGGCTTCAACAAAACGGCTCCGTGCTGGCAAATTTGGATCAAGCGCTGAAACAAAATTTCGTTCGCAAGTACATCTACCATCAGAAAATTAACGCTTTCAAGGCCCAGCAAAAACTACAATCCGACAATCTGTCAATGACGGGCCAACAGAACAAGCCAGGAATTCAGCAGCTGCAGGTTCAACAAGCACCTCCTATGATGAATAACTTCTCCATGCCTAACCAAGCACAGCATGCTCAGCAACAAGCCCCTGGACTGCAGATGCCTCCACAACAGATGAATCTTCAACATCAGGTTCCTCAGCGTAATGTGAGAAATCAAGGGGCATCAAACCAGACTGCGGTAAATCAACTGAATTTCATGCAGCAGAGAAGCAATAGTTTACAAGGTGGAGTAGCAATGAACTCAAATGGAAAAGATGCTCCTGCCAATATGAATAATTCTCAGGCTAGGGCAGGAGCTGTTGGCAATCCCCAAACCTCTTTGCTTCCTACCCTTACTGATGATCTCAAAATGAAATTAAGGTCTTTGTTCGAAGAAGTGTCTCGTACATCTGTGCAATTGAAAGATGTTACTATGATGCTATCTGACAAAGACAAAGCTCAGGTCTCGGAGATTATGGTGAGAATTACTCAACAGTACGCAAATGTTGATAGCATTTTAAGTTATTTCTTCGTTCTTACCCGTAATGTTGAGGGTACAAAAAGATTGATACAGATGAAAAATATGACTATGAATATTATCGAGAATTTGAAAAGAGGGGTTTATCTCGCCGGCCCGGAACTTCTTGAAAAGATGCGGGCACAATACCAGAAGCATTTTGACTATGTCAAAGAACAGATTAATTTGAGAAGATCACAACAAGCTCGCATGAACACTCAAGGACAAGCTCAGGGACAAGTCCAAGGGCAAGCCCAAGGACAGGTTCAGGGACAAGCTCCTAATATGATGCAACAGAGGTTACCAGACCAAGCGCAAATGAACCCTCACCTAATTCAACAACAGCACCAAGGTCGTCAACAACAGCCACACCAGCAGCATGCACAGCATCAACAGCAAGCCCTGGCAAACTTTCAAGGAGCCCCTGTGGGTATTCCTAACCAACAATCCCCCTACATGGATAGTACTCATGGAGTGCACAATATGAAAAATGGGCTTGTGGGATCCAGTCCTATTATGATCAACGCTAACTCCCCAGCAGCTCATAGTGGAGCTAAGGCCGGTTACAAGACAGCAGGTACAGGCAACAAGAAACCTGCAGCTCCAGCTCGTAAGAAGGCCAACAAGCTGGTGTCGGCAATCCCCACGCCAGCAGCTAGCGCTCCGACGCCAGCCACTTTGGCCAATGCTATCAAGACGCCCAATAGTGTTCAAACACCTCACTTGCCAGCTATGGGAAGCAACAAGGGCACCCCTAACGAGGCTTCGCCACAGGCTGCAATGAAGAGTGGCACTTTGGATAATGGCGTCCCTACACCCAAGGAAATATTCGGTTCGGGTGAAGTGGACTCCAAGTTGATGCAAAGAAGAGAGCTTTCCAAGCTGGATCCAGAGAATTTCTTCTTGTCTGCCTTGTCCAACCTCTTGGACTTATCGGAGGGTGAGAAGAATGAGGATGGCGAGAACAAGGAGAAGGAGAGTGTATTGAAGTCGCCACTCTCTCCCCACAAGAACAGTGCTTGGACCAGTAAGATCAAGCCGCATGCCATCATGTCCGCGTTCATGCTGGTGGAGTACGTGGAAGAACTCAGCAGGACAGATGTCCTCAAGGAGTGCGCGAAGATTACCGAGATGGAGTTTAAAGAGAGAGAAGGCCAGATCAAGAGAAAGAGAGAAGAGGACGAGGAAGAAGACTTGGATATGTTGTTCGAAGAGGCGGGAGACAGCAAAGCTTGTAACAGCAGCTTTACGCGGTTCATGCACCAGCCCGTTGAGTTTGAGTCGTGGAGCAACTGGCTCCAGAAGCTTGACACATAGAAGTGTAAAAGAAAGTCATGTGATACGGAATGTAGCACAATTGTACGGGGGCTCTGAGCTTGGTGGATGAGCAGGCAGCAAAGTTGTGGAGCAGGCGCACCTGCACCTGCAGAAGGACGGCCTCCAAGGGCCGCAACAAACAGCGAGAAGCTGGCACATGCGCTCCCAGAAAGAAGACAAGAACAATGGCCGAACAGAAGAAAATCTCAGTTGCATTTGTGTGTCTTGGAAACATGTACGTTGAAAATGCCGGAAAGCAAGCTTGATGAGAAGTGATACTAACCACGCAAGCTGTCGCTCGCCAATGGCAGAAGCAGTGTTTGCACAGAAGGTCAAGGACTTGGGCTACGGCGACCGGGTCGGGCTCATTGACTCGTTTGGCACGTCGGGTTGGCACATCGGCGAAAGCCCAGACAGCAGGTCTGCCAGCACGTGCCGCAAGCACGGCGTGCCGGTCAAACACGCAGCACAGCAAATCACCAGCAAGGATTTCGAGAGGTTTGACTACGTGATTGGGATGGACGAGTCCAACAAAGACGATCTACTCTACATGCGCCCGCGCGGCAGCAAGGCCGTGGTGAAGATGTTTGGCGAGTGGAGAAGCAACATGGAGTTTGAGTTGGTGGTGCTGGATCCGTACTACGGCGGTCGCGATGGTTTTGAAACCAACTTCCGACAGATCAGCCACTTTAGCGAGGAGTTTTTGAAGAAGGAGTGTGGCGAGTAAGCTGCAGTTATCGAAGGGAAGCGGCCAGACCTTCGAGGAAGGAGCCGGGCAGAAGCGGCCATATAGGTATTTAGTAAAGGCAAGTGAGGCCCGAGCTGATCGCAATTAAGCGGCGGACGGTAGGCGCACGCTCGTGCGCGCACCAGACAAATTCTCTGGAAGTGAGGCGAGCCAGTCAGTAGAGCAGAAGCTACCCACGGCGTGACGTCCTTAAGAACACGACCCCCACGATAGATACAAGCACCGAGGCATTGCGCAGGGCACGAAACAGTACCGAGAGTTTTTTTCAGCGAGAAAAAACCAGCAATTCCAAGACGAGCACCCGAGACAAGGCCCGAACGAAACGGGACACGGGAGAAACCAAGCGAGAGAGCACTTTAGTGAAAGCGCTCGAACAAGTGAAAGCACGGGACGACTGGACCGAGCGGAACGTTACAGACGTCGAGAGATCAGCGAGAAAGCGGCGTGAAACCGACGAGAAACCGGTGTGAAACCAGCGTGAAACACCCGTGAAACACCCGTGAAACAGCAAACAGCATGTCGTCCAGAAAACTACAACAGGAGTTCGACAAGCTCCAGAAAAAGGTGGCCGAGGGCTTGCAGCAGTTCGACGAGATCCACGACAAAATCGCCAGCACGGACAACCCGAGTCTCAAGGACAAGTTGGAAGGCGACTTGCGCAAGGAGATCAAGAAATTGCAGCGGTCCCGTGACCAGGTCAAACAGTGGTTCGGCGACCTGGGCAACAAGCTCGACAAGAACGCGTTGCAGGAGAGCCGCAGCCGCATCGAGGGCGCCATGGAGCGCTTCAAGGAGGTGGAGAAGATCTCCAAGTTGAAACAGTTCTCCAACGAGGGCTTGGAGATGCAGACCAAGTTGGGCGCTCGCGGATTGGACGAGGCCAAGAAGAACGAGGCGTCCCGCTACATCACGGAGCTGATCGAGGAGTTGAGCCACCAGCTGGAGCAGCTCTCGGCAGAGATCTCGCAGGTGTCGCACAAGAAGAAGTCTGCCGCCACGCAGGCCACCTTGGACGACTTGAACCTGAAAGTGGACCGCAACAACGGGCATGTGGCCAAGTTGGAGTTGATTCTCCGCAACCTCGAGAACGACCGCTTGGCCCCCGAGCGCATCGAGGACATCCGCGACGACTTGGACTACTACCTCGAGAACAACCAGCTGGCGGACTTTGTGGAGTACGACGACTTCTACGACTTGTTGGAGTTGGACGACTCCTTGGAGGTGGTGCCGGCGTTTGCAGAGCTGCAGCCGGTGCTGCTGTCGCCGCCCCCTGCCCCTGCTACCCCTGCTGCTCCTGCTGCCCCTGCTGCCCCTGCTGCCTCCCAGACACAGCCGCCGGGGCGTCCCGTGACCACCAGCCCGTCCAAGGCACCTGCCGCCCTGAAGACGGCTTCTGCCAGCGCCACGTCCTCCAATGCATCGGCTGCGGCCACAGCTGCGTCCTCCTCCGGCCCGCAACTCACGTCGGCCGCTCCGCAGCACAACTCGTGGGCAAACCCGCAGCATTTGCAGCAGGCCCGCTTGCACTCAGCACCAGCGGCGGCCGCCGGCGCCAGCCAGCCGCTTGCCGCACCCCAGAGTGCACCCGCCAGCGCGGCCGCTTCTTCCGGCCGGGCGCCACCTCCGGGCTTGAACCCGAGCCTGAAGCCCGGCACGCCCGTGCAGGCCATCCCCAAGCTCAGTGCCGCCGAGGAGCTCAAGAAGAAGGCGTTGACGCAGGCGGCCGCCACGTCTGCAGGTGCCCCAGAGGGCCCGGACTCCAGCCACACGGCTGCGTCGCCTGCGCTGGCCAATGCGTCGGTGGCCAAGGTGCTTGCCAAGAACCACTCGAGCTCCAGTCTCCGAAACGACACACTGGCTTCGCCACTGCCGGCGCTTGCCACGGATGGCAAGCTCTACAGTGGGCCGTTGTCCAAGGCGGCCGCGCTCACACACCACCGGTTGAACAACCCGTTGCCGTTCCAGACCATCAGCCAGCAGCTCGAGGCGTCGCTTCTCAACTGCCCGGACTCGTTCGACCTGGAAAAGCCCCGCCAGTACAACCCCACCAACGTGCATCCTTCCTCGGTGGACTATCCGCAGGAGCCCATGTACGAGCTCAATTCGTTGGCCATCATGAAGAAGTTTGATACCGACACCTTGTTCTTCTGCTTCTATTACAACGAGGGCCAGGACAACTTGGCCAAGTGGAACGCTGCCAAGGAACTAAGTAGGCGTGGCTGGGTGTTTAACACCGAGACCAAGCAGTGGTTCAGCAGAGAGGAGAAGGTCAAACGCCATTCCGTGTTTAGCCTCGACAACAATGCAGACGACGGCGACAAGGGCAGCTACAAGTATTTTGATTACGAGAGCAGCTGGTTGGTGCGCCGCAAGGACAATTTTGAGTTCAAGCCTGCGGTGAAAAGGACCTTTTAGGACATTGACATGGTCAGCATGGTCACTCGGAAATGTATAGTAGAGCGCTGATATCGTTTTTTTTTTTTTAGGTGCTAGAACAGTCGGAAGGTACATTTACAAGAAGCTTTCAAGGGCAATCTCCCTTGCGTTACTGTAGACATAATCACAATGCAAACCAACTTTACCCATATGTTCGAAATAGGCAATATCCATAAGGATGTGATTTATCCTAAGGACGTGTTACTTTACATATTTTGCATCGGATTAGTGGCAATACAGGACCTGGTTTAGCATGTGTAAGAGAAGCCACAGATTGAGTTTGGGCTTTCCAAAATAGCGCAGAGCATTTACGAAGTCGTAAATGTGAAGTCACGTGCCCGTCAGTCACGCGTGGAAAGAGCCATTTTTTCATTCATTCCGCCGGGCACGAAGCACAAGCAGAGGCCAGACGCGGTACCAGACCAGACCTCCACAGGGCAGCCCTGGATGTTTAAGCACACGGTCCCAAAAGAACCGCCAACAATGGTGAAAAAGCCTCTTGAGGCTTGGTAGACGAATAGGCGCAGCCAAGGAATCAGAACGGCGTCGCAGTTGCCGTCTGCAGCACAAGATGGTGGCGTAGGTTCCTTGGCATCAACGTTGGCGGGCGGATAAGCCACAGGCGGACCTCGTAATGGCCGCAGGACAGATTTCTGGGGCAATGCGGCACTTTGGCCGTAGACACAAGGGAACTTTAAGCCAAAGCGGGCCATCTCACAATGCTGGTGCCATCAACTCCTGTAGCCTTCTTGCATCTACATACGCGCACGCGCCCAGAAGAGCATATCAGGCTGTATGAAATATACAGGGACACGGTGTGCAGTACGGGTCTAGACGTCTGCGGATCATTCCGCAGGGGTTAGACTTATTAGTGGCGATGCGAAGCCAGACCAGGGGGATTGTTCACAGGGCCTTCAGATGGCTGTGGAGGCAATTGAATGGGATCGAATATTTCATGCGTCAGAAACAATGTAGCAGGGTTCGGCGGCAGGCTCCTCTTTCATTGCAGCGGTAACAGGGGCGTGCAGGATCAATGCACAAATATAGTACTCCAGTACTTTCGCGGTACCTTAATTTTTTTTTTTTTTTCTTTTATTGCTGATTGATCCCCTGTGTTTCAGTACTCATTCCCACATACTCACCCGTCGAATCAAAGTACATACACTCCGGCGTTCACTCGTATTCAACAGGGGCTAAGAAGTTTTTCTGCACATTTATCACCACACACAAACCGTGTCCGAAAATCATTTCGAGAATTTCCCGTCCATTTCTCATCCAATCTTGATTTGACAGATACTCATCTCGCGTGCTGGAAAGACACCGAAGTAACAACGCTTTGGAACCAGCGAGACGATACCTAAAGAGAACAAAACCCGATCCCGGCCCAGACACGTGTAAGCCACAGATCTTTCTGATTGAGCCCAGATCAGTCCAGCATCCCGATCGCAGTGGATCTGAAACCGGCTGGAGACTAGACCCAAACCTCAAACATCCAGACAACCCAAGCAATTCAATATGGACTTTCTCCCAGGAACCCCGGTGCTACGACCCCGGGCAGACACCACGTCCTCGAGTGCGCTAGCCACGGGCTCAGACGGGTGTGTGATCTGCTCGAATGCCATGCCGACGTGTCCCAAATGCCCGTCGGGCCAGGAATGTAATCTCCGCACAAGAACGTGTCTGTCTTGTCCCGAGTCTGTGTGTGTGGCCAGCAGCTCCACGAGCAGCTCGTCGAAAACGCCCGTGGGCGGCATTGTTGGCGGAGTGGTTGGCGGAGTGGCTGTCATTTCGATTTTGCTCTGTTTGTACTACTTCCTAGTGTACCGCAAGAAGCGTGCGCAGGCTCCGGATATCGACTTGGACGACAACGAGAGTTACTTTGGAAGCCAGAGCCAGCGCTTCGATGACGAGCACAGCGTGGTGGGCGAAAAGGCGGTGCGGCCGGCGGCCGTCCGGTCACAGCTGTCGCAGTCCGTGACCAAGCCAGCGTTGTCCTCGTACGACTCTTTTATGCGTCCCCCCAAGCGAGGTGGCGGTGCTGCGTCCATGGCGGCCAAGCGCAGAAGTGGTTCAGGGGCCAGTACGGCAGGGGGCGTGGCGACCAGGGGCACAAGCGGAAGGGGTGGCAACGGGAAAGGGCAGCTGCCTTATGGAAACGGAGCCGACCGGCTGCGGCGGTACTCCATGGAGACCACGGCCTCCACGACCAATGCGCTGAACATCTTGCCCATAGCGTACATTCCGGGCGTGACGATCCGGGCCACCCGCAACAACACGGGCTCGATCTACCTGTACGAAGACTCGGTGTTTTCGGACTTGACGGGTATCGACAACGCGCTGATTGTGCAGCAGCAACAGAATGCCGGCCCGCACACGCGCAGCACCATGACTGCCATCAAGGCCCAACCTCGGTTGGTGAATGTTGGCAAGATCGACGAGGAGCACGAGGAAGACGAGGAGGACGCCGGCGACGTCTCGACCTACCCGGACGTCAACCACACTGTTGACACCAGCACGGCCGAATGGGACCATTCCGACACCATGGACAAGTCTGAGGTGGTGGTCTCGGAGCAGGTCGTCAACAACTCGCTGAGCTGGAGCCTAGAGCACGAATTGAACGAGTTGCACGATCAACAGTCACATGCCAGCGGCGCCTCGCGGCCATACAACGCCTTCGAGCCGGACTCGGATTCCGATGTGGATTCGGACATTGGCGAGATCACTCGAGCCACGTCCACGCGGAGAACACGCGAGGCCTTGGAGGGCGACCACAACGCTACACGTGACGACGAGTCCGAGGGCTCTTTTACGCTTGACATCCGCACATAATCCGGGGGCCGCTTGCGTCCACCGTATGTTGCGCCTGCCGGCGATTTTGCAGCAGCGGCTGGATCACCGCCACGTGCAACATCTGCCAATGTGACCACAGAGGCGTGGCTGCGGCCCGTTCCAAACTGCACGTGACACTGTCTTGCAAACACTCACGTGTCGCGGCGTCACCACCTACTGCCGTGTACCGGCCGCGATCAATCCGTCGACAGTGTACGCTTAGGGTCAGTGAATCGTGGCCTTGGCTTGTTTCAGAAGGTCTGCTTAAGCTTGCCATGTGATCACTCTAGAGTAGGTGTGCTCTACTAGATACTTTGTGTGCACGCGGGGTTGTGTTGCTGTCCACTTTTTCTTTTTTTTTTTTCTTTTTTTCATCCTTTTCTTTTTTTCAACTCTACCCTCGGTGGATATACCACGGGGTGCCGCTTAGTATGATTAGTTAAGTTTCAAGGCGAGTCTCGTGAGTCACTGCAATATAAGATAGTTCTGAAAGCTGGGCTTAGTAATTAGTAGAGAGGTACAATTCTAGACACGGCCGAAATCCGAGGGCACCGAAGAATCACTTCCGGGGTCCTCGCTTCCTTGAAGGTGCGCGCCGATTTTCTTCAAGGTGAACGTTCAGTTACTTCGCAATTCCGAGGGTCAATCACCCAGGTGCTTCCATCTTCAGTGGTCGATGGTGATGGCTATTGGTCTTTCGGAATTAATCCCGGTATGCCGTAATCATAGGGTTCTCCGAAAGTCAACCCACGAAAGCGCCCTCGGAAATCGCAAATCTGCAACAGACAATGGCTGCCTAGCCAAGCAAAGAAGTTGGTGGAAGAGTATCGGAGTAGGCTAATCCGGGGCAATTTTTGGGGTCCATTATGTAATTGTGCGGAAAAAGTTACCCAAAAAGTGAAGCGCAATACCCTCGGAGGTAACATGGGGCTGAAAAGAGTAGAGAGTCGCTTTCGGCAACTTCCGCGCCCAGATGCACCGAAACAGAACCGGCCATTAATTGTGTTCAGTTTCGGAATATCAAAGTCAAGGTAAGGTCAAAGAAAAATGCCTTCGCAGAGGGCCGGGTAAATGCCGGGCCGGGGCCCACGGAAAGCCGGCATGAGGGCCAGACCCCTCGGAATGCTGCGGAGCGGTAGATGTGGCCCTCGGAATGATGTAAAACGGCAGGTACCATGCCCTCGGAGTATCATGTGTGGCCTTTAGTGCGGTGCGAGCCCTCGGAATGAACAGGTGCCCCCGGTATATGGCCGTTCAACGCAGTCTTATCGTGCCTCTGTGCCGGTGTGCGCTCTCGACCTTGCGCGCGTCTCCGAAAATTGTTGGCCAAAGTCCGTTGCTGATCCGGGGCACCTTACCCTCGAAAGTCGGAGCAACGCCCCCACGCTCCTTGCCACCAATTTTTTTCCTCAACATATAAAAGCATTCCGGTTCCCACCACCTCCTTTTTACTCCTCAATTCCCATATTTTTGACCATGTCTGACATTGACCAAAAAGCCATTGCCACCATCCGTTTATTGGCTGTTGACGCCGTTTCCAAGGCCAACTCCGGTCACCCCGGTGCTCCCCTCGGTTTGGCTCCTGCTGCCCACGTTGTCTGGAAGAACATGAAGTTCAACCCAAAGAACCCAGACTGGCTCAACAGAGACAGATTCGTCTTGTCCAACGGTCACGCCTGTGCTCTCTTGTACTCCATGTTGCACCTTTACGGATTCGACTTGTCCATTGAGGACTTGAAGAACTTCAGACAACTCAACTCCAAGACCCCAGGTCACCCTGAGAGACACGAGGTCCCAGGTGTTGAGCTCACCACCGGTCCTTTGGGTCAAGGTATCTCCAACGCTGTCGGTTTGGCAATTGCTCAAAAGCAACTTGCTGCCACCTACAGCGAGGAGATTGCCAACTCCTGGATCTACGTTTTCTTGGGTGACGGTTGTCTCCAAGAGGGTGTCTCCTCCGAGGCCTCTTCCTTGGCTGGCCACTTGAAGTTGAACAACATCATTGCCTTCTGGGATGACAACCACATCTCCATTGACGGTGACACCAACGTTGCCTTCACCGAAGACGTCTTGGGCCGTTACAAGGCTTACGGCTGGGACGTTCTCACCGTCGAAAAGGGTGACGACGACTTGGACGCCATTGCCAAGGCCATTGAGACTGCCAAGAAGAACGACAACCCAACTTTGATCCAATTGAAGACCGTCATTGGTTTCGGTTCCTTGCAACAAGGCACCCACGGTGTCCACGGTGCTCCATTGAAGGCTGACGATGTCAAGCAATTGAAGGAGAAGTTTGGTTTCGACCCAGAGAAGACTTTCTACGTTCCTCAAGAGGTCTACGACTACTACGGTACCATCGCTAAGGAAGGTGCCGCCGTTGAGGCCGAGTGGAACAAGAAGGTCGACGCCTACGTCAAGGCCAACGGTGCCACCGGTGAAGCCTTGGCCAGAAGACTCAGAGGTGAGTTGCCTGCCGACTGGGCCTCCAAGTTGCCAACCTACACCAAGGACGACAAGCCATTGGCTACCAGAAAATTGTCTGAGATGGTCTTGACCGCCATTGTCCCAGAGGTCCCAGAACTCATTGGTGGTTCCGCCGACTTGACTGGCTCTAACTTGACCAGAACCACCGACATGGTTGACTTCCAACACCCAAGCACCAAGTTGGGTGACTACAGCGGTCGTTACATCAGATACGGTGTCAGAGAACACGGTATGGGTGCCATCATGAACGGTATCGCCGCCTACGGTGCCAACTTCAAGAACTTCGGTGGTACTTTCTTGAACTTCGTCTCTTACGCTGCCGGTGCTGTCAGATTGTCTGCCTTGTCTCACTTGCCAGTCATCTGGGTCGCCACCCACGACTCCATCGGTTTGGGTGAGGATGGTCCAACCCATCAACCTATTGAGACCTTGGCCCACTTCAGAGCTATTCCAAACATGTCTGTTTGGAGACCTGCTGACGGTAACGAGACCTCCGCTGCTTACAAGTCTGCCATCGAGTCTACTCAAACCCCTCACATTCTTGCCTTGACCAGACAAAACTTGCCTCAATTGGAGGGCTCTTCCATCGAGGATGCCTCCAAGGGTGGTTACTACGTCCACAAGACCACTGACAAGCCAGACCTCATCATCGTTTCTTCCGGTTCTGAGGTTTCTCTTTCCGTCGAATCTGCCAAGAAGTTGGCTGCTGAGGGTATCACTGCCAACGTTGTCTCTATGCCAGACTTCTTCACCTTCGACAACCAACCTCAAAGCTACAGATTGTCGATCTTGCCAGATGGTGTCCCAATCATGTCTGTCGAAGTTATGTCCTCCTTCGGCTGGTCTAAGTACTCTCACGAACAATTCGGTTTGAACAGATTCGGTGCTTCCGGTAAGGCTGATGACCTCTACAAGTTCTTCGAGTTCACCCCAGAGGGTGTCGCTGACAGAGCTGCCAAGACTGTCCAATTCTACAAGGGCAAGCCTGTTCTTTCTCCATTGAACAGAGCTTTCTAAGTGTGCCTTTTTGACGGTTAGCAGACCAATAGGTCTATTGAACTCGCTTCTTATAGACTCTTCTTATACCAGGTTGAATCTTGTATAGGCTGAATATTAAAAACAAGTTTTGAACAAATGTGCGTAGACCTGAGTAGCTCATGGTTCCTAAGGGTTTCTTCTTTCTCGAACATGCCTTAAAAAACCATTGAACTATATGGACATAGTATGTAGCGAAGCACAATAAATCCCAGGGGCCTCTGTTTTCTTTTTCTACAAAAACAAAATTAAATGTCATTTTCTCATTACAATATATCTGGCGATTCCTGATCAGCCAAAAAGAAAGAGTCTCAGACTGGGATCAAATCAATCACTTGGAGGTATCGACAACGTATCTACCCAAAATCTTACCTTGTTCCATCAATTCATAAATGTGAGGCAATTCAGACAAACCCACAACCTTGATAGGACACTTGATCAAACCTCTGCTGAAAAAGTCAATTGCCTCAGCAGAATCAGCTCTGTTTCCGACGTAAGAGCCCTTGATACTGACAGATCTAACCACAGAGTCAAAGATTGGAGCAGTGACCTTGGCACCGGCTGGCAAACCAACCAAAACCACAGTTCCAGCAGTTCTGACGTATTCGAGCGATTGCTGCATTGCTCTTTCGGAAACAGAGACGTTGATAACAGCTTGAGGGCCACCATCAGTGAGAGACTGCACATCCTTGACAATGTCCTTGGATTGAGTAAAGTCCACAAAGGCATCTGCACCCAAAGACTTGACGAATTCTGCCTTGTCTGCACCACCATCAATACCAACGGTTCTGTAGCCCATGGCCTTGGCATATTGAATGGCCAAAGATCCCAAACCACCACCAGCACCGGAGATTGCGACCCATTGTCCAGCAGTCAATTGCGCAGTCTTCAAGGCCTTGTAGACGGTGATACCAGCACACAAGATAGGAGCAACCTCGGCCAAATCGGTACCCTTAGGGATTCTAGCAGCATGGATAGCATCTGCGGTTGCGTATTGTTGGAAGGAACCATCATGAGTGTATCCAGACAAGTCGGCCTTGGCACAATTGGGTTCTCTGGTGTTTTGGCAATGCTCACAGGAGTTGCAGGAAGAGTTCAACCACTTGATTCCAGCCAAGTCGCCAATTTCCCAACCGACAACGTTTTCGCCCATGGCAACAACAACTCCGGCACCCTCGTGGCCACCGACCAAAGGCAACTTAGTGTCCAAAGGCCAGTCGCCTTTCCAGGCGTGCAAATCAGTGTGGCAAACACCGGAGTACTTAACATTCACCAAGAGCTCATTCGACTTTGGCTTTGGAACGTCAATGTCCTTGTAAAGCAAGGGACCGCCGTTGGTCTCGAAAATAACAGCCTTTTGGGTGGTTGGAATGGTCATTGGGGTTGGAGAGTTCTTTAGTGGAGTGTAATTTGCAAGTAAGCTGCTTTTAGTTTTTGTAAAAGAGAACTAGATTGGTTTTGAACTCTTTTGATTGTGATCGAAGGGGAGTGATCTGTAGTGAAAAATTACCAGCAACCATCGGGAAACAATTCCTATTTATACACTTGTTTGAGCATGGGTTGGAGAGTGTGGGGCCCAGCCTGGAGTTAAGCGCAGCTTGCACACTAGAATGTTAGCCAGGCGTTAAGCGCGCAGCACGCACGGAGGTGCATATTGGGAGTCGGCTGTCATTCGTACACGGGGTAATTATTGTTTGGCAGCCCTAGCACTGCAATGCAAACTGCTTAGCTTGGGATTGTGCTATTTTGGTTTTGGGCGGGGTCCAAAGTCAGCCCTTTTTCGTACCTCAGCTCGTCCTGCCCCGTCCTCTTGTGCAGTCGTGATTCGGGGCTTGAGTCGGTTGCAAAGGCCTCGTGCTAGCTAAACTCCTTGGGCGCAAGGGGGCCAACTCACGGGAATGTGGTGGCAAAGGCGAAATCTGAACCAGGTCTGTTGGAAAAGGGGGGAAGCTGTGACATTGTGAATCCTCGCTAGACCCAAAATACCAGATTATTCTTCGAACAATACCCGACCAGGGGCGAATGGTGCATCCGTGATAATGGCGCAAAATCTTCTCATTTCATGAAGCCCAAGAATCGAGGTGCAGTCTGCAGATATGCTCGAGCAGGTTCTTTAGAAATGACAAAGAGCCGGCTAAGAGCATACCCCTGTGCTTGCAAAGACATGAGGTGAGACGTGGTCGGTGGCGGCAAACTTGGGGGCAAGGAGTCCTTTGTGGGCGTGCACACACGAGGATAGTATCTGCTCAATCGCCGAAATGGGCAACTGTCTGTGCGCCCCAGAATGCAAAACGCACGCGGTCCTGGAGGGACGGGCCTAAGCGCAGCAGCTTGGCGGGGTCGGGGTGACTTATCGTGCATGCCAGGCACCTTATTCGCTAACATGCTATTGCCAGTTGCGGGAGAGGGGTGAGTTGGCTCGACAGCCCAGGCAGCGTTTGACACAACAATACTCTCTTGGTCGGACGCGCAGCAGTTTTAAAGAATGGGCTTGCAAACTCTCGTATGACCAGCCATGCCCCCTGTCCTTGTTAGCTGGAGTCGATATTTTCTTCTCCGAGGATTGTCTGTATGGCAAGGGCATGAAGCAAAATTCGCTACCCCATCGTCGCATCTGGTGTGGGAGCGATAAGGCTGTCGGAAACGGCGAGAGTCGGAGTGCCGCTTTCCGGGGTCACAACACCCCGACATTTTTCACGCAAACCATTGCACCACGCACCTCGAATGAAATGTGGGGACGGAACATTACTTAACGCCGATACACTCAAACATTGGCTACAATTCATCTTCGGCTTTAAAAGGATCTGGAGTCAAGATAGACTTGCAATTTTTCGATGAAGCATGGGAGTCGAACATGAAAAAAATGAAAAAAAAAAAAAAAAAAATGCACACGCAAGATACAAGAAAATCGAGAGACGATCGGTGAAGGGCGGGCTAATAAAAGAAATGAAAAAAAAATCTAGAGGATACCCTCTAGGCGTCGTTATCTTCTCGGCTCACGTGATGCACTGAACATTAAGCGATCTTGGAAGGGTTTTTATCTGTTCTTCTCGGGCTTGGAACTACTACCAGAATGAAAGTCTTTGTAAAGGACGAGCCTGTATTAATGATAAGAGATATATCAAGGCGTAAGGGGCCTTCATTTCTTGAATCTTTGAAATTTCTTTTTTCTGTTTCTACGGCTTCATAGGCCCGTGAGGCTTTCTCCAGTCCACGAAGGACATCCAACATTGGCAAATACACTGTAATACTGGCAAGAACAGTTTTCTATCATTGGATGCTGAGACATTCCATAACTTCCAATGAGACAAACCATAGCAGAACATTGCATAGTCAACTACCTAAGCAGGCATGAGGTGTAATTAAGAGGGGCCAAAAATTAAACACCAGTGACTCCGAGTCATGCGATAGTCTCTAGGAACTCGCATGCTTCGTCCTTCGGTGAATTCCGCCGAGACGTAGACAAGAAGCCATGGAGATACAATCTCAGTATAACTGATCCTTAGGCTGCCAGCGGTCATTCTGAATGAAATCAACCAACGTGTGCGAGGTCGTTTGTAGTAGCGGGTGGCCACTGACTACACAAAGAAACTTCTCCAAGCCCTGGCGACGCTGCTCAATATTCACATCATTGAACTTGTTCAGACTGAGCAAGATTTTCCCTGGAAGGGGAGGAATGATGACTCGGGACTGCTCCTGCTCAAGCATCTTCTTGAGAGCCACGAAGTCACTGTACCTGCGGCGAACACGGCTCAGCCGCTTCCGGAAAGCGGGGATATTGGTCCGACATACGATCTCGTAATCGGTGAATTGTTCTCTCCCCAAGTGTGTTTGTGGATTACGAACCTGTGGATGGTTAGAATAGTCCGTGGAGATGCAGGAAAGATGACAAGTTGGGCATACATACCTCGATTTCAAGGAAATCTTCGGGCTCTCCATAGATATCGCTGAACGACTGCTTCTTTTGCAGCCCAGCAAGCACCTCACTGACCGGCTTGAAAGAAGAGGTTGACATTGCAAGGGATCTCTGAAGTGTGTGGGAGGTGTCGTGACGATATCCTCAAGCGCGGTGGGTCCCATGTGCAGGCGCGACATTTCAAATCACCCGTGGAGCAAGAGAGAAGCAGCCTCGTTCCGCTGCACCTTTAGTTTCCTTACGAAACACAGCATATTTTTTTGGTATTCCCATGGGCTTTATGCTCAGCTTGGACGGGCGCCCAGCTCCATTTTTCTGCTTCACGTGCAAATCATGCATAGTGAGAAAAGACAAGCTTCGGTAAAGTGCAAGCAATGAGAAAGTCAATAGAAACCTACAACTGGCCTGAGGTTTGAAGGAATTCGACCTTCGTGAAGAGAATCTCATATGTTGGGCAAAATCGTCATTCACTAAATCTCTGGCCCTGCCTTGAAGAAGCATGGAAAGCTTAAGATGGAAAATTCGGTATATGGTCAGAGAGGCTTCTTCTAAACAATAGATTTGACAAAAACAGCCTTGAGAGCTTTGTGGCGGTACAGATCCAACACAGGGCCCCTTAATTCTCGTTGCTCTATCTCATTTCTTTGGACAGTTGTCAAAACATTGCATGATCGGGACACAACATATGTGTTTGGTGTATCCAAAGCAGCACCAGCTGTAAAATGGTCCGTCGAATGAGAAATCTTGTTGGAATCAAGGCACAGCTGTTGTGCCCTCGAAATCTAACTCCTTGCCCCAAAAATCCAGCGCCTTCTGCAGAAGCACAGCCCCCCAAAGAAAGACACAAAGAAAATCAAGGGTCTCATTGAAAATACTACTGTCATTGAAAAAACACTACGGGGTCGTGAACAATAATAAATAATGTATTAGCCATAAAAGCGGGTGTGTTGCAAAATATTTCATGCACTATGGAAACCGCAGCTGCAAATAACATGAAGTGAAGATGTCATGGTATAGTTTCATGACATGCAGACCAAAGGTGGCCACATAGTCTTGGCATGTCTCGTGCTGAGCAAAACTAAAGGTAGGCCATGTTGATTTTGGGAGCATCGTGCATTTTGTCCGACACACCAATGACCACGTGGGGCCAGCCTAAGAAGAATCCCATGGCAGACCCCCAACCAAGAAGGTGGGGAACATGCTTGGACAAGAGATTGGCGTAGGTGGTTCTTGGAAGAGGCATTTGATTATATTGGTTAGGCTGTGAAAGATGGTTGGCACTGAATCGAAAGACAAGTCAGGGCAATGAAATCTGTGAAGATGGGGATCAGAAAATGTGATTGAAGTGTTTGTGTTTTTGAATGGGGAATTGGACTCTACAGGCCTACGGAACTCATGCTTAAGTACTCTGGCGCCGAAGAGCATATGGCTGGAATCGGGTGATATTTTTTCGCACCGCATGACTTTGGCTGCAAATCCAACTGTGCGCGTTCGCCTCATGCCCGCCGTTCTCGTCTAAGTTGCCTGATTTTGCGCGCGCATCGTACCACCTGCGAAAACCACCCCACTGGCGTCCGGAATGATCCGTGCGCCTACATTGCAGCCGGGCTAGTAGCACTTCCCTTTCCGGATGTCTCCTCCACCCATTGCCTTCGGACTAGTCTGTCCAAAGTCCCGTTTAGGCAGCAGCGACCGTTTCTGCACGCTGGGCAAAGGCAGGAGCCCAAGCACTCTCGCCACACAAAACGTTGGGCAAAAATGCTCTTTGCAACCGAGACGTACCGAAAAAATGCTTGCGCCGCGGCCAATTTTCTTTCCGAAAATGCTCACGCCACGGCTGAATTTTACTGCAAAAACGCTCGCCCCAGAGAAGTGCAGCACGAGTTTCAAGTCAACTCCGAGGATAATTTGGACTGGCGCCAGCCACGCATCTCTTCAGATCAAATGATTTCCGTTTCGTGTGGGCAATGGATATCTCGAATATTCCATTTGGGTCTTACATTTTCTCGGAAAATGGCTGTCTTTGCGTTTTGCATCTCCGACACCGGGGTCTTCACTGAATGGTACACACGCAACTCGGGACTCCTCGAAAAGATGACTGCTTGGTCGCTCTTTGAAGCTTTCAGTGGTTTAGTGAATTGTTTCAAGGCTGAGAGGTTCAGAAGCTCTTTGCAAGGCGTTCATAAACATCCAATAAAATACGTTGACAGATCCTTTGAGAAACACGGGAACGTATCGTGGTTTTGACTACTAGCGCTCACATTTACATTTTCATATTCCGTAGCTCGTTTCTTCTACTATATACCCTTGACCTAGTTTTCCTTCTTGGACATCATGTCTTCTTGCAAGTCGAATGTGTCTCCATTCACTTCAGTGTCCTTGATGACTGCAACTCTCATGGTAGCCAACAAGTTGTGTGCAGCATTCAGGTGCGCGTAGACATGTCCGTTGAAAGCCTTAGTGGCATCCTTACCCAAAGAAGCTCTCACCAATGCTTGTCCTCCAGGATGTTCCTTGATGAAGCTCTTGACGTTGTGCACAATACCAGAGATGATCAAAAGACCCTCCTTCTTAGCAATTTCGTTGAAGTAAGCACGATCCCAAACTGGCAATTCTTGCACTGCAGTACCCCAGTTTAACTTTTGCTTCATTGAATTCAACTTCTTTTGCTGTTGTTGGAACAAGCCCTGCTCGATCGCATTTTGCGAAAACGTCTTCAAGTTCCATGCCAATCCAAGCTTGGAGAGCACGTAAATAGTGACCTTTGTTGGGTCGTATTGGTACCACTTCAAGGCGTTTCTGTAGTCAGATGGGAACTCGTGATGGAAGTTGTGGTATCCCTCTCCAAAGGTAACAACCGCAGTGAGAACATGATTTCTTGGTGTTCTTCTGTCGTCAAATGGCTGCTCACCAATCCAGTGTGCCAAGGAGTTGACACAGAAGGTGGCCTGTTGAATGAAGGTGTATTTCAAGATACCGGCGTAAACAAATCCTCCCCAGTAGTCGCCCCAGCCGAGACCAGCAACTACACATGGCAAGACGACACCAGCAAAAATCATCATGGACAAGTAGTGACGATGTTGGAAAACAACAATCTTGTCAGAAGTCAAATCAGAAATGTCAGCTCTGGCTCTGTTCTTTGGGTTGGCCTTAGTAACCATCCAACCCATGTGAGAGTACCAGAAACCTTGTCTGGCATCATATGGGTCTCTGTTGGTATCAGTGTATCTGTGGTGGACTCTGTGACTGTGTCCCCACCATTTTATGGAACCTTGCACGGCACCTGCACCGAAAAAGGCAAAGAAAGCTCTGACACTCCAGTGAGCATCGTAAGACTTGTGTGCATAAAGACGGTGGTATCCGGCAGTAATAGAGATACCTGAGAACACGTACATGACGAATGCCAAAATGAGAGTTTTCAACTGTGGTGGGTAGTAAACCGCACACGTGAGGCCAGCCATTGGAACAAGAACAACCAAAATGACGTTCAACCAGTTGATGTGGTCGTGCCAGTTGCTAAGAGTCCATGGCTTCTCAGAAATGTGCATTTGCTTGGTGTATTTCAATCTCTCCTTCTCGTCTTTCTCGTAGAAAGTTTCGGAGTCCTTGGTGATCTCCTCTGCAGTCACATCAACCAACGATTTTGTGCCCATTAACTTACCACCAAGGCCAGCGGCGACAATTCTAGGGTTTTTCTTGTTGGCCCCTGCGGCAATCGCATTGAGAGCCAAGATGTCGACGGAATCCAAGTCTGCGTTAGAAGTCATTCCGTACGATTACCTCTAATTGGCGAAGATTAAGGAATGAACATCGCTTGCAACGGGGGAGCGAGGTATTTATTCAAAAGTATGCATGCAGGATACTGTAAAAAAAAGTTGGGTCCTGGACAGCCGCGGATGCGCCTAATTTACTGTCACCTGACATTTGAGATCCGCAGCGTTTTAGTTAAGATCTTACCATTTGCAGTAATTCTGATTGAATAAAAACGGGAATTTGCCTGTAGTGTATATTTATGAGGCATAAAAATGAATCGTCACGTCAATCTATGACCTTAAGGATTTGACAAGAAATAATCCGAAAGTTAAACCCTTGTCGTCAAAGTGGTCACTGCGGACTTGAGGCTGTCGCAAGATCGTTGGGCTTACTCGGACCTTTTCTTTTTTCTTATTCCATTCTTTTCTCTTCTTTTTTTTTTTTCTTTTCGCTAAATTCGCACTGGATTCCTCTCTGTACCTCGTTACTTTTGGCTGCAGTCCATAAAAGGTAAATATCTCACATTTTGACACCAAAAAAATTGTTGGGTTGATAGCCTGTGTGCAGGTGTGCGCCCGGGCTACCCTGTTCCTCTATATGCGGCTAAGGAGCGATCTTTTTGGCGGTCATTCAAGGTGTTATCGCCTGCGCAACCACGCAATTGATTTGTAAGGAGCTGGTTCGGAATTATTCTGGATGATACCATTATGTCACACAGTGTCAGACTAAACTCGAAGGGGCTCGAAAACACTCAAGGTTCTAAAAATTTGGTTCCAATTGTCTTGAGACCCCGATTCACCCATTATGGCAGATAAATCTCTCACGTAATGTGTACATGAGTAGCATGGGGTACCGTCAAACAGATTGTGAAATTTGATCGAAAAGAATTGTAGCTCTGTGGGGATGACAGGCGCGCCATGCTCCTATCAGAGCCCTAATGATTGATTGTCGATAGTCCCGACAAATGGGGCGTGATTTTCTAAAGAGCACAAATGCCTTACCGCAAGAACATTGAATCGAGTTTGAAGTGGATTTCCGAAATCGCTTGCTGACCTGGACGATTGTTTCCACGGCTAACAATAAGCCTTGTGTTCCAACCAATTTATGGCGACAACTAAATGGGCAGGGTTTTCTTGGCTTTGGACTAGATACATAGGCTCAACTGTATGCTTGTGCTTGAAACGAACCCTTTTTTTGAGGAGGCCGGGCCAAATCGATCATTGAAGTTAGATCATTCTCGGTATTTTTGCCATTTGAGTGTGTCGTCTGTTCGCTTAGATTCTGGAGATTGCTATTGCCACTTTTAACTGCTTCAAACTATTGCTTTACGGTGTTGTTGCGTTTTTCTCCGCGGGGGATCAACAGAGTTTGACAATTAAGAACCTCTTGGTAGAAGTGGTCATAGACATACCGCGAGAATGCTCAAAGGCTGCAAAACGGAGAAAAATCCATACCTCTCTGCAAAAGCAAGTAGTTTCGCACCTCACGGACTTCCGTAGACTCCGTCGGCGTCAGCAAGAAGTCGATCATACGAATAGAACAGCGGACCAGAGCTTGGCTCGCTCTCTTAAGGGACATCCATTGGAACAAGGCTGAATTACAATAGCGGGATGCGACGGTTTTCTATTGGGAAGTCATTTCATGAATAATCGAACAACGCATCTAAAAATGCAACTATAGGGTGACCAGAGACTTCCACGTATACCCATTTCCAATCTGAAATAAGACATCCATATATGTTGAGTTGATGGATAATCATTGCTGACTTCCCAAACATTATGGGGCTATTTGTCGTCATAGTTCAGGAGTCTGAGGCTTTAGGAACTCGGTGGCAAATTTTTGCTGCAAATCCTTACCCCTATCGCGACTCGTCTCGGCCCTTACCAGCAATAGTATGGCCGGTGTCTCCGACGCAACTTGGCCAAAACAACGAGCCGAAAAGGATTTTTTCAAGCCTTTCGGTAAAATCTAGCTTTTTGTTCACAGGCCGGTCAGTCTTACCTTTTGATAATATGGAAGCAGTGGTCCGACTTAACAGGCTTGAATTGTCTATATGGTTCTGTGAAGTGTGAGCAATGCAAAAATAAAAATAAAAATAAAAAAAAATGAAAATAAAAATACAAAAAATCAAAGAAAGAAAGCACAACCAGGAATCAGGCATACTAGAGGGGCAACTCTATTTACGGCCTTCAGAGTCAACAAGGCGGGTTGATATTATTGCCTCACCAATCGATCTAGGAGGATGCATTGAGTGCCTCGATCATTCCTGTGCCTCTAGTGATAGTTTCCTTTGTTTGTGTGCTGCTACCAATCCTGTGCTTTCATCTTATGCCTCTGGGGTCCACCGCTTCTATACACCCCATCGCCTCAGTTGATCGATATTCCCCATTTATCAAACATTTTTACCAACCATGTCCGTAAATCGGATAGAAGCGTCTTTTCTCAAATGCTTATTTGATCACATGCCTGACGGATCATGCCTACCTTGATCATGTGCTTCGGTATCCTGGGATGGGCTGATCTCAGGGATTGCCTGCGTGCTGCACAATGCGAAATGATCGCTATGACTGCCTGTGCTCAAATTAACCCGCTGTCAACCCATAATTCCCTGGGCTAGCCAAACCTCACACATACCCTGTGACCCCCGCCTGCAAACCCCTCTAGAGCCCGAGACCCCCCTTCCCCTTGAAATTCACTAAGGGGGAATGCAGAATATTTTCAATTCCCCTTGAAATTCGTGATTCGATTGGCTGGCTTTCCTGTCTTTTCCTTGCCTTGCAGCCTCCTGGTCACAGAAATCCTCGGAAATACTGCTGCCAAGGCTTTTATGCGCTGCTCAGACGCCTCCACTGACGTCTTGGACAAAAAATTGTGTCGCAGTTTCTCCCCATTCGCACCCGCGCCACAAACCAGGACCTCTAGGAATCCCACACCTCCGCTTTTTATTGCACCCCCGCGCCCTCGCCCTCTGTTCTAGCAATCAACTTATTTCGAATCCGCTCCTCCTAGGAAAAAAAAAAAACTCCTTTCGATATACTTGATCTTTAACGAACGAGTAAAAAAATTCACACATTATCAGAATCAGAATCAATTTTCCACTTGACGCAGTCATCAAAACTTCACGGCAATTTACGTTCCTACCAGCCATTATCTGTGGACGACTTTGATTTAGAAACTTGAATCGCTCAATTGCCCGCTGCATACCCATAGGTCAATCGTGCTGGAGACCACAGTTCCCATACTTGCACACCTTTTTCTGACTTCATCGACTTCTTCTGAAACTGGCGCCAATTGGAAATGTCTCATAATTCCTCATTCCTGAGATCACCGCTGTCCCCGGTGATTAGTCATCAGCAGCTCCATCCCCACAAGAACTCTGCAGCACGCAGACCTTCCATTGTAGAAATGTTGTCTTCGCCGCCTCCATTGCCCACTGAGCAGCCTCAAGGTTTCCCTGGAGATGACTTTAGCTTGTCCAGAAACACCTCGATATCCTCTAGGTCGTCATCTGTGATAAATGGCAATGCCGGTGCTTCCGAGTGGGCAGATATCCCTTTACTTGACTTAACTGAGGCTAACAAACTTATCGCAATCAACTCCTCATATTCTGTTCAAAAGGCCTTTGAAACTTTGGTCGATCATGATTTAACGTCTTTACCCGTGGCTTTGTCCAGGACTAACTTCGACTTGACGAATTGTTTGTCATTTGATTACTCTGACTTGAATACCTATCTTCTTTTGGTCATGAATAAGATCAATTTCAATGATCTTATCGATGACTTTCCTGATGAATTCCATGGAAAGGTTTTGACCCCACACCAGAAACATGAGCACCTTGTTTCGGTGGTGAGCAAAGCTAAAAAGGGTGAAGAGGTTCCTGTCGACTCGATTATCGGCTTACATCCCAAAAATCCTTTGATCAAACTAAAAGAATCACAAACTTTAATCAAGGCGGTCGAAGCTTTTGGTAATGGTGTCCACAGAGTAGCTATTTTGAATAGCGACAACAAGATCACGGGTATTTTGTCTCAAAGAAGAACCCTTAAATACTTTTGGGAAAACGCCAGAAGATTCCCTTCTCTTGAGTTTTATTTAAATTCATCCTTGCAGGACCTCAAAATTGGTTCTACAAACCCGCTAACCATTTACGGGGATCAGCCATTGATCGAAGCATTGCAAAAAATGTTCGATGAAAGAGTCTCTTCTCTTGCGGTTATTGACAGAAACAAGTGTTTGATTGGAAACATTTCAATTGTTGATGTTAAGAATGTTTCATCGACCAAGAACTCTCACTACTTATTTAAGCCTGTCACCAACTTCATCTCTTACAACTTATCGCAAAAGGGAATTGAAAAGGGACAGGACCAGTTTCCAATTTTCCATGTTAACAACCAATCGTCATTAGGAAGAGTTATCGCCAAATTGGTCGCAACCCAATCTCACAGATTATGGATTGTTGAGTCTGGCTCTTCGTCGATTTCTTCAGCTTCAAATCAGGGCCTTACCTCTACTGTTGAAAATGCTCTTTCCGATTCGATGAATCAAGAGTCTGGTCGCCCAGGAACACTTGTTGGGGTTGTGACATTGACCGATATCCTCGGGCTCTTTGCGCATCAAAAGCTGGGTGTTAAGATTGATCCACAGACTGCCAGGAATAACAGGCGCAGGTCCTCTTCATCGACGACGAGATCTTCGATTGACAGTGCAGCATTGAATATCGGTGGTTCAACTACTTCTTCTACAGCAAGCACCCCGGGAGTTGCATCGAATCAACCAAACCAAGACATGTTCCGGAAGTCATACAAGAATAGTGAGAAGATAAATCAGTTCTAAGAGACACGAAAAAAGAAAAGAACCAAAAACACCTAGAACTGGATCAAGCAGAGTTAGACTTGTGACAAGCACACATAAACAGGTTTCACGGGAGTATTCATTTGTCCCAATTTCAGGAAGCAAATACAAAAGAAAAGAAAAAAAAAAAAAAAACACGAAACATTTACAGTCTAAGACGCACATAAAGAGAGAAGATAGAAAATACGAAAATAAAAATATAAGAATCAAGCAGTTTGGCAATTTCTTCTATTGAGAAAGAGCAATACCAAGCAGGATGCCTCATCCGAGCGTCTCAAATTTAAGACACTTGTCCTACACAAAATGCGGAGGGGCATAAGACAACCACTAATGCGGAGAAGCTTAATAGAATTCACGAGCCTTGCACACCTATGAAGTGATGACCTTTGCATTGCACCCAAGGTTCTCCCTTTTAGTAAGTGTTGCATTCCCCCTTGACGGAAAGTGAGCCACATTGAAATGGCAACCATTGGTCTAATCGAAGACAGCAGCACCACTGATTGTAAGCTTCAACCACTCTTTGCCGTGTACGGTAGCCCAGAGTACCTCGTAAGCCCTAGCTGGACGCAAGGTGCGGTGCACTGGTGTGGTTCGATAGGGCTCGTGCCCGCATCACGTGATGGCCCAATGCGATGTCACACTCGATCCCACTGCCGCCTTGATGCATCATACATGGCATCCACAAAACAACACGACATGGCACACCACACAAATGCAATTGACTAGATTCCCTACCAGCACCGAGTAGAGAAGAAGCGAGGCATTCAGCCAAACCCACACAAAGCCCAACCGAGCCCCGGATAAGGGCAGAGGACCTGCGACGGTGGTGTGCGTAACTCTGAGCATGGTGCATGTTACCCGCCCTGGCATCTGGTCATGTGTCCTCCTCCCCCAGTGCGCGCACCCTTAAAAAGAGCACACCCGCTGTGAGAATTTTTTCTACCCCTAGTATTATTTCATTCATCAAAAATGGGTAAAGAGAAGTCTCACGTCAACGTCGTTGTTATCGGTCACGTCGATTCTGGTAAGTCCACCACCACCGGACACTTGATTTTCAAGTGT
>NXGY01000012.1:0-306740 GCA_002893645.1 Metschnikowia hawaiiana
CTTGCCTTTGCAAAACATCCACATCAGAAAGGTCAAGTTGTTGAAGCAACCAAAGTTCGACTTGGGTGCTTTGATGGCCTTGCACGGTGAGGGATCTACTGACGACAAGGGAAAGAAGGTTTCCTCTGGTTTTAAGGATGTTGTTTTGGAATCTGTATAGAGTTATGATTAATGAGGCACCTGGCGAGAAGTGCGAATAAAAATGTGAATTTCGATCGACTCTTTTCTTTGTATGCTCCTATTGTTTCTCTTGTATGCTTCTGTACTGTCGCTTTGCCGCTTTGCCTGTTTCACCTCAGCCCCCGTATATTACTCTCCAACCTGCCAGTGGCCGGCATCTCTGGTTTAAGCTTCTTCGCTGTCTCCGTCGGGCCTGCACACAGCACCGGCTTCGGGGCTTGCTGGGCGGTTGGGCCTCCCTCTTTTGGCTCCCCTCCACTCCAGACCCCATGCCCCTTCTTGTATCAGCCGGTCCATTGCACACCAGAGCACTCTCGCTTCCCCTATCATGCCCTTTTTCCCATTTCCGCCGGGTTCGCCTCTCGTCTGTCCAGCTTCGTTTGTTGGCCCCAGGTCCATTGTGGGGCTGCGCCCTGTACACTCCCGCGCTTGTAACCGGATGCTGTGCCAAAGTGTCCCCACGCTCAACGCCATCTCCGCTCTCTTTACCGTCAAAAGACATTCTCGTTTACCTCTGGTCTTTTTCGCTGGCACTCTTTGCTGTCCGGAAACCCATTGACCATCGCGCTGCCTCCTCCCTTGCTTGCGCCTAGCCAAGCCTGTCTTTTGGCTGCACTCCACTCTCCCCAGCAGCCGCCATTTGTTGCTGTCCATCATGAGTGACGACGACGAGGACAATTGGTCCTACTCATTTCCGCCCTCAAGGCAGTCCTTCGAGAGCAACGACAAACTGGCCGCCCAAACGGGCCTCGCCGACCAGCCACAGGTGTCCGCCAGCTTGCTACAAGATTCGCTCGGCCGGTCCGAGTCCACCCATTTGAGACGCTTGCGCCACGCTCACATGCCTGCTGACGACGATGTGTTAAACTCTCTATCCACAGAGCCGCTCTCCGACACCTTCACGTCCAATGGGACGTCTCTTCTCCTCAACTCTGCCACTCTCAACGGCGCGCTGCTGTCTTGCCAGCTGCCCGGCTCCTCTGCGCTCCAGCTGGGCTTTGCGCTGAAGCTGGCCCCCGCCAATCCCCAGACAACCATCCAAGATGCCAGTTCCATTATTTCTAAGGACTCGGCCACAAACGCCTTGGCCCAGATCCCGGGCAAAGAGCCCTCGCCGCCTTCCACCCCAGCGTCCGACTTCAGGTCCTCCATAAAAATCTGGCAACAGCAGCAGCAGAGCTCCAATTCGCCAAAACCAGACCTCGTATCTAAGCCAGACGCAGACCTTGCATC
Source organism: Metschnikowia hawaiiana (assembly GCA_002893645.1). Taxonomy (NCBI): domain Eukaryota; kingdom Fungi; phylum Ascomycota; class Pichiomycetes; order Serinales; family Metschnikowiaceae; genus Metschnikowia; species Metschnikowia hawaiiana. The sequence continues at coordinate 1,414 of NXGY01000012.1, forward strand.
GCCCGTCCAATACGAATCAGGACTGCCTGTGACATTGGCCTCCGAGAGTGACGCCCACGCCACAGACCCAAAGGTCATTGCCTACAGAAAAAGCACTCACAAGCGAAAAGAGAGTGCTTCTTACGATGCTCTTGAGAGCGAGGACAAATACGACCCGCGCCTCTACGTAGAGGAGAAGTTTAAAGACACAAATTACCACTACACCACCATGCAGAGAAATGTGGAGTTTCACCAGATATTCAAAAGTTTGGACCTAACAGATCGCTTGATAGACGACTTTGCCTGTGCTCTCAGCCGAGAAATTCTTCTACAGGGTCGGGTTTACATCACTGAACATTGTATCGGCTTCAACTCCAATTTACTTGGCTGGGTCACCAGTCTCGTCATTCCCTTTGACGAGGTACGCCGTATAGACAAAAAATCAACCGCCGGTCTCTTCCCGAATGGTATAATAATCGAGACCGAGAATTCAAAACACAACTTTGCCAGTTTTCTTTCCCGCGATTCTACTTACGAGTTGATAAGAAGCGTGTGGCTGGCTTCCACGGGCAAAGATATCTCAGAGCTTAACTCCGATCTCAGCAACAAATCCGTGGGTACCGATACTCAAATATCGGACTACATATTGTCGATCGATGAAGTTGAACATGCAGATGACAAATGGGTAACGGACGCCATTGTTACCGACCCGCAGATCAGTGATTTGGCTCAGCACGGAACCGAATACCAACAGTCTTCTAGCCAAGGTGTTGAAGACGATAAAAGTGTTTACAAAAAAGCCCGGGTTCGCACCCTTAAACCAAGTTGCCCATACAAGAATCCCGGGCCCGAAAGTCATGAGCGCTCGTCCGTTGAAGGAGTATACGAAGATGCCGAGAATGAAACAGAAGTTATCGACGAGACTATCGAAGCGCCATTGGGTCTAGTATTCGAAGTTTTGTTTGGCAGGAAAAATAAGACATTTCATGCTAAAGTTCTCGAAGATCAGGGTGCTACCGAAATCTCAGAGTATGGTGATTTCCAGACCAACACGGAGGAGGGGTCAGACAACGAGGGAAAATTAGAACGAAAATATTCGTACAGACGGCCCTTGGGCTACTCTTTGGGGCCCAAATCCACTATGTGCTGTGTTCATGAGCTAATAGAACATGAGGACTTCCAGTCAAGCATTGTGGTATTATCCACGACAGTGACACCTGACGTGCCTTCAGGAGGTTCGTTCAGCGTGAAAACTAGATATTACCTTACTTGGGCAGACAGAGGTTACACGCACTTAAGAATAGCTTACTTCTTAAAGTGGACCGGTCGTTCATGGATCAAGAATGTTGTCGAGAAGCTGACCGCTGCCGCACAGAACTCTGTGAATAAAAGTGTGGTGGAAGATTTGAAACGAGAAATTGAGAGCATCACCGAATTCTCCGAGGAGTTGGTGAAGGACGCTCCCGAACCGGTCATCGTGGCCGATGTGCTTTCAGAGAAAGCGGTCGAATCAATTCCGGCCCCTCTAAATGTGCTTCCAACACCAGAAATCACAGGAAAGAAGAATTCTTCGGTGATGTTCATTGTCATCCTTGCTGTCAGTCTTGTTTTAATAATTCTTTTGTTGTTGCTATATTTACAAATTAGATTGGCAGGGTCAGTCCTTGAGACACAAAAGCTTCTTAGCAAGCAATTGGAGTTGATCTCAAACCTTCTGGAGTTAGTTGTGGAGAATGAAGACGCTCCTTGGTGGAACAATCTCTTCAAAGAAGGAAAAGCGTCACGAAAGAGAGAGCGTGCCGTATACTTGGCCAAACAGGCACTCTTGTTACTCGAAGGTACACAAGAAAAGCTGCTCAGAGAAACTCTAGAGCAAATACTATGACGCCAATGCATTATGTAACTATATATACAGGAAATCCACACAGATTAGGGACGTTCTTTGGCACTATTTCTTCACTAGCACACTCTAAGCTTATTGCCCACGTCGGGTTCCTCATGGCGTTCCACAATGCTCATGTCCTCTATGGTATGTACATGGATTTGATCGTTGTTGGGGGTGAGCTCAAAGATGAACAAACCCAGAATAGTTCTTTCAAGCTGCGAGTCATGTCTCTTCAAGCCTATGATACCTTTGCCCAAGTCGGTGATGGAGCTAGTGAGAGACCAGTCCAGCTGTTGCAAAATCTCACCTGCATCTATACGGGACCACTTATGAGAGCCTAGTTTTGCACTGGAAGTGGAGGAGGTCGCTTCACAATTGGCAGCCAGGCCTTTGGGCGGTTTTCCTAACAAGTGAGGACATCCCTCAGGGCAAGTGGACCATCTCACGTAGATTTTCGTCGCGTCAGGCAAGTAGCAGGTCGGGTCAGGCAACAGAGAGGTGCGGATCAGTTGGATGTGGAGGCGAGACCGTGGATTCAATACTAAAGACGCGAGGAACAAGCGGGCAGCCTTGCAGGTTGCGTTGTAGGATACATGGCCCTTTATCTGGGGCAAATAAGAATTGATCAGCTCAAAATGGGACGGGCAAATTCGTAGGAGGACCTCCTCCAGCAAAAGATGTTTCAGGACAGATTGCTGAAGGAGGAGCGGCACTTCTTCCTTGAGAAGGTCCAACATAGACCCCAAATTGGTGAGCCGCTCGTGTTTGAGGCGCCGCTCGCGGCACAGAAGGGGATCGTCCGGAAAGCTCCTAGAGCCTGATTCACAGAACCGGTTGATGGATGCAGCGTGAAAAGGGAAAGGTGCCGAGTGGGTGGCAGCTAAGGGTAGTGGCAAGGGCAAGCGAGCAGCGGTATTTGGCGGCAAGGTGTGGCGAGGTACCAGGCCGGTGGGCAGTGCCAAGCGCAAAGGTAGCTTCGGGCTATGCCGCAGAATTTGTCGGCTTGCGATTAACCCGGGGAGAGGCATGTGAGGAGCGGTCAATGTGAAAGAGCATCCAGCAGATTCGAGCTGACGGGAGGAGAGGAACAGCCGATAGGAGTGTGGGTAGGCGCGGTTGAGTGCGGAGAAAATTGTGAGTAGAGGAATATTGGGTGTGATTGAGACGACAGAAATTTCCACAGATGAGGGAGGGTGTCAAGCAAGGCGAGTGGACAGTGGCAGGATTTCAAGAGAAATCGGCAAGTAACAAAGACGGTCGAGAGACAAAAATAAGACTACTGCCAACAGCATCTGGCGTCAATGAGAACCTGGAGTTGAAGAGGACTCGAAAGAGAGACGTCAGGTTAGAGTGCGGCAAGAGAGCACAATGCTGGCCACTAAGGCTTCACTGCAGCGTACATAGATTTACTAAATTTCGTAAGTCAGGCATTATAGTATACACAGTACATTCAAAAAACCTATTGCTTGGTGTCCAAAGGAGTCAATCTCAAGTATGGCTTGATGATTCTGAACTTAGGGAACAAAGTCTTGGCCTCCTCGTTGGTGACGGATGGGTGCACGATGACATCATCTCCAGGAACCCAGTTGATAGGGGTGGTGATTCTGTGCTTGTCTCCAGTTTGCAAAGAGTCCAAGACTCTCAAGACCTCAGCAGTGTTTCTACCAGTAGAAGCTGGGTAAGACAAGATCAATCTGATTTTCTTGCTTGGGTCGATGATGAACACGGATCTGATCGTGAATTGGACACCCTTGTCGTCGACGTTGGTGGCGTCTTGGTAGTCGATCATGTCGTAGGCGTGGGCAATCTTTCTGTCGGCATCGGCGATGATAGGGAAAGTCAACTTGGAGCCAGTGATCTCATCAATGTCCCTGATCCAAGCCTTGTGGGACTCGGTACCGTTGGCGGAAAGACCAATCAACTTGGTGTTTCTCTTCTCGAACTCTGGTTGCAACTTGGCGAAGGCACCCAACTCGGTGGTGCACACAGGAGTGAAGTCGTCTGGGTGGGAGAACAAAATGGCCCAGTTGTCGCCGATGAAATCGTGGAAAGTAATCTTGCCGTTGGAGGTCTCAGCTGTGAAGTCTGGGGCGGTGGAGCCCAATCTCAAGGTGCCTTTAGGAACGTCAGACATTGTGTGATGTGTGGTTTTTCAGAATGCCCCAACAACTGTGGCGGGCCGCTGGCCTTATATATGGATCTGTAGCGCGCCTCCACGCTTGCAACTGGAGAATGGCAACTTCGCACGTGCCATACAACAATCTCAGGCAAGTGTGAGCACCGGCCGGGGTGCCACGTCCCCACATGCTTATGGACTGGCGCCAGCAAGGAGAGCTCCATGTTGCGTGCTTTTGCCCAGCTTACAAATGCGCCCAGCTGTCGATTGCAATGCACGGCTGAGCTGCCGCCACAGCTGGACGGGCCACTTCTCCTTCCACATCACGTGCCACACCGCTCTCGGAGTGTCTTGCGTGCTGTGCAGTCTTCATATGGCCTGGTCGACTCCGCCGCAGGGCATTGTTTCCCATGGCTTTCGAGTCAATATATAATCAGGCTGGCCAATGTTTGGGGTGTTATTGGAGACATTTGGGGAAGTGTTGGACTTTTTTTTTTTTTTTTTGGCTTTACGTTTGGCGATTAGTAATTGGATCTGCAAGTTCAACTGCCAGACTTTTAGTCTAGTTGCGCAGTGCTTGGGCGCCATGCATCCTACACGACCCGACACTTACTGAAGGGAAGGATAAGACGTAGTGCATAATGGCCTTCACATAGTCGTGACTATAATGCTTGGTGCTTCGTCTTGGGGCCACTTGTAGGAGCTTCATCAATTGGCCTTTACATTTTGTGGGTCAAATTTGTTATGATGTGTGTCACTTGAAGTGACTGACAGCTGGATTGCGCCTTGCTATTGCCATAGAGGTCATGCAATCTCGGACAGTTTCCCCCAGACCTTAATTAATCTCGAAACCTGGAAGTATACTCGGCGGCTAAAATCCAGGATTTCGATATTGGGTGTGCTGATTTTACCCCAGTGACGCTACCGAGAGAAGTCTTCGCTTGTGGGGACCGCCAGAACAAGAACTCGCTTGTATGAAGGCCTTCAGCCATCGGCTCAAACTTTATGCCCTGTGCCCAGTCACCCATTCACCTTCCATATTTGACACTTATTTGCTCGCACCACTGCCAGTATTACCGTAGCCCACTCTCTCATCTCGGCAGGCTGCTAGTCCATTCGTATCTAGTTAAGCCTTGTAGCCCGTCTACGGTACCAGCGCACGTCCAGTACCCATATAATTATATTTATTCTCCTTCTGTGAGCGTGACGCGGCTTCATTGGAAAGCCCTATACATCTCGTGTTCTATAAGTACTCTTTATCTGATCTCTGTCGTTGATGCTTCTTGCCTCATCAGCGAAATTGGTCACGCTGTCGGTCAATCAAGTGAAGTCAGCCCTCTGGAAGAAGTGGTGCATCTTGTCCTTACCCGTTTTGCAGTTGGTGGGCGTTGCAGGAAAATCTGGCCCCTCCCTGGCGAGTTGGCTTGCATGGCATCCGTTGGCCAGTATAAGATCATTCGCTGATTGGAGAAAGCCGCCGCCTGTTATGTTGACAAGCGAGCGAGGTGGGTCATTTCTGCATCCTCGAGAGCGGAGCAGCTACCTCCGGCACAGGGCCTTTGATCATTCCGTAACAAGTCATTAAACAATATACCGGGGCTATACAATAACGCATTTTTCCTCCTTTGGTACCCCGGGGTTCTGTATCTGCTCGATCTCGTCAACCAACGTCACGAATGACTTGTTGATGTTGACGTTGTCCCGAACGGACGTCTCCAAAAAGCCGCAGTTGAACTTCCTGGCCAACGCCTCTCCTTCGTGTGTTTCCACCTGCCTTTGGAAATTCAAGTCGCATTTGTTTCCCACCAACACAATGGGGATGGAGTCCACACCCATGGAGTTCAAGATCTTGTCTCTAATCACCTCTATCAACTCGAACGACTGTCTCGATGTCACTGAGTAGACCAACAAGTATCCGTGTATACCGATCAAGTGCTTCTCGGTCATTATCGAGAATTCGTCTTGCCCAGCTGTGTCCAAGATTTCAATGGCATATTCCTGGTTCTTGTACGTAATCGTCTTCGAGAACTGATTCTCGATCGTGGGGTAATACGATTCCACGAAATGGTCTTCAACAAACCGGACTGTCATAGACAGCTTTCCCACGGCACGTGAGCCAACCATAGCGATTTTCCTGGCCTTCACCATGTCTTCCGTTTTTGCTTGTGTGTGTATTTCTGGAGTTCTGCGTGGTCCCTATTCTGTTTCCGGGCGCTGTGATTCAAACCGGCTCCTTGTTTGTGTCACGTTCGGTCTCGGCCTCTGCACTGAATTTGAGTTTGTGGCCTGTATCACCAGTTTGTTCTAGGCGTTTATCCTGATTGCGTGTATTGTGCGATAAAAAAGATATCGGTATCTTCCTTTTTTTTTTTTGTTACTGACCCTCCTCTCGCTTAGCGCCATCCCTGCACACAGGAGACTAGCCGGGGTACCGTTGCTTAATACAAGTGCCCATGTCTTCCAATACCAGCTTCCCGAAAACCGTGCCGTTGAGATACTTCCCAAGTGGGAGGCGGTTCGGTCCTGATTTTTAATCTTCTTTAACATTTTCCTCAACGGGCTACATGTAAGTCCCGCTAATATTTCTGCATCTGAATGCTTTACAGTGTGAGTAAATTAATGGTGTTAATTAATTTCTAGGAGTGTTGGCAGGCCTATTCTGCCCATTTTAACACCTCTAAACTGGTCACCACAATAAAAATTGTAGTTGGTAACGTAAGAACCACATAACCCCAGAAGAGCACGCCGGCCATTTCCTTTTGATAGATGTTATTCAACTGTGTGATTTGCGAGAGCTGAATGGCCGGCGGAGAGATGGTGAGAATAAAGGCCACAATCAAAAAGATGGGGTCGTCCAAGATAGAAACGTTGATGAACTTCACGCAAGCAGCAATGAGCGGCAATAAAACAAATGATGGAAGAATCATTCTTGAGAGAAGGGATGCAAAAAGTATCTTCTTGTAATTTTTAGATGCAGCAGGAATATCGGCAGAGGGGTACAAGTTAGATCCCATGATAATAAGAATGAGAGGGATGGACACAGAGCCCAACTGCTTGATCGCCTTCGTGACAGTATTGTTCACAAAGGTTCCTTCTTGGAAGAACAATGTTTGCAAGGATGGCACGGATGCTATGAAAATTGAAATAGCCATTGCATACAATGGTGGGTTCATGAAGCCCAAGAATCCTTGCACGGGCTTACTGCTAACGAACTTAGACCACGCCTGAGTGAGCCATCCTGGTAACATGTATTTGATTTTGTGTTTGAGCTCGCTATCGCGCAGGTCGTCAACTGGAGTCTCAGTTTGAAGAGGTGCTGGCTCTTCAGTAGCCCTTTGTTCTTGAGATGACGATGGGCGGATGTATAGAGCGTCTTCATTGAGAAGTGGCTCGCGCTCTGAGGCATCAGCAGTCTCCACTTCGTCAGCGTAAGTCGAAAGCTCTAATTGAGACCGTTTTCTCAAAAGAGTGTTGAATCCCCAGGACCAGCGGAGAATCTGACCCAATTGTTGGAATATAAGAAGATACAAAATACCACGAGAGGCGACTTTGTCGGAGTTGTCATCGGGAATCTGGTCCCACAATAAATCGGGTAAAGTTGCGGCCAAGGTCAAGGTCAAAGACACGGGCAACGAATTGGAGTTTCCAAAGACGCCCATAGCTGTCACAAAGTCTGATTCTGGCTCATTGAGACCAAGTAGGCGAGAGGTCAACCGCGAGCAAAGATAAGAGGTCAAAGTAGACAACACAAATAGAATTGGGATGACCAAGATGTCATCCAATTTGCTCACAGACAAAGAAGAAGCGAGCTTCGTGAACACTAAGCAAGGCGTAAACAAGTCCACATTCAAAGCAGATATGACCTTTTGTCCAGAGGTGGTAAGCAAGCCCGATTTGGCAGCAAAGAAGCCACCAATGCAAATGATCACCACTTGACACACAGCCTCAAAAGTGAGGAGGTTGATATCACCGAAAGACAAGTTTGGATTCAAGGGTACATTGTCACGCACAGAAAGACCGACGCTGGATAGTAGCTGGAACATAGTAGTTCGGGTGGTGTCAAGAGAAGTCTGGTTGTAAGGAAGGCGACAGGCGAGTGGCGCCCACAGAGGTATATTCGCGGCATGCGCAGCGGCACGTGGCCCACAAGATAAGCTCACGCGGGCGATAAGGTCGGCACTCAGCCTCTTAGGCAAGATGGGTGCGTGGCGTTGCCAAGCCCTCGTCAGGGGCCGTTGGGTGACTCGTTGGATTTTCTGGCATGACACTGGTCTGCTGGGACTAAAATTGCTTTCCAGGTGGGGAAAGAGAAAACAAAGAAAAAAAAACCAAAGTGGCTCGAAAAGGGCCGCAGAGGATTTTAAGGAAATTACAGGGGTATTTGTTGGGGTTCCAAGGCGGATTAGAGAAGCTATATAGGAGTTTGAAGGCGATTGAGAAAAGATCTAATTGGACACATCGGAGGTCACGAGCCAAAGCGGTGGTGGCCCACAAAAACTGGGCCTCTTCGTTTGACAGGCGTTCTAGACAGGTTGGAGGCGTCTCTGATATGGTTGACACATTCGGAAATTGCGCTCGACACCTGCCGCAATTCCTAGTGTAGCCGCCTAAACTTGAACCGCTTCTATTTTCTCCCGTAGCCGCAATCCAAAAACCCTGCACGCGGGCATTTAGATCGTACGATCGTTCACTGCATTCGACAGCTACTCTCCATACGCCACGCGGTTATGTTATAATCCGTCTCAGCACCTCTTTGATGGTCAAGGCCCTGCCATAGATCTTGGCTTCAAGGTTTCCAAACTTGCTCCGGGCCAAAACCCCTATGGGGGCGCTGCCTGACGAAAAATATTAGTTGGTCCAGGGCTCGGCGCGTCCCATGGAAACTGTAGGAACAAACACGTATTGACTAAAGGGGACTGCAACCATTCCGGCTCCGACAACCCTTAGATCTTTGCGTATACTCAATATGCTGTCTTGCAAGGCCACCGTGCTTGGGTGTGTCTTCCGTGGTGCACGGATGCACACGCAGGGCCGCGCCATGTAAATAAACATCACCTACCCATCCCCTGTTTACTTCAGTGTGCTCTTGCAAACCCATCCATCCTACCCAATGTCCCGACCGAAAGAAACTCAGCAGAAGCTGTATCCGTTTCTAGATCACCTGTCGCCGGGGCCACCTCTCGGCTCGTCATCGCCATCACCTCCCCCTGCCCCCTGGTACAAATCGTCAGCCAAGGACTCCAGTATAGACGAATCGGACCCCGCTGAGCGCTTGGACATTTTGGGAGCCGCTTCGACGCCACTCAACTTTAACCACGGGAAATCCTTGTTGTTCACATCCCCCTTGAGAAAACTAGATAATCTCCATCTCTCTGCGTGTGAAGGCTTCAAACCCCGATCGAATCCACCGGAGACACTGTCCCCCAACCGGGAGAACTTTTCTGAGGATTCCGACAGCTCCCAATGCGATGCTGGAAACCAGACCATAGCTGCTGTTGCAGAATCCAGCGCTGAAGACGACTCCGACTCCGATTCCGAAAACTTACTAGCGACCACATCCGCCCCAAAGTTTGTTCGCAAACGAAAACACACAGACTCTCCAGCAGACATGGAGATCACACCTTCCTTCAACCATGCGGACCACACGATTCCTCACAACATGTCTCAGGAGATGTCTGGAATAGCCGGTAATGAGACTTCTGATTCCATCCTCAAAGCCAGCTTTTCGGCGTCCGACTCCACCCCCTGCCCGATTCCCCGCAAGAAATTGAAGCTAAACCAGCCCACATCCATAGACCATACCCCCTCCCAGGGCTCCAAGCTATCAAGGCCGGTTCTTGATTTAACAGGTTCCCGAAAAGTCTCGGCGACAAATGCGCCCCTTCTCAGTAAACTCAATAATGCAACATTTGACCCATCCGACAATGATTCCCAAGATGAATCTTTTATCTCGACCAAGTTTGCCCACATAAAGAACAACGTGAACTCCACGCCCATCAGTCTGTCGACTCCTGCCAATTCTCGACCTACCTCGCCCGGCTTGTATAAGGAAGCGTCAGACGAAGAAGTGAACGGCTACAAATTTGTCAAACCTAGCTTCAAATTCAAATATCAAACACCCCAGTCTCGTTCAACAAACACATATCCGTATCACACAAAAAGTGCAAGGAGCTACACAACTGCCTACAACTCAAATAATTTTGGCGAAATTTCCGCCGGCCAGTACAAGATCGTCGGCAATTTTCCGGTGTCTGCTGCAGGCCTCATGGATGAAGATGACGAGGATGTGCATGTTGCTGACAAGAGAATAAATGATCCATATTTGGGCCCTGGACCAGATACTGAAGACTCGGCCGAGGTCGGAGACCTAATGGATATTTACGTGAACTCATGCGACAAATTACCGCTTCACGCACACTTTGAAAGACAATTGGAGAGCCAGGAAATGGACAAGCTCATCAATGATGGGAACTCAGTTAAGCTGTTTTACCAAAGCATAATTGGGGGCCAAGATATGCTCACTTTTTTGAAAAAGGAAAGGCTTCGATGGCATCCAGACAAATGGATGCACAAATTGGATGACACTATTTTCGAACGGTCCAATATCACCAACCTCAGCCAGACAATCAACGTGCTCATCAGCCAGCTATAGATACATAATGACCTAATGAAATATTTAACTACATTGAAACTAGTCGTAAAATGTTGATGGTGCTATAGAATACGGTCAACTGCTCAGTTTGTCGTTGGGAGTGGTGGCGCCACTGGCAACCTCCTCTCTAGGGGCCAGCGTGCCTTCAGCGACGCTGTCGTCCAAGTCAATATCCTCTTCAATGTCCTCTTCGAGCTCAATCTCCTCCTCGTCGTCTTCCAAATCGATTTCATCGTCTTTTTCTGCGTTTTCCTCTGCGTCGTTGTCGATGGCATCGGCCTCCTCTTCCTCCTCTTCGTCTTCTTCTTCTTCCTCCTCCTCCTCTTCTTCGTCGTCATCCTCGTCTATTTGCTGCTCAGGAGGATACTGGTCAGAGCTGGCGTCCTCATTGTCCCAGACGATATTGAAACGCGTGACTCTAGGCTTCTCGGCCAAGATATTTCGAACCACATGCTCGACCTGTACTTTTGCGGGTGGGTTTTCACGCAATTCCTCGGAATCGTACTCGTTGTTGACGTAGTAACCCACACGAACAAACTCCCTACCGGCATAGGAACAACTCAACAAGATGACAGTGACACTGACGAGCTCACTGGCAGGAATCAACTCGGGAGAGGGCGGGTCGGCCTGGAACAAGAACTTGTTGATTCCCACAGGAACAGGGCCCACCAAGATGGAGTCCAACTCCTGGTCGTGATCTAGAGAACGTGAGCTTCCCACGTAGGTCAACTTCCACTCCAAGTCCTCTTTCAAGGGCTCTAAACACTCGAAGGTGATTTCGAATTCATAGGGATCGGAGAACTTGGCCGGGTTATTCAACACTTCGATTCCAAGAAGCGACACGATGGACATGGTGGATGTGCGGTTCAGGTGGTGCTAGTGTGCTAGTAATGACCCGTGTAAGACTTTGCAGGAGACGCGTTGCGGCCTGTTAGGTGAGGCTGCGCGAGGCCCTCTCTCGTCTGAAGACGAGATGTACGGAGGGGGACCCCATCCAAGAGGTGCCCACAGACAATCCAGCGGCACGGTGTTGATGGAGGCAAGGAAATGTGGGCAAATGGCGGCTGTCATTCGAACCGCCATGTCCACACCCTACCACGCAAAGGCGGGCTATAAACCAGGCCAGACCGGTCTGTTCTCTCTAGCGAGGTCTCCCGCACTGCAGCTGTGCGCTCAAGTGGAGCGGCGCACCCACACCACCAGAAGCGCACGGTCAATTACTGCACCACCCAGATCCCATTCTCGCATTCCAACACCTACACCCCGTACAGCCAAAAACATGGAAAAGCCGGCCAGCCTGCAGAGCGTGTCGCACATGTTGAACCCGGAGTCCGGTCCGCCAGCCGAGCAAAAGGACACGCCGCTGCACACTCCACAGCCCGAGAACATCGACTACAGCAGGGTCTACGCAGACCTCCAGGAGAAATACCACCTAGCCTTTTCCAAATCGCAGAAGCTTTTCATCACAGAAAGAGCGCAGCGGAAAACCCTCTACCACTACAAAAGACGCATCAACACGCTCTTGGATCTACTCGACGATCTGTCGCCAGAGGAAGACGAGCTTATGGACGATTTCGTCCAGGGAGACCAGGATCGCATACTTTCCATCATCCGGACCAATCCCCGCCTTGAGCTGGAGCTTGGGCCCATCTTGAAGATAGCGTCAGCCGAAGACCCCAAGCTCGTGGCGCTCAGGCCATCGTCTCTTGTGAATCTTGCCGTGGACGAGATGATCCCAGACCTCTCCAACGACGAGCTAGATACGGTGGAGATCAACCCACAGGAGACTGACATGTGGACCCGGCGCAACTTCTCCAACTTGGTCATCTCCAAATTCAAGCCGGCTGTAGTCAAAGCGAAGTCCGTTCGGGAGTATCTGGAGGGATCGCCCAACAAAAGGCGCCGTCGGACCAAAGACTCGAACTAGCCTCGTTGCCTTGTGTCCGGCACCGCTCGACATCTCACATCAACCCCCTTACATTACTTTCTCATCTATCTGTTCGGGTGAATAATATCTTCAGTTCCTAGTCTATTTATCTGAGTGCAGCTCCTCCCAACACCCTTGCGGTGAACACGGCCCAACTTCGCTTGCTTGTCCAGTTTCGCTGGTATCCCAAGCTAGAGCCACCTGGCTCCACAGGACTTCGGTGACTCATCATGCCCTTCTTGTGGTAGAGTCGTGCCTGTTTTTCTTCACCAAGCCTTCCATAATTTTCATCGTGTCGAACAACTCGAAAATGAAGTTTCTCCGCTTGTATTTGAATTTTCCCCTATCAATGAGTCGAATGGTCTTCAAGAACAAATTTTGGTTTTCGAAGACATGCGGATTGTCCTCTTTAATCCGCAATAATTCTTTTCTAGCCTTCTTCTCAATCCGACCCAAGACAGATCCTAAGTAGTTGATCAAACTCAAGACTTTCTCGTCAATTTCTTCATAATTCTCAATCACCACCTCATCCTCTATATCGAGGTCATTATTGACTTGAATAGCCTCGTCCGTTCCAAACAAGGAGTAGTAGCTGGCATCAGTATAAGGATTGAGAATTTCAACATTCGTGAATTTTTCATATTCCATAAACTTCGGATACGCCAATGCATGTTTGGTTCTTCCGTTGGACGTCCATGATATCCAATCGAGCTCATATAAAAGCTCCACCCCTTCATCCGTGTTGGCCATTTTGCCCAATTGGAAAAATGCCAACCCACGTAATTGCCAGTTCCGTGAATTTTCGAAAATATGCTTCAAGATGCTGACAATATGCCCGCTATTCATACTAGGACTGCTGACGGCATCTAGAATTTGCACGCCATACTTTGCGGAGATTATTTCCCCAAGAACCCAAATGTATTGCTTTAGCCTCTTCATTAAATACTCCTTGTCCACGTTGGATGTCTGTTGTGGGTATTGTGCACTAAGAGAAGCATTCGCTGGAATATCAAGGGCTTTAGTTGGACTCTCTTGCAAATTTTCGCCAGTAACATAGAATGGGTTTTCGTTCAGATGGAGTGGAGTACTGTTTGATGATTGGGCATGCAACGGCTCCAAGTCAGCATCCTGGAAAATCGAAAAGCTTTCGTACTTGACAGAAAATTCACTCATACTCTCCCATCCCTCAATCACATTGAGCCTGCAACATAATTGTTTGATTTTGAAGAGTATTTCATCCGCAACTGCTCGTCTGTTGTTGAAAAAGTTTAATCCATCTTCCGTGTGAAGTAAATAGTTGAAGAAATGATGCAAGTTCTCTTTGTTTGATGTATCTGGTGACACGTCTGCGAGATAAGGATAAAAATTATTTTTTAATGTAAGCTCTATTGCATCAAGATAGTCGAGGCTTTGAAGCTGTTGTATGCTGGAAATAAATCTGTTTTGAATGTAGCCTTTGCTTTCGAGATATCGAAAGCCCTGGGTCGTCGTACAGAATTCCAACAACAATGCGCTACCCTCTTTAGATTTAGACATAATCGAAACGTTTGGCCTGAAGCTGACAAGTATGTCTATCTTGGAGAGATTATCTCTTGTTATGAAATAATCATGCAAGAAGTGAATTGACTGACTAGCAACGTCGTCTGATTTATCATAAATCAAAATGACAAGAGACTGGATAAAAAAGTCTTCGCATTCTTCCATTTGTGATAACTTGGGCAATATTTTGTCCAAAGCAAACATTTTCACCTCTGCATTGGAATTATTCAATGCTTGTCTGAGAAGAAGGCGACAAGGGCTTGGGACATTATAGTTTAAATAATGGAGCACATTGCAAATAAGAAAGTTGTTCGTCTCGACCTTTGCACTTGCTCGGATTATATTCGTGAGAAGTTGGAAAAATTGCCAGCGTTCAAGAATCTGTAAGCCACGGGAATTGCTAGATAAAATTCCGATAAACCTTATGTAACCAACAGATAAGGTGTTTTCCAAACGCTTCTTGGATAGAATAGGGTCTTTGCTACTGATACCACTAAATGGGTCAACTTGAGCGAAAATCTCTGCAATCTGAGCCATTAACTTGTTGGATGAGATCAAGTTTCCGCCATCATCATGCATAAGGAGTGACTCGAACAATTGGCTCCCAACAGTTATGATGGTTTTGGGCTTCTTAAGCCTTGGGTATTTAGAACTATAGGTCATGGATATTGTGCTGAACCTATATTTAAATGGTCTTAGAAACAGGATTAATATTTTCAAAAACCTTGGATATTTTTCTTGAAGCTCGTTGAATCTTTGCGGGTTTCTTAGTGGGCCTGAACAAAGATGCGATAGCGAAAGCCAGTCCCAATCATGAAAGTCTTTCAGAGCTAAAAGCTTTGTGTTCATGACAAGATTTTTAAAAATATTGTCGCCCATACTGACACGATGATCCAAGGTCAAGTCCTTGACGATATCTCTTATTTCATAGTTTTTGTTTGGATTAAATAAATTCTGCTTCAATTTTGTGGCAGTCTCGATTTTGCTTAGAGACGTTAATGATAACTCTGAGCTATACGCTGAAAGAATGTGTTGGTTGTAAAACTCAGGAGGGAGAAGATTGGAGCATAGTTCAAAGATATTGGTGAGCAATAACGTTGCTTTATTTGTATTTTCCTCGTTTCTATTTTGGTTGACAATCTCGAACAAAAGGGGTATTAGGCCACAATTAATGAATATCTTGAGAAGCAACCCTTGGTAATGGGATATAATGGGGTAATCAAAACTTCGAGGATGGAGCGGAGGATAGTCGAACGTAGGGCCCGTGTGTATATTCACGTCCAACAGCAAGCCACTAGAGGACCTGTCACTGTTGTTGACGAAATTGTGAATGTTGTTAAAAAGGTCTCCGATAGATGAATCCTCGAGCCAAGGGAAGCTTTGAATGTGGAGTAGGTCCAAAAGCAAATCTAGTAGAATGCAGCACAATTTGGAATTCTTTTTTCTTAGATTCGACAATAGAACCTTGATGGGGTCAAACTGATCATGAGAGAAGCAAATCAAACCTGTCCACGTCTTTAAAAAGAATGATATCAAAAATGATATTTTAAGGGCTTTTGTGTGGTACTTTCTTGTGTTGGGAACCTTGCCATCGTCATCGTCTTCAAATAAAGTGAATACCGATATGAGCGAATCAAAATCAAAGCCATTCCTGACAAACAATCTAGCCTGTGGGATATCGAGGAGAGTCAAACTCGTCATGATGCATGCAGTGGAAATTTCAACACTGCCATTGATGATGGAATGGATAAGAAGCCTCAAACCTCCGCCATGAAAAGCTATATCAGGCTTGATCACCGCGATCTCACAGATGGTCTCAATACACATACGGATGAATCCGTAGTTGTCTTTCGAGTGCTGCTCAGGCTCAGAGGGCGGCACATCGTCAAACTCGTTCTCAACACAAGCGACGAGCGCCTTTATGACGCCCACGGAAAGGAAGTTCGCACCATTGGGCACATTGAGAAACTCGCGGATCAATTTCAAGGCCTCTTGCTTTTCTAATAGAGGCGACTGGCTCGAAAGGGAGTAGATAAGAAAAATGAGGATTTTCAGGTGAATAAGATGCTCTAGAGACTCCTGGTTTGCACAGACATACCGGAGAATACGAAATGCAGCACAGCGGAACTGAGATTTGCGGTCGTAGAGCATGAATTGGATCTTAAACACCACATTCTGGGTGGCAATTTCGTTCAGCAAAGACGGGTTTTCTTGGAGAAGTAGCACCAACTGGTTTGCTTTGTTGATGATAACGCGTGGGTCATCCTTGTCTTTGATGGAGATGCTTTGGAGAATATCCGTGAATGCCCAAGTGGCCTTCTCCCAGGTGTTGGGCATGTCATCCTCGATGAAACTCTGACGTAGCGGCTTGTAGCTCTCTATGGAACTGATATTAAAGCTGTCTAGGGTGTAAGAGCGGTTTCGCGTGTCTTTGGACGCTTTGTCGGGAGAAGGCGAGAGGATGCCTAGGCCTGCGGTGCAGGCGGTCGATTTAAGAGGGCTTGGAAATGGCGGAGCTTCTGCAGCGCCAGTCCTGCCGTTAGCCATGATTTCGGGGGCCTGTGCTGAGTGGACAGAGACTAGCTGTACTTAGGGTAAATAGAGGACGAGGGCCTGGTCATGTGATGTGGGTGGCTGATGCGCGACCGCGGTGTACAATTGAGGCGAGGCAAGAGCAGGCCCTCTGAGAGAGAGTGTGTGTGTATGTGAGAGGAGGAGAAAAGTCGAAAGCAACACCAACAAGCCGTCACACAAGTTGACCACCAAAAGTGACACTGGGGCTCGGTAGACAGAAGAACGCTTGGTGCAGAAGATGAGTAATGTGCACTTTGGAAGCAGACCATATCTATGGCCCGGAACGCTACTGGAAAAGATCACAGGCGAGGTCGCGCAGGCATAGGCAGGAGCAAGAGCTTCGTGAATCCGGCTTCTGAATAACTGAAGAGCGTGGGCCTATGTGATCAGCAGACAATTGGCGGGGGAGCTAAAGCCGCTGTGACATCAACGGTAGAGAGTGATACACGTACAGCTGGGGAAGCACCCGTGCACCAAAACTGGGCCCTCTGTAGTTGAGGTAGTTCCCCAGCAGACCGGACGGAAGCACAGTAGAGCATAATATTAGATCAGATGCGCATTGCAGGCTTAAAACCATACGGGCAATTTCCGGCAGCCTACGTGACAGCTGCGCCAACGAGGCGCCCAGCGAGTCCTGGGGATGTAGGCTCGGACTGGCAGCTGTGTGGGCCTGGTACACCAGCTAGCTACAGCAAACATGCTAGGGACATCATTCCCAAAACAGGAAACGTATGCTGGCAAGAGCGGCCTGCACCTCTGCAGCAAAACCCGAGGTCACGTGAGCGCGAGCCCGATTGCCGTGCGGTGTTATCGCAGTGCATGCAAACATCGTCTATCATGACGCCGCTCGGTGCTTTGACGTAAGCATGCGTGGACTCCACTTGGGCACGGCACCACAACACATTCCAGGCTCAGAGCTGACTGCTTTCGATCCCGGGCCCGTGCCCCCCGCGGCACCTGCAGACAGCCCCCGAAAGAAGCAGCAGGTGGGCGGGCGGCACCACGAGCGAAGCGTGGGCCCCAAGTGCAGAGCTGGGCGCTCGCAGAATGTGGTCTGTGGCAGGCGGTCATGCCGCAAGCTCTGCTTTGCTCTTGCAGAACCGCATTGTCACCTGATGCTTTTCACCAATGCCGGGCGTGTCCTGAAACGGTGGCCCCTTGGGCCATGGGCGGCGATTGAGCGCAACGGGGTCAGCGGGCTGCCGCAGGGCACCCTCCTGTGGGACAGACCCGGGCATTGTCAGAGGCGCCGAAGCCTTGCAAGTCTCCACAGCGATCAGGCGGAGGCCGTGTGTGCAGGCCGCGACTATCCCGGCGGAGGCACGCTTCTAGGGGAGGCAGGTCCCGCTCTCTGGGATTGTCTCCTGACTGGGGACGGACGCAGGGTAGGTGCACGGAGCAAGCGGCACGGCCGCCCCGTCACGAAGCGTAGATAAATTCAGGTCCGCTGGAGGCTGGTTAGTGTGGGCCGTGGGGTGTGCGTGAGCACCCGAAAGAAGAAACGATGCGCCGCATGGCAAACCAGAGTCGTCTGCCCCAGGGGTCTTGGCGAAACCACGGTGGCAGCTACTTGGGGTGCTCTAGCGGCCAGCGGCAACGGGCTCACGAGGGGTCTCAGCCTTGCAAGCGAACAGCACCAAGGCGCCCAGCAGCCAGAGCCTCGGGCGCACGTCAGCAAATGGCAGGGCCGGGCGGCACCTTGCACTCGCAGTCGCACTCGGCCAATCAGTAGCGTCGCAAGCCTCAGATAGCTCCTCTATAAAACGCACCTAAAGCACTTGCGTCCTGCACACGCGGCCCAGGTGGACGCGGGGCCTCTGGCAGGCCGCCGATTTCTGGTGCGAAAAGCACTATCTCCCCAGCTTACGCTCTCCTCAAAAAAACCCGCTGCTGCTGCCTATCCTGCCCACGCCCGATTTTTGCGGTTCCCCTCCCCCTGGCTTATATTCCCTTCGCTTCTCCGCTGCTCTAGCGCCAGCTCGTCCTGCTACTCTTCTCTGTTCCCGTCGTCCGTTCTGGGTATTGATGTCTCCCCTTTGTTAACCGTTCCGTTCCCATTCTCCTGTTTCCTTATCTTGTTTTCCTTCCCCTGCTATGATGATCAACGAAGCTTCCGCCGCTGCGGCCCCTCTTTCGGACAAGGCCTCCGCCCAGCCTGTTCCTGCCCAAAACGCCCACAACAAGGGCAGAAGACGCTTGTCGTTGTTTTCTTTTGGCAGCCACTCAGGCCATTCCTCCAAGACCTCCTCGTTGGCTCCAATCTCCACGTCCCCGAACGATAGTTTGACCTCCAAGGGCCCCAAGCCCGCCTCCAAGGTCTCTGTCTCCGATGCCTCCGCAAGACTGCCCAGCGTTGCCGCCATCATGACGCCTCCTGCCGAGCCCAATCCCTTGTGCGAGAAGCCCGAATCCCATATCTTCGAGAGATCCGTGCAAGACATGGCCGGCCAGGCCAAACAAGAGGACTTCATCCCGCCCGCTTTAGACGCCACCGCATCCATCTTGTCAGACAACACAGCCGACTTGGACAATGTAGAGATGATCTACTCCTCCCGCAGAAACTCGTCCGTCATTGGCTTGAACATGGCTTTGGGAAGACCTTACACTCCGCTGCGCAAGAACAGCTCATACTCGCAGCACCAAATGGCTTCTCCCAATTCTAGCGCGACTCTCAACTCCTTTTCTGGCTGGCAGTCGCCTTTGAACACCCAACCGCCAACCCTTCCAAACACCGCAGCCCCCTCCCAATCGCAGGCCCTGTCCCCAGTGTCTCCGCCCAAGTTGGTGAGCTCCCGGTCCTCCGTCTCTTTCTACTCATACGCTGATATGATCAACAACGATGAATTCTCTCGTCGTCCATCTCTTATGCATGCTTATAGTCAGGGAGGTGTGTCCACTCTCGGCCGCAAGATGAGTGTGACATCAAATCACTCGCTCGCTTCCAACAGTGGCTTCAACTCCACGTCCCTAAAAAACAGCCTGGATGCTTATAAGCAGCAGCTCGAACAAATCCCGCAAGGCAAACCTAAGGGCACCTCTGATTCTCAGAGATTTCTCATCAGTCCGGAGTCCTCGGATTCAGAGGACAAGGACGATGTCACTCTGTTCACAGATGCAAATGTGGCTTCGGATATCAACAGAAGAAAATCGCTTGTCTCCAGCCACTCCGCTCAATCCAACCAAGACAACGAAAGCTTTGTTTCCACGTCTGTTGGTGACTGCATCAGGCGGACCAACACCGAGATTGCTGGTGCTTAAGATACCAATCTTGCACCTTTTGAAGACCAGGTGCGGGGATATTGCGCTTTGAGATTATGGCTCCCCGGGTAATTACATTTCGCCATAGTTGACTGTCAAAAATTCTATTCTTTATTGTACATTATATTCCAATCGAACTGCTTTTAACATTTGATGTATGAGTCGTAGAAAATGCGAGAAAATCGCCATCAAGCGATCTGGAGTAGTCAAATCCACTCCTGGAAAGCACATGAGTGAGTGCGCCGCGGTCAACGCTGATCCTAATTTACTCAGCCAAGTAGTTCTTTCTGCTGGCGGTTCTAATGAATCTTCTGACCTTCCATTCAACATCAGCATCCTTGTTATCGAGCAAGCCCAATCTCAATTCGAAGAGACGCATCTCGAAACGAGGACCAACTTCACTTAGCTCAACACCATCTTTGGTTTTGATGTACACGTGGTGTCTGACACTAATAAAGTCCTCATTGTTGATGAATGTGATCACTCTGGAGCTGTCCTTCTTAACTCCAGGCGGGAACAAGTGCTTCAAGATTTTGGCCACTCTTTCACCGAGCTTGGTTGTAAAGTTCTCGAAAATTAAGTGAGGATACACCTCCGAGATATTACCCATGTTGGGGAGGTCGTGTCTCAATTTCACGTTGTGCAAGGTGAAAATGGCAGTTGGTCCATGAGGGAAATGAGACACCGTCATGGTGGTTGGAATACCTCTGTGCTCGTGCAATACGATCAAATCGTTGATGGCAGCTTTTTGGCATGACTTCACGAGGTCAGGAATCACATAGTTACCTCTATTTAGCTTCATGGAGTTGGGGAACATCAATTTGATTTCTTTGGAGAACTGTAGCAATTTCACCGACGGGTTTCTAGAGGTGGTGACAATAATTCTTGGGTCGTTCACGCCGCTCATGGCCGAGTACTCGTCATCAATATCCACCTGTTCACTTTCATCGTACCTGAAGTTCTTGTGAAGGTCCGCATCTTCACTAAGCTCCTTGGAGACTGCTTTACCTGAGGCGAGAGCCGCTTTTAGCTTTTGTCTTTTCTCAAGTTGTGCAGCTTCTTGTAATTCGATGGACTTCTTGTAAAGGTACTCTTTTCTTTCTCTGGCTTGCCTCCTGATCATCTTGTGTGGCACTGTACTATCTTGTGAAATTCTGTGAGAAAAACCTTCTGCTCTATTTCCCTTGTTAGTGTGCAGTTCCTCATCGCTGAGCGTGCAACAGTGTCGCATCGCGGCGAAGCCCGCTGTGCCTATTCTTGGGTATCTACCACTCTCGCATGTCATGTTCAATGGTCTTATTATTCTACTTATGAAAATATCGCCGCATGTGCAACGTCCCTGAGTTCAACTCTGGCGTTCCCGCCATCGCTCCGACTGAGGACCGCGATTCTGAACTGTTCACACCGTAGTGTGCAGGCCCGGGCCCATAGTCAAACTGTCTAGTTGACCACCCGCATCTCATATCCCTCATCTGGCAATTTTGTGGGCGAAGGAAACAACGAGTTCTTGCGGTAGTTCCGTGCCTTTTTGGTCATTTTCCGTTTGAAGTCTTGGAACCGATCACCATTTGACATGTCCGTATAAGAACGTGTAGGCGCCGCATCTAAAGTTGGCGCGCGGTTGATCGCATGGTGCTCCTGCGCTTCATCTCTCCGGTGCATATTTGCATTTGGCAACATAATTGCTCTGTCAAGAGAATATGGCAACCCTCTGTGCCGTCCACGGATCATCATCGCAATGATCACTAATTTAGACACCGTGGTGAACCTATAGGAAAGCGATTGGTCAACGTTGGGGTATCCCAAAGAGAGACCAACGGTACCATACGCACTGATGATCTCGAACAAAACTGCAAATACAGTGAATCGAGAGTCTCCATTCTCGAGTTTCCCGTCCTCTGCAATACAAATAATGAAGAGGCCCAAGAAAATAAACCAAAGATCAAACGACAATTGGTTTCGCAAATGTGTGCCAATAAAATTTTTCGGTGTCGAATCTGCCTCTTCGTCTTTATCATCGGACCTTAAATAGACTCCCAAAGATTGCTCCTCATAGACGTTGGTTCTTCTGATCGAAATAGCAAGAGGAAGAACCGAGATGTACATCATGATCATGTAACTCACTTGGACTGCAGTATGAAGCTGCGACAAGTCAATCACACTAAAGCCGGCCGTTCTTGTACTGAATGCCTGGAACAAGCCATCCAAAATCCTGAAGCTTTTGGGAATATCCTTCAAGTATTCTCGATTTATGTCGAGAATAACATATAGTGCCAAGTCGGTTCCGTTGAGGACAACCAAGATGAAAAACAACCACCATGTTGGCACCGAGGGGAACAACAATGTAAAGCAACGTCTAGGGTGATCTAACAAAAATCCGAGCGACTCTTTGTATAAGGAGAGGGGCTTGGCTGTGATGAACATCACCCAAATGATAAATCTGAGGAAAATAGGGAAACCGGTGTTTCCAATCACGATGAAAAAGCAGGACACAATAAGAATATAAACCGAGCGAGCGTAAGTGGACATCGAATTAGGTGTAAGGGTCAACCCTAAGTCATTGAACATTGATTGCGCTGTGAAAAAGCCCCACCATGTTGGGGAAAAGCCAAAGCTTCTCATTATCTCAGCATAATGTTTATGCACTTTGATAAAGCCCACATAAAAGCAAAATGCAATTATATGGAACCCAACGTAGTAGAAAATGATAATTTTGATCAAAAGCTTCACAGCTCTGTATTCAACACCTCCTAATTCCTCTTTTTGTTCATCAGAGAGGTGCACGAAGGTAGAATTTCTTCCTATGGTAGGAGTCCAGGAAAGATAGTTTGTGCTCATGACTTTGCTTAAAGGATTCTGGGAGGAATCCGAAAGCCCACCTTCCTCGTCATCACGATCATACTCGTCATCATTGCTAAAGTCATCATCGTTTAGCAGCAAGTTACTTCTGTCTGTCATTGTACGGGACGTCAATTTGTTGATCATTGGCGTTCTCCATCTCTGCAAGCCTTTCCGGCTGCGAGTACGAGATTGCCTTTTCTGCCTGTCAATGGTAGGCTCTTGGGCAAATTTTGTTTTCCTAGTGTCCATCGCCAGAAGATGAGTATCGTTGGTCACAGCTTTGGGGCTGGGTGGTTCCTCGTCAGAATCCACCACGGCATTTTCATTGGATTGAGCGTCAACTTCTCGATCAAGATCCAGAGGAGAGAAATTGGAAGAATTGAGGGAAACCAACAGGTCGGAGTCGTTCTCATAATTGGAGTCTTGCAATTCACTGTCAATAGATTCGTTATCGTTTGAAAGTGTTCTTTTCTTGGGATTGATTGGAGCAGTATTTGAGATTATTTTTTTGAGAGCCATGCGCCGGCTTCCCTTCCTATCCAACTTGCTCATCTTCCATTTGCTAGGCCGTCTTTTCCTGGGGCTG
This sequence comes from Metschnikowia hawaiiana, assembly GCA_002893645.1. Classification (NCBI taxonomy): domain Eukaryota; kingdom Fungi; phylum Ascomycota; class Pichiomycetes; order Serinales; family Metschnikowiaceae; genus Metschnikowia; species Metschnikowia hawaiiana. The sequence goes on from NXGY01000012.1 coordinate 24,771, forward strand.
TTAAACAGCAAAAGGCGGTTTTTTGTGGTGAAGATGGGAGTATTGGAGCTCCTTTCAATCTCATTAGGTGACTTGATCACCAATACATCCTCATCAATGACACTATCACGCCGCTTCTTCTGAAGCATAGCAATAGACTTGTACATATCAGACGGGTCGATTTCTGCTGTCCGTTTTGATGCTTTTGGAAGGTCTCCGAACTTGATGCCATCAGAGTGGCGAGGCAACTCGTCGGGAGCGATTGCAGAAGACACTTCATCGTCGCTGGGCTCATGGTAAATGGACTGATTCAGCCCATTACCGTTGCTATCGTGTTTCACGTTTGTCGAGGAGGATGCCGTGGATGGTGATATGATTTGTACGCCCAGGGCCGACACGGCCATGTGAGAGGAGCGACCCATGCCTAGGCCCTGATTATTGACGGTGTTGGCCATGGTGCGGTCCATGGATTTTGTTCGAGCCGCAAGAGTGGCGCTCCGTCTCATCTTGAAGTTTAATTTGGAAGACTCTTTGATGTTGTCGAAGTGGCGCTCAAACCAGTACAAACGAATGAACAATAATGAGCCGTGAATGAAAATGGGCGTGGTGAGTGTGGCCACTATGTAGACCAAGATTTGTTGGGACAAGCGGAGCTCATTGAGGTTAATGGTATTCAAGCCAGCTTGAGTAGAGGCCCCGCTCATCAAGAAGAGGATATCGATGAACGCAAAATCCGATAGTGAAAAGACGATGACGGCTCCGAGAAAAGACCAGAACAAGATATAGAAGTAGTGGGCCGCTCGAAAGTTTGGTATCACCTTGACCACATATGGATGTACAGTGACGGTGACCCTATGGATATATCCACGGATGATTGTACCATAGTTCCGCCTTCTATGGGGCAGAAACCGCTGTCGGAGTCGATCAATCAGGACCATCGTGTGAATTTGAGGTGCGTGTGTGCTAAGGACGGTGAAGTGGCAGGGGCTGGTTAGATGAGACTGGAAAGATGTCAGAGCGTATACCAAAAATGAGGCGGCTCGAGCCGTGCGGCGCAGAGCACCCCAAAAAACTGTGCTGTGCGGCGCGGAATTGACCGCTGCTGCTGGTCAGTGCCCGTGGCTCTGGGACGCTAGCAAAAAGTATCTTAGTAAATTTTTCTAAGCTTGTCATTCGGTTCTGGGAGTAGGGATTTGTACTGTGTTGTTCCCGTGAATGAGTTGTTACACGTTTGGTGTGTTTTTTTATTGAGCCGTGTGTTTTGGTGTAGAGTAGATTTGAGAGAAAGCACTCTTAATTGTGAGAAATCCCAAAATGCGCCAAGCAACAATTCTCAAGACTCATTAGAAGGGCTATGAAAAGAAGAATCTTGGCACACTGAGCGGGTTCCATGCCCTCATTAGGCAATATCTGAATACAGACGTCATTCATAAAACCCGACGTGACTAATCAAACTATGACAGAGCGAAGTTATCTCCTAGTGATAAGGCCAGGGCGTCGAGGTTAACAGCATCAATTACTGCGAAACTTCTCAAAAACCAAGACTCTCGAAGTATATTAGAGTGGAAAACGAACGAAAGCACGGCCCACGTGCCAAAGTATTCTATAAGAAGTCAATGAATCTTCTATTCTTTGGTTTCTCAGAGCTTTTGACCCATATGGGACATCTACATTTTAGGGGAATCGAAGATTACTGATGTCTGCAGCCGTCTCGCGAAGTCATATGTGTTGTGAACTGGCTCAGTTGACCCTATAACTGGCGTCACGTAATTCATCAAAGCCCAGGGAGAAAGTCTGCAAGCTTAGATTGTGGTTGGACACTACTAAAATCCAGCATTGATCCACAGAATTGCGGCTGGTGTAACAAGAGAGACTTACTTTGCTTATCCTGAGAATCCTATACATCTGTGGTTCGAGGAATAGCCTGGACAAGAGTGGGGGTTGCTACAATCGAGACAGGATACAGAGATTGAAAGCTGGCAACGGCTGTCGCTATTCTTGCCGGCGGCCTACTATTTTATAGAAAACACGCTTGAAGAATACAAACCGCACTCGCCGAGCACCACCTTAGTAAACACGCAAACAGGGACATCTGGGACCCTTCCCCTGTTCCATCTCTGTAACAAATTAGACATCCGTGATCTTTGCCGCTGTGAAATGTTTCCTCTAATGCTACTACTGAGCACCACCACTATTACACGGAACAAGGTGTTTCCCCTTTCAGTGTAGTTTCATGACTACGAATATTAGTGATTTCGAGCAATTCTTCTTTATCCATTCGGTGAAACTGGCCGAACTCTCTCAGAGTGCCTGATATTTTGATGCACACCGCCGCATCCTTTGAGATGGATTTCAACATGACGCTCAACGGTTCTGTAGAGGCCATTACCGAGCTGCTGTCGGCCTGGACATAGGTGTTTGCAGAAAACGAGCCGATATGCCAAAGAGACATAATTGCCGCTTGGGCAACCGAGCTTCCACCAGCGAGTCCCGTTGCCAACATAGACCCGGCCAGCTAGCAGAAATGTGCCCAACGCCTTCGTATTGTCCCCCACGGCACCTGTAATTGCAGCTGCAGTCTCCAGTATTGAGGGTCTCTTACCGCGCACTATAGGTCGGCCATTCAACGCGGTTGAATGTAGTCGGGCATCGGAATCCCATGGAGGACGATTTGGTTTGAATACTTCGGCTCTCTAGGGAACCCAAGACCAAACTCTGTTTATTTACGAATCAAAAACAAAAAATCAGACGACTTGCACGGCGATTCTCTGGAAGCATTGGGCTCCAAAACCGAGAGCCAGTGCCAACCAGAAACATCCGTACATGCGCTCGGAGTTGGTCTGCTGCAGAATGCGCGACCACACTTCCATCATGGCCGGTCTCGCGCAACCTCGCTATAGCCTGCTGGACTTCTAAATCGATCGCCCTGCACACACTGCCGATGTGTCTTCGGCCTCTGGTCGATGACCTACCAATAGACCATTAGCTCGAGGCATTAGGTAGATGTTGCCCGACGAAAGTTTCCTGGAAAAGCGCAAACCAGCGCTAGCTTCCGGAATGCCGTGCTGAATGGGACGCTTATCATCACTCGCTTTGCAGATGAATTGTCTGACTGGTGTGTGGCTTCCGACGCCAGTAGGTGACTCCTCGCGCGACTGTATATCCATGTGTTTTGCCTGCACATCACAGGGCGATGAGCCTTTTGCCCTTTGCCCTGCACGCTACCGGACACCTCAGCACGGCGGTCTTGCTTGTTTCAGCTGATTAGCACGCCAAACAAGCGGGAAACAAGCGGAAAACGAGCGGGTGCAGCGGCCCACGCGGATGCGGTGGGTCCAAGCCCAATCCCGCTCGGATAGCCCTATTTTTCGACCCGTTGCCACCGACGGGCTTCAACGCACGGACCATTACGTCTGCCCTTGGAATGCACCTGGCGCGCGCACCATCGAAGCGTCCTCCGCAAAGAAAAATTTTCTCTTTCATATAAATACTAGCAGGCTGGCCCCACATCTTCTGCTCGCTCTCCTTCCTCTCCTCTCCTCTCCTCTCTCTCTCTCCTTCTCTCAACAATAGCCAAATTCCTTTCGTTGCTGTTCTCAGATTACATCACCAAGCCACTTTTGTGTCTTTTAAGTATGTTGCCTTGAACACCCAATGAGCCGGTCCTGTTGTTGAGAGATGGTTTTGAGGTTCGCCCTTCAACCGTAGACTCTCTTCTAATCTCTGGCTCATTTGCGCTGATTTTTCGCTTCTCATGCTTCTGCCTACGGAGCGTGGGTCGATTTTGCTCCGGCGCACCGTTGGGCTCATGTGACCTGCGCCCTATCCGCTGTGCACCCTGGGCATCGCGCCGCTTCCTGCTCTTTTTCGGGCTCCTCCCCAAGCTTCTTACTAACATCGACAGATCTCTTGTTTATTTATTCCTAGCTGCTTGTTCCCCCGCAATCCCCGCTAGAATCCCCCACCCCCCTCAATATTTACTCTAGAGATCTTCACTAAAATGGCCAAGTTTTCTGTTCCTATCTCCCCACCAATGGAGTCTACTGGCGACCGTTTGATGACCTTGGAGACCCAAAACGGTCAAGTCTTGCAAGGTTACTCTTTCGGTGCCCCTGTTTCTGCCGCCGGTGAGGTTGTTTTCCAAACCGGTATGGTCGGCTACCCAGAGTCCATCACTGACCCTTCTTACGAGGGCCAGATTTTGGTTATGACCTACCCTTTGGTTGGTAACTACGGTGTTCCTGACAGAGACCTTAAGTGCGACATTGTCGAGCAGTTGCCTAAATACTTCGAGTCCAACCGCATCCACATTGCTGGTTTGGTTGTCGCTCACTACACCGAGGAGTACTCCCACTTCTTGGCCACTTCCTCCTTGGGCCAGTGGTTGCAGAAGGAGGGCATTCCTGCCATCTACGGTGTTGACACCAGAGCCTTGACTAAGGAATTGAGAACTCAAGGTTCTACCTTGGGTAGACTTTCTATCCAAAAGGATTCCTTCAAGCACGACCAAGTTTTGGGCCAAACTAGCTGGCAACAATACTTTGACATCCCTGAGTACGATGACCCAAATGTCAAGAACTTGGTCGCCAAGGTTTCTACCAAGGAGCCTGTTTTGTACACTCCTAAGACTGACGTCAAGACTGACAAGAATGGCAAGCCAATCCGTATTGTCGCTGTTGATGTTGGTATGAAATACAACCAAATTCGTTGTTTCGTCGCCAGAGGTGTCGAATTGAAGGTTGTTCCTTGGGACTACGACTTCACCACTGAAGAGTATGACGGTTTGTTTATCTCTAACGGTCCTGGTGATCCTCAAGTCATGACTGAAACCGTTAACAGATTGTCCAAGGTCATGAAGGAAGGTAAGACCCCAATCTTTGGTATCTGTTTGGGTCATCAATTGATGGCCAGAGCTACTGGTGCTTCCACCACCAAAATGAAGTTTGGTAACCGTGGTCACAACATTCCTTGCACTTCTACCATCTCCGGAAGATGTTACATCACTTCTCAAAACCACGGTTTCGCTGTGGATGCTTCTACTTTGTCCTCTGGTTGGAAGGAGTTGTTCATCAACTCTAATGACCAATCCAACGAGGGTATTTACCACGAGTCTAAACCATTCTTTTCTGTTCAATTCCATCCTGAATCTACTCCAGGTCCAAGAGACACTGAGTTTTTATTCGATGTTTTCATTCAAGCTGTCGTGGACTTCAAAAACACTGGCGTCTACAAGGCTGTCGAATTCCCAGGTGGTAAGATCGAAGACAACAGAGCTGCTCACCCAAGAGAGAATGTCAAGAAGGTCCTTGTCTTGGGTTCTGGTGGTTTGTCTATTGGTCAAGCTGGTGAGTTCGATTACTCCGGTTCTCAAGCCATCAAGGCTTTGAAGGAGGAGGGTATTTACACTATTTTGATTAACCCTAACATTGCTACCATCCAAACTTCCAAGGGTTTGGCTGACAAGGTTTACTTCTTGCCTGTTAACCCTGAGTTCGTCAGAAAGGTCATTGAGTTCGAGCGCCCAGATGGTGTTTACTGTACTTTTGGTGGTCAAACTGCTTTGTCCGTCGGTATCGCCTTGAAGGACGAATTCGAGGGTTTGGGTGTTAAGGTCTTGGGTACCTCCATCGACACTGTCATCACCACCGAGGACAGAGAGTTGTTCGCCAACGCCATGGCTGAGATTGGTGAAAAGTGTGCTAGATCTGAAGCCTGTAACACCGTCGAGGAGTGTGTTGACGCTGCTAACGCCATCGGTTACCCATTGATCGTCAGAGCCGCTTTTGCTTTGGGTGGATTGGGTTCTGGTTTCGCCGACAACGAGCAAGAATTGGTCGCCCTTTGTACCAAGGCTTTCGCCACTTCCTCCCAGGTTCTTGTGGAAAGATCCATGAAGGGTTGGAAGGAAGTCGAATATGAGGTTGTTCGTGATGCTTTCGACAACTGTATTACCGTCTGTAACATGGAGAACTTTGATCCATTGGGTATCCACACTGGTGACTCTATTGTTGTCGCTCCTTCTCAAACTTTGTCCGATGAGGATTACAACATGTTGAGAACCACTGCTGTTAATGTCATCAGACACTTGGGTGTGGTTGGTGAGTGTAACATTCAGTACGCTTTGAACCCATTCTCCAAGGAATACTGTATCATTGAAGTGAACGCCAGATTGTCTCGTTCCTCTGCTTTGGCTTCCAAGGCCACTGGTTACCCATTGGCTTACACTGCCGCCAAGTTGGGTTTGAACATTCCTTTGAATGAGATCAAGAACTCCGTTACTAAGTCCACCTGTGCTTGTTTCGAGCCATCGTTGGATTACGTCGTTGTCAAGATCCCAAGATGGGATTTGAAGAAGTTCACCAGAGTCTCCTCTTTGTTGTCTTCTTCCATGAAGTCTGTTGGTGAGGTCATGTCCATCGGTAGAACTTTCGAAGAAGCTATCCAAAAGGCTATCAGATCTACTGACTACCAAAACTTGGGTTTCAACAAGACTGCTGCTTTGATGTCTATTGATATTGACACTGAATTGCAAACTCCTTCTGACCAACGTCTTTTCGCCATTGCCAATGCCTTGACTGACGGATACTCTGTCGAAAAGGTCTGGAAATTGACCAACATTGACAAGTGGTTCTTGAACAAGTTGGACGGTTTGATCAAGTTTGGTAACAAGATTTCCAGCTATGGCACCAAGGAGAACCTCCCAGTTCCTATCTTGAGACAAGCCAAGCAATTGGGTTTCGAAGATAGACAAATTGCTAAGTTCTTGGACTCTAACGAGGTTGCCATCAGAAGATTGAGAAAGGAGGCTGGTGTCATTCCATTTGTTAAGCAAATTGATACCGTTGCTGCTGAATTCCCTGCTTTCACCAACTACTTGTACGTCACTTACAATGCTGATTCTTCAGATGTTTCTTTCGATGATCATGGTGTTATCGTTTTGGGTTCTGGTGTCTACAGAATTGGTTCTTCGGTCGAGTTCGATTGGTGTGCTGTCAGAGCCATCAGAACCTTGAGAGAAAACAACTTCAAGACTATCATGATCAACTACAACCCTGAAACCGTGTCTACTGACTACGATGAAGCTGACAGATTGTACTTCGAGACCATTAACTTGGAGAGAGTCTTGGATATTTACGACTTGGAGAACTCTTCCGGTGTTGTCATCTCCATGGGTGGTCAAACCTCTAACAACATCGCATTGACCTTGCACCGTCAAAATGTCAAGATTTACGGTACTTCTCCAGAAATGATTGACTCCGCTGAAAACAGATACAAGTTCTCTAGAATGTTGGACAAGATCGGTGTCGACCAACCTGCTTGGAAGGAGTTGACCTCTATTGAGGAAGCTGAAGTCTTCGCTGAGAAGGTTACTTACCCAGTCTTGGTCCGTCCATCTTACGTCTTGTCTGGTGCTGCTATGAACACTGTCTACTCCAAGGCTGACTTGGCTTCTTACTTGTCTCAAGCTGTTGACGTCTCTCCAGATTACCCTGTTGTCATCACCAAGTATATTGAAAATGCTAAGGAGATTGAGATGGATGCTGTTGCCAAGGATGGTAAGATGATCATGCATGTTGTCTCTGAGCACGTTGAAAATGCTGGTGTTCACTCCGGTGATGCCACTCTTATTGTGCCTCCACAAGATTTGGACCCTGAGACCGTGAGAAGAATTGTTGAAGCTACTGCTAAGATCGGTAAGGCTTTGGACATCACTGGTCCTTACAACATTCAATTTATTGCCAAGGACAATGACATCAAGGTTATTGAATGTAACGTTCGTGCTTCTCGTTCGTTCCCATTCATTTCTAAGGTTGTTGGTACTGATATGATCGAGATGGCCACCAAGGCTATTATGGACATCCCACTCACCCCTTACCCAGGTGAGAAGTTGCCAGATGACTACTGTGCCATCAAGGTCCCACAATTCTCTTTCTCCAGATTGGCTGGTGCCGACCCAATTTTGGGTGTTGAAATGGCTTCAACTGGTGAGGTCGCTACCTTCGGTAGAAACAAATACGAGGCTTACTTGAAGTCCTTGATCTCCACTGGTTTCAAATTGCCAAAGAAGAACATCTTGTTTTCTATTGGTTCTTTCAAGGAGAAGCAAGAATTACTTCCATCCATCAAGAAGTTGCACGAGATGGGTTACAACTTGTTTGCCACTGCCGGTACTGCTGACTTCATTAAGGAACATCAAATCCCAGTTCATTACTTGGAAGTCTTGGGCAAGGAGGAGGACCAAAAGTCTGAATACTCTTTGACTCAACACTTGGCCAACAACTTGATCGATTTGTACATCAATTTGCCATCTTCTAACAGATTCCGCCGTCCTGCCAACTACATGTCTAAGGGTTACGAATCTCGTCGTATGGCAGTCGACTTCTCTGTTCCTTTGGTGACAAACGTGAAGTGTGCTAAGTTGTTGATCGAGGCTTTGGCCAGAGCTCCAAACATGGAAGTTTCTAACCGTGACGCCCAAACCTCTCACTCCAGTTCCACCTTGCCAGGTTTGATCAACATCTCTTCTTTTGTTCCATCTACAAACGACTTCGAGAAGACCACCAAGGCTGCTCTAGCCGCTGGTTTCACTTTCAACGCATTCTTGCCACAAACTGTCAATGGTGTCTCCATCACCGATGGCGAGTCCTTGCAAGATGTTGTTGAGCGTGTCTCTAACTCAGCTTTTACTGATTACTCAGTTTACATTGCTGGTACTGAAAAGAATGCCGAAGAAGCTGCCGACGCTGCTTCTAGCGCTGGTGCCTTGTTCTTGCCATTTTCTGAATTGGCCAACTCCAATGTTGCCTCTATTTCTTCTCACTTCGCATCTTGGCCTGCAAGCAAGCCAATTGTGACTGACGCTAAGGCTACCGACTTGGCATCTGTGTTGTTATTGGCTTCTTTGCACGGTCGCTCCATTCATGTCACTGGTGTTTCTTCCGCTGACGACTTGAGCTTGATTGCCATGGCTAAGACCAAGAGCTTGAAGGTTACTTGTGATGTCTCCGTCTTCTCTTTGTTTGTGTCCCAGGCGGAATACCCACAATTTGGCTTCTTGCCAACTGAGAAGGACCAAGCTGCTTTGTGGGCTGGTTTGGAACACATTGACTGTTTCTCTGTCGGTGTTTTGCCATACTTGCTTGCCAAGGGTCTCGGTTACGACATCGTCCCAGGCTTGGGTTACAAGGAGGCTTTGCCTTTGTTGTTGTCTGCCGTTAAGGCCGGCAAGCTTACTCTTGACGATATTACTCAGCGTTTCTACACTAACCCTGCTTCTATCTTCAACATTCCTAAGCAAGATGCTTCTATCGACGTCACAATTGATAGAGTCTTCAAGGGCGATGATTTCTCCTCTATCTTCAAGAAGATCAACTTGTTGGGTTACATCGAAAGAGTTGCTCACCATGATGACACTGTGTGCTTGGACGGCACTGTTTTGCCAAGCAAAGCATCTGGCTCAAACAGCGCACAATCCAGAGATGTTTTCGGCTCTGTTGGTGCTGTTCCACCTTCTCCAAGCTTGAGCAACCGTAGAAAGAGCAGAACTTCTTTCAACGAGGGCCGTCGTCCATCTTTGTTGAAGGACCAAGAGCAAGAGGCTGGCGAGTTGGAGAAATTGGGATCCCAATTGGTTTCCCAACCACCAACCAACCTTTCTGAGACTGGTCTGTTGATGAACTACATCAGAAACAACAACTCCTTCTTGAGAAACTCCGTTTTGTCTGTTAAGAACCTTACCCGTTCTGACATGCACTCCTTGTTCACTGTTGCCCAAGAAATGAGATTGGGTGTCGAAAGACAAGGTGTCTTGGACTTGTTGAAGGGTAGATTGTTGGCTACTATGTTCTACGAGCCATCTACTAGAACTTCTTCCTCTTTCGATGCTGCCATGCAAAGATTAGGTGGTCGTGTTCTTGCTGTCGCCGCTGACTCTTCCTCCGTGAAGAAGGGCGAGACCTTGCAAGACACCATTCGTTCCTTGGCTTGTTACTCTGATGCCATTGTCTTGAGACACCCATCTGAGGAGTCTGCTGACATCGCTGCCAAATACTCTCCAGTTCCTATCATCAACGGTGGTAATGGAAGCAAGGAGCACCCAACCCAAGCATTGTTGGACTTGTTCACCATCAGAGAAGAATTGGGAACTGTGAATGGTATTACCGTTACCTTCATGGGTGACTTGAAGTACGGTAGACCAGTGCACTCCTTGTTGTACTTGTTGCGTCACTACCAAGTCCGTGTCCAATTGGTTTCTCCAAAGGACTTGGCCTTGCCAACTTCTATCAAGCAAATGTTGACTGAGAACAACATGTTGGTTTCTGAAACCGAAGAATTGACTCCAGAAATCATTGCAAAGTCTGATGTCTTGTACTGTACCAGAGTCCAAGAAGAGAGATTCAAGGACAGAGACCAATACTTGAGATTGAAGGACTCCTACGTTGTGGACAACAAGATCTTGTCTCACGCCAAGCAACACATGTGTGTCATGCACCCATTGCCAAGAACTACTGAGATCAATGAAGAAGTCGATTTTGATCAAAGAGCTGCATACTTCAGACAAATGAAGTACGGTTTGTACATCAGAATGGCCTTGTTGGCTATGGTCATTGGTGTTGACTTTTAAGCATGAAACAGTTTTCACGGGGGATGCCGCTTTCTCATCATCCACAAGTTGCCTCTTATTACTCAAGAGATTGTTTGGGGGAATGATCGTAACTGACAGGAGACAAACGCGCGGATAGTCAGAAAGCGCAACTACATAGAATATTCAAGAACTCTTTTTACTGAAATACAAATTCTGAGAAAAAAAAAATGCATTTGTAAAGTATTTATTTTTGGAAACCTGATGGCTTCTTCAGGATGAAAATTGGTTGCAAGGGTATTTTCATGAATGAACTCAATGAAGAACATGGGGATACTAATCATTTTTGAAAAACATATTAGTTTCGTCCGCCCTCTGCTGCTGGTTACGTTTGTCTTGACGAGAGGACGATGAATCTTCGCCCAGGTGATGAACTTCGGCAGGATTCATTAAAGCATGTGCGATATCGATATCGTCACCTTCAGCATTTACAGCATGAGCGAAAGGAGAGACATCTGACGCCACACCCGCAGGATTGCGAGGCTTCTCATTGACAACTCGCCTCCTTTCAAGGTTTCCTTGTTTCTGATGCGGCTGTCTTGCATCAGGCTGGTGGACATCAGCTTCATTGGATTGCATCAAAGCTCTTGCAATCTCAATCTCATCTCCACCTGGATTGACGCTATGATCAAATGCAGAAACATCGGGATCGACAGGAACATCATCATCTCTGGATTCCCGGCCCTTGTTGCCACTGTATTTGGATGCGAATGTATGGTAGTCGTTTGGGTAGAATGGATTGTCGGCATGGCTTCCTGCTGCGGCGACTGCAGCATATGTTGGAGCGGCAGAATCATGTTGGTTGCCATGCGAATGTGGATTTCCCTGACCGCCATGTCTTACATCCAGATTCGACCGATGTCTCTTTTGGGCAGCCTCAACCACAGCGATAAGGCCATCATCAAGCCCAGACAAATCATGGGTGAGCAAGCGTTCTGCATCTCTGTTAGGCAAGTGGTGTAGAACAGACATATTGTCGACATCGTCTTGGCCGTTTTGGCGGCGTATCATTCTCACAAGTGACTTGCCAGAAGTATTGCCACGCGAGTCCGAAATGTCCAGAAGTAACTTTTTGTCGATGGTGCTTCTTTTTATGGCTATTTCTTCCTTAGCAGTTTCGCGGCAAGTCATGCAATTTTTGATGGCAGCAGAAACGGTGTCTTTGATTCTGGTCCAGTGGTATTTTTCCGAGATGGCTGAAGTTGTCTTGTTGATGCCTCCATGGTTTTCTAGATGTACTTCGGTACATAGCTGAAGTTGACGCACGGGATCACTCACAACCTCCTTGTCACGGAGCATGAGCTTTCCCCCCTCTAGCCTGTAATGGGACGCAGAAGATCGAAGCCTAGACTTTTCGTTTCTGTCTGCCATGGCTGGGTACTTTCCAGTTTCTAAATAAAACTTAATTTTGTCGAACCGATATGCGCCCTGTGTAGAATCTGAGAGTGTGACCAACTCCCGGCCGTAGATGATAGCGTCCACAGCAGTATCATGGCCCTTTAAAATACCGGCGGACTTAATTCGACCAATTCTTTTGAAATTGAGCGATTCCCAAATGCGACGGGCAGCCACGTTGGTCTCGAAAACCAAATTGAAAACACAGTATGTGTAACCTAGTCTAGGGGCCCACTGTAGAAAGCAGTCAGTCAAAGTTCTTCCGATACCCTTTCCGCGGATACCGGCGTTGACTAGAAATCCAGCCGTGCAGATGTGCGAGGCCCGGCCTGGGTGGTTTGGCTTCACGAAAAATGTGCCCAAGCACTCCTTCTCCCAATGTTTGGGGCCCTCCAAGGTGGGCAGGTCTCCCAAGACCATGACGCCAGCAAAAGCGCCGAACCAGTAGTTTTGAAAGGACTCGATGTGAAGCGTGTCGAAGAAGGAAAATGTGTCGCCACGCTCGATTTCGATGTTGAATTCATCACAAAGAAATGCTAGCAAGCCAGGCGGGAGGTTGTCTGTATTTTGTAGAGGGTAGATTGTGGCGGTGGTTTCCCCGTCCTTAAGCAAGACCGTATATCTCTCGATGGCCGAGACGGGGTTGTAGTCTAGCTGGGACCTATAGTGGGCCGGCTGCATGACATCGTCAAATTCGGGCATATTGGAGGAGATTTTTTCTGAGCAGGCGGAAGGGTTGAGGCAATAGATTTGGTGATTAGGAGCTCAGATCTAGAGACTGCAGCAAAATGGGATGTGTTCAGCAGCAGACCGGGGTTGCATTTGCAGCTACACACGTCGTAGATTATAGACTGTTGTGTATATCGTGGGATGTGTTGGGGCCTAGTGTTGATGAAGAAGGCGCGCGGGGCGCGCTAGACGAGCCGCACACACGCACAGTAGATGGACACTGGGCTGAGTGCTATTAAGAGCTGATGGTGACGCAGAAGCAGAATGGGCTTCGCGGGGGAAGGGAGCGGGCTTGGGATTAAATTATATATCACAGAGTGAGAGTACAGGTCTATTTGAGCAGCACGTTTGGGGTGACCTTTGTGGCGACCTTTGTGGCCAATGTGAGTGGAACGCGAGTTGAGCTGCGCAGAGGGAAGAGTGAGTGAGGGGGACCATGATATCCATGCGTTACGGGCACACACTAGGGCCCACGGCAGAACCAGCTGCCAGCTACGTAGCTGGCCCTTCGTGGCCAATTAAAATGCAGAATCAAATATCCGAGACGTCACAAGCCGCAAGGCGACGCGCACCACACTATCCCATCACTGAATCAGTCCAGGCACAGGAGGAGTGGGCGACAGCAAAAAGTCGTATTGGTACATGTAAGCGCCGACCAAGCGGTCTTGTCCCTTTAAAGCGGCCACGTTTTCAATGAAGCCGACCTTGCGGAAACCGAGGCGGTCCCAGATCTTGCAGCTGGCAGGATTGGTCTCGAACACCAAGTTGAACACACAGGACGCGTAGCCGAGCCGAGGGCCCACGGCTAAAAACTGGGTTCCCAACTCCAAGCCTAGACCCAAGCCCCGGCGCCGGTGGTTGACCACAAAACCGGCATTGCACACGTGCGAGCAGCGGCCCAAGTAGTTGGGCTTGACGTAAAAGTGGCCGAGGTATTTCAGGGCCCAGAAGGCGTCGTCAGCCGCGGCCCACTCAGGCTGGTAGTGGCCGTCCATCAAAATGGCAGCACACCCTTCGAACAAGTAGGCCTCGAACGCAGCACGGCTCATGGTCTCGTAGTGCGGGTACGTTTGGCCCTCGTCAATGACATGGTTCATTTCGTGCCAGGCAGCGGCTACAAGGCCCAGCGGGATGTCTGCAGGCGAATGGCCGGTAATCAAGGTCACGGGGTCGCCAGTTTTTGCAAGCGAGAACTTCACATGGTGCGTGAACTGAGGCGTGTTTTTGTTGACACGATCAGCAAATGGCAACTTCTCGTAGAATTCAAAATTGGTCATGGGTTGGTTCTTCTTGTTGGAAGAAGAAGGTTAGTAAGGAAAGAGTCATAATGCACCTGCCCACGCGGGCCTGTGTGGCGAGATCCATGTGCGAAGCCAAGGCCAAACGAGGTGCAGCTTGTCATCTGCGGCCGGACGGTTTTTCGGTGGGTCGCCAAGAGCTTCCCGCTACGAATCCATATGCTGGTTCTGGTGTTTTTGCTTTGCTTTCCTCTCGTTTTGGTTTCTCTCCCTTCACTTTTTTCTTTCGTTGTAGTTTTCCCTGGCTCCCTTTCTTCTCGCTTTCAGGTTTCTGTTGGCTCTCAGGTTTCTGCTGGTTCTCAGGTTTCTGCTGGTTCTCAGGGTCTGGCTCCTACAGTTGTGGCACTTCGCTCATACCCAAAGGCCTCGGCACTGGCACTTGGCCACGGCGCCACTCTGGCATTGGCTGCACTAGATCCTTTCCCGAGATTTGTTTACTCGCCTCTTTTGCAGTACCAAGCCGGACCTTCCGCCTCCCAACATCTGCCTGCCCTCCGTCGGCATTCTGGGTGCGACCGGCCGCGTCCACGTGCTCCGTTCTGCAGGACCTCTGCCAGCTCTCCGCGGGACCCACATCCTGCATGCCCGAAACCCTCTATTTCCCACGATACGTACACTGCTCTCCTCATCCTTACCCACAGCATGGACGACCTCAAGAAAAACGGCCATTTGCCCGAGTGTATGTAGGCCTGCTCCCAAGCCGACTCCGGAAACACTTACTAACCACCAGCCTCCAACAAGAGAGACAAGCGCCGCCAGCAGATCGGCAACCGCCTCAGCAAGTTGGAAACCACACTAGCTGCCGACAGAAACGAGTTCTACAAAGCCCTCCTTCACAACCTACAGAACACCTTGGCCGGCATCCAGCTGGGCACCAACGAGGACTACCTCAAGCAGAAGGCGGACCTCGAGGACTCGCGTGACTACGAACTCACCCGTTTGCGCCTATGGGAGGAGTATCAGGTCAAGCGTGTGGAGGATGAGTATAAGGAGGACATGTCGGTGGCCAAGGAGAACTACGACATGATCGTCAAGCTCTTGAAGGAAAAGTACTACGACAAGCTCCAGCAGGAAGTGAAGCAACTCAAGGAGGACAAGCTTCTCCTCAACCTCGTCAACGCCAGTCTGTGGAACTCCAGCTCTCCGCAGTATTCCAACGTTTCTGCGCTCACCGCCGCCGCCGCCGCCTCCTCAATTAGCTTGAACGACCGCCGCTCCCTCCGAAAGCGGGAAATGAATTCCCGTTTTGCCTCTGGTGAGGCAGACGATCTTTCCGATAGCGGCTTGGCCAGCTCTGCCACCACAAGCAATACCCGGGGCGGCCCTTCTGCTGCCTATGGTGGCTCCTCCAAACGCAGGCGCCAGTACACGACAAGATACTCATCCAATGACGAGCTCTCTTCTGGCATGACAAGCTCAGCCAATGCTCAAGGTGGCGCGGCTCATCATACTCGGAATGGAGGCAGCAGTGGCAACGACAGCAATCTCAGTGACAAGGACTACGACACTCTCAACAATCTCATCATGAACAATGAGGAAGGAGGAGTCTCCAGAATCTTTGCTAGTAAAAACAAAGCGGTGCCACAGGGTAACCCTAGAGGCGCAAATAAACAATTCGTGGGTGTGCAAGGCTTGAAGCCCGAGGAGTTGAGCGATGACCTTATGTTGCTTCGAAATGCCGTCATGGTGAAGAAGGAAAAGTGATCTTGCATCTACATCTAGGTTTTACATTTGATGCCTCCTCCATTTCGGTGTGGCCCGCATAAACGACCGCAGGTGCGTTGGGCCTACACAAGCTTAGTGTGTATGATGCTATGTGGCAAGCTTGAAGCACATCGTGCTTCATTTTCAAAGTTTTTGTTTCTCTCATACCACAGCAGCTGGACTCATAAGTTCGTGATGAACACGCATATGACACAAAGAATGCGAGACTCACTTTTTGCCCCGAAGTATTCATCTATCTCTTATTTATACGGCATAACGTCGTTTAGTTCAAAAAGACTTGAGTGCACGAGATTACTCCGAAAAGCTTATCGCTCAAGATCTTGGAATATTTGAAGGCCTCACACAAATAGGAGTGCATAAAGATTCGCTATACTGGTATAACAAATCTTGTTTCAAGGGCCAACTGAAGACATCTCTGCCAAGACCATCACTGAAGAATTATCGTTTCGACCGAGCTGAGGCCACAAAGTATCAAACTTTACTTCGCAATAAATTGCCAAGTTCAGAAGCGTTTGGTATAGTCGCGTGCACGTGGGTTGCAGCCAGCCACAATACTTAGACTCTCAGCCTATACACACAGCGCTCTTGCTGGCGTGAATCCGCATGCTCTCAAGGAACACTCCAGCAGGCGCATTCATACTTTTTAATAAACAAGATAGATTGATGAACTGATGTTCCCACAATTAAGGGTTTTGGATCTTGCTGGCGTCTCGCCGCGCAGCGCGTATCCTTCAATTTTTAACGGCTGCGTATACTTCGATTTTTAACGGCTGCGTGCCACTCAATTTTCCGTGGCTCCCCATAATAATCAGTGAGAAAAAAAGCCAAACACCAGAAAACCCTTCTGCGCAAGCATCGTACTTGTGGTATAAGTCTACCACCACAACATAGATTCAAATATACATTTGCTGATCGAAGCATAATACGTGGCTCAAGCGGAATTTACGCATATCGCTCTTGCCCCTCATCCCCTCCGCAACCCCCTGGCAACCTCCCTTCTACTGTTTTCAGTAGTTGACGTGGAAAGCCCTTGCATTTGATTTCACAGGCTGTCCCAAAGACACATCGGAAATGTCGGATATCAACGGCGATATATCCTTGGATGACTTGAGTTCCACCTCAAACCAGTCGTTGTTGCAGAGCAGCAGCACGGACGACAAAATCGGATCTGACCACGAGCAATCCCAACCCCCAAATCCTCATCTCACTAGATCTCGTTCCTTTCTGATACGACGAGTGCTCATGTACTTGGGTGTCTTCGCTGTGCTCATCCTTCTATTTATTCTCAAGGTGAAAGATGTCAAGCGGAAGCGCACAGAGGCATTGATGACTGATTACCCAGACTACAACAACCCGAAGGATACCAAACTAGCACGCAAGAATTTGGCATCCAAGCAAGACTCTCCATTTGAAGTCGGATGTAGGGTACCAGACACTGATGCGCCGAGGGCGGACGCGGCGTTTGTCATGCTTGCCCGTAATTCCGAATTGGAGGACGTTGTCAGCTCCATGAAATCCATGGAAAGGCGCTTCAATCAATGGTTCAACTACCCATGGGTCTTTTTGAACGATGTTGAGTTCAACGAGGAGTTTAAGAAGACAGTCACGAAACACACGAGCGCAGGTGTTGAATTCGGCGTAGTGCCCCCGGAACACTGGAATTTCCCATCCAACATTGACAAGGATGAGTTGGCAGAATATATCGAGAGTCAGGGTGACCGCAGGATCATGTATGGAAATATGGAATCCTACCACAAAATGTGTCGCTTTTACTCTGGCCATTTTTATGACCATCCCTTGGTGAAAAAGAGAACTTGGTACTGGAGAGTTGAGCCAGGTGTGGATTTCTACTGTGACTTGACTTATGACCCCTTCATTGAAATGGAGAAGAATAATAAAAAGTATGGCTTCACAGTTACCATCGAAGAACTATACTACACAGTTCCCTCATTATTCTTAGAGACAAAAGCATTCATTAAGAAACACGACATCAAAGTTCAGTCCGCTTGGGACTTTGTGGCTCGGAAGTACAATACTGTCGTGGGTAAGAATGCTTATCTCTATAATACTTGGACCAACACCACCGATTTAATGGACCAAGTAAAGAAGAATGTTAATTTTAAAAAGCTCTTGGAGAAGAAGGGTAAGACCGACGAGGACCTCGAGAGAATGAAAGAGTTCAAAAACGTAAGAAATATCTTCGAAATGGCTTCAGAGAAGCCCCCTTTGTTTGAGGATAGAGTGGACGATGAGGAGTACAATTTGTGTCACTTTTGGTCCAATTTCGAGATATCTAGAACAGATCTCTTCTTGTCGAAGACATATCAAGATTACTTCAAACACTTGGAAGAGTCTGGTGGATTTTATAAAGAAAGATGGGGAGATGCTCCCGTTCACTCCTTGGCTGTGGCAATGATGCTTTCGCGAGAAGAGCTACACTACTTCCGTGACATTGGATACAAGCATTCCACATTGGGGCACTGTCCGAATAATGCACCCGGCAAGCAACTTCCTTACAAAGCTAACGGATTCAAAGATGAAGAGAAAAGTAAATGGTACGAGGCTTTCTATTCAAAAAAGGGGCCAGATGCTCCAGTCAAAAACGGAGTTGGATGCCGTTGTGAATGTCCTCGTGGGTTCCGTGAATTGGAGGATAGAAACTCTGTATGCATCCGGAGATATGCAGAAGTGCTTTCGGACAACTTTGTTCCACGGCAACCTGTGAAATTAGAGAAGGTTGAGTCCGAAATGGCCGAAAAAATCGATAAGAAGTTAAAGGCCGGCGCAAAAATCGGTGACGACCGTGCAACCTAGATGGAATTTAATCAAACTAGAGCATATAGGTGTGAACATTTAATTAATTTGTAATATGAAGAATATTGTAAGAGCAAGATTAGAGAGGAAGGAGTGTTCACCATAAGCGAGCGATACACATACAACAATCCCAAAGTTTAGATGCCTTTTGCGGGCGATTAATTGATTAGGTACAAAAGAAATCTACGCAATAGTTCGAATCGATAATATATTCTAATATACACTGGAGAAAGAAACTAGTAATACAGATGGTAAATCATTGAACCAATGTCGCTTAACCACCGAAACCATACAAGGTTCTACCTTGTCTCTTCAAAGCGTAGACGACATCAAGAGAAGTGACAGTCTTTCTCTTGGCGTGTTCAGTGTAAGTGACAGCATCTCTGATGACGTTCTCCAAGAAGGACTTCAAGACACCTCTGACTTCCTCGTAGATCAAAGCAGAGATACGCTTGACACCACCTCTTCTGGCCAATCTTCTGATAGCTGGCTTAGTGATACCTTGAATGTTGTCTCTTAAGATTTTTCTGTGACGCTTAGCACCACCTTTTCCAAGACCTTTTCCACCTTTTCCTCTACCGGACATTTTTAATTATTATAATAGATAATAGAAGACAGACTATTACAACTGGGAATGGCGGAATATTTATATCCACTCGTGCGTGGGGATTTGTTTGCACCCACGCCTGGCAAGATTCACGGGTATGTGTGCAGGATGTTGTCCCCGCGGTTGCGTCGTTATCCACGTCGGCGTGTTGACCATCGCGATCGTCGCGACAAGATGCGCACGCACGAGGCACGAAAAGTGCGCTGTGGGCAGTGCTGTAATTTACGACATCGCGTGGTACTTTACAGCATGCCATTAGGCGGTTTTTCGTCACCAAAAAGGACCCGCGCGCTGCCTACAGTGGCTTTTGGTGCCTCCAAAAGCAGCGCGTTCGCTGCAGAAGCTTCGCGTGCCCAGCGAAGTGTCATGCCAGTCGCGATACGCCGGCGTCAACGGCGCACATCACCAAAGGCAACAGTACGTGTCAGACCGGCACAGTAATTTGCGGCACAGCGCCGGTACTTCTCAGAATCACGCAGTATTTTTCAGACTCGCAGTGGACGAGGGTTGGCGCCGAGGCAGGCCCCAGGCAGCATGGTGGGTGCGTCGCGACCCGAAGCAAAACATGGCAAAATCACAACACGGTAGGCGCGAACCAAATTCCATATATAAGAGGCACCTCCCGGTAAGGCAGTAAGCCGATTTTTTGAAATATCCATAAACACACAATGGCTAGAACCAAACAAACAGCTAGAAAATCCACTGGTGGTAAGGCACCAAGAAAGCAATTGGCCTCCAAGGCTGCCAGAAAGTCTGCTCCATCTACCGGTGGTGTCAAGAAGCCTCACAGCTATAAGCCAGGTACCGTTGCCTTGAGAGAAATCAGAAGATTCCAAAAGTCCACCGAGCTTTTGATCAGAAAGTTGCCTTTCCAAAGATTGGTCAGAGAGATTGCCCAAGACTTCAAGACCGACTTGAGATTCCAATCCTCTGCCATTGGTGCTTTGCAAGAATCCGTTGAGGCTTACTTGGTCTCCTTGTTCGAGGACACTAACTTGTGTGCTATCCACGCCAAGAGAGTTACCATCCAAAAGAAGGACATTCAATTGGCCAGAAGATTGAGAGGTGAGAGATCCTAGATCGTCGAACCATTCCGGGAATTATGTAAATTAGTGTACAATACACATTGGTTGAGATTATTATGTAGTGTAGTTGGGTTCGCCTTTTCGCACCCGCGCTGTTACCCTGCGTCACGTGAGCAGCATAGCAAGCATTTCCCCACGTTCAACATCTTGTAACTGTCAAGCATACAACGCAATGGATTCCGTCAAGAAGCAAACCTACTCTTACATGAACATGGCGGCACAGTCGCCACTTCCGCCACTTGCCATGTCTTGCTCATTGCTCTACGTTGGCCTCTCGGCTCCTCAGAAAATTGCCGTGAAGGAAGGCTCCTCAGGTGGGTCCTATGCTTTCTCCAAGTCGTCTGCTCTCGCAAAGCCCACCAGAAAGTCTTGTGTTCTTTTCGCTGCTGCAAATGCATTAGGAAGTTGGATCATCTACGATGGTGACGTTGTCAATGGTTCCGGTTTCACTTTCGCATGGTCTGCCTTATACACCATTGTTAATGGGCTTCCTTCTTTCAAAAGTCTTCTTCATGGCCGTGTCAGCCCAGTAGCTTTGTCCCTTTTGGCTTTAGGAAATACGGGAATTTACGGCAAACAATTTTTCTGGCCCTCTGTCTAGTCATCCCTAAATTAGTATATAGCAATGTTCCATCTGACCTTGTATTTATTTTTTATACGCTGCCGAAGCTGTGTAGTGGCACTTCTTGACAATTGATGTGTGGACTCATCCATAGGTCAATAATTTAGACCAAGGCCCAGACAAGTATTTTTCTTTGAAATACAGAGTTACACTTATGATCAGTATTCTCGACTCCAATAGAAGGTACTATATGACTTCTATAGAAACTGGTCGGTAGTTGAAAAATGGCAAGAAAAAAAAGAGAAGTAATTTTCTTTCTAAATGTATGGAAGGACTCCGTGTTGGTATGTGTTACGGTCTGTCGGCGCCCAAACCAAGCTGCTCAATATCTTGAACGAATTGTCGATTAGTCCCAAGCTAATGGTAAAAACTTGTTCTCGTAAGCATACTCAATGATCTTTTCACCATTGTATAGTTCAATGAACTGCTGGTCCATGGGTCTCTCTTTAGGGGCTGCGAATTTTCTATACTCATCGAAGATTATAGTTAGTGACCAGCCTTGTAATTTACGCAACACTCCCACAAGACATCCCGTACGATGTTTTCCCCGGTTACAGTGGATGAGGATCGGGTGGTTGGCGGGGTTAAGAACGATTTTCATCGCTTCTGTGATAAGATCACTGCTGATAATCACAAAGGGTTCTTTGTTGCCCGACATCCCAAGCTGAAAAAGCTCAATCCCCTGTTGCCGGAAAAATTCCCTGTGTGACTCTGGGTACTCCTCGGGAATAAGGCAGAGCACGGACTTTAGCTGAAGCTTTTTCAAGAACATAAAGTTTGACGGCTGAGGAAAAGACGACCTGTAAATGTTATTTATGACCGGGGCAAAATTCTCCGGTGGCGCTATGGGGTCTGTACCTTTTGTGGCTTGATCATACAGCTCTTGTGCCCATTTCTCTGCTGTATCCTTAGTGAATTTATCGTCAAGGTCCTCCTCGTAAACAACCTCATCTTCCTCTGTAGTTGTTCCGGGTATTTCTTCAACCTGAAGCTGAGCCAAACGGCTTCGTATACTGTGATGGTTATCTAGCTGCTGGGTCTCTGCATGATGTGAGTGATTTGTCGGCGTATTCCATGTTTGAGCATCGGACCCAATGGATGCTGTGGGTGCTTTTATGTCCTCATCCATCTGGAAGGGGTCGTCGAAGTCTGCCATTATGTAAAACTTTCAGGCGACTGTGTTAGGGAGGACTGCTTTAGAGTCTCTGATTTGGTGAAGAAGTTGGTTGGGATAGGTTCCGCCCAAATGTGTTGGATATAGAAGCAATGGGCTCTTTCGGCTGCTGTAAATTTGAAGGAAGGATTTCGGATGTAAAGATGATAATGTGACAATGTTTTTCTCCTTAGTCTCTCAATCCCGGATGTAGTGTTTGAGTTCACGCTGCGGTTCTTATGACGTTGATCTTTGACTGGTGGATTGAAGAGCCTAATCTTGATAGTGGTCCAATGGAGCGTGCGCGGCCAGTCTGCCCGCGGCTAGTGCTTGCCACAGTGACTCTACTACCTGCTCTTTTGTGAGCCTCAGAGCCCATGTAGCACGAATTGGGCCAAGTTGAAGAAACTTGATTGTCATGTGGTAATCTCGTGTTCCAAGCCACCATACTGATATGGGCAAATTGGCTTTACTGGAACGGAGTCACCCGTGTCACAGAGAAAGCTAGTATGAAGTGATCTCAAGCTCATTCGATTAGCCAAGACATTTCAGATGGCAGAGATACAGCTTGTGCTTGAAATGTCACGAATTCAATACAGCTACTACTTTATCTGGACAATTTGTCTCTTCTATGCTCTTGAATTAAAGCCGTCTCAGACAGATACCCGCGACATGTGACTTCAAGTGCGGTAGGCTGTCGACGGGCTCACTTCCGTATAACACCTCTTAAAAACTGGATTTTGCCAACAAAAGCCCGAGTAAAGAACAGAACCCTGGAATTGCAAGGATCGCTTGCTTCTCCTATCATCGCTAAAGATCTCCACAGTGTTTCTTCGAATCCACCCTGTCGGGTATGTAAGTTGTTCGTCTGCATTAACCAAAAAAAAAAACACTCTTCGTTAAATGCGCAAGATACTAAAGTTGGTCTCGTGCATCTTGTATTGCGGTCGATTAGGATCATGTCCGATTCTACATTCGTAAGTCATTCGCCTACCCACACAGCCTACACACCTAAAATGTGCTGCATGTGTCTTCCTGCATGTGGAGATCTTGGCTCAAGACACTATAGTAGGTACTACTAAGCATTGCATATATTAGAAATCAAACCAGTATTTGAACATTTGCTAATTATCTATTAAAGACTCGAAGTATATTGTTGTCTGAAACCGCTTGAAGAATGATCTCAGTGACTGTAGCAGTAGTTAGAACTAAAATTGTAAAATGGAAAACTTTCAAAAGCATACAAACGAATTTTCATTTTCTGCAGATACATTCCGAATAGACGTTAAGAGCTTGCTTTTAACTCCTCGATGATTTTTTCAATAGAGTCTGTTGCTGACAGAGTCGAAATTCTTCGGTTAGCAGATCCAGATCCACTAAACTTGAGATATCTATCAGAGTCTGCAAACGAAAAGGTGAGGGTTTGATCTGACGTGTCCAGGTGGGTGCTCAAAAGACTATTTTGGCAAGAGCTAGGAGTAGACAGGCTGTTCGATGAAGATGCCCACAAGGAGCTGAATGGTAAGTTACACACAATAAGCACCAAACTGATATTGAAGTACATTGGAGAGGATACCGAAACCGCATAATTGTAAATCAGCATGAAAGAAGGAAGAAGACAAGTTTGAACAGCCATAATAAGAAGAATATGCAACGCTCCAAACTGCTTCAATCCCAATACTCGGCGGGTGTGGAGAGCACAGGCGAGCTTGGCAACAAGCACCGCACTGTTTAAATTCAACGACACTGCAAATAAGATGAATGGTATATTATTCTCCCACGAGCTTTCGTACCCGTAGCCACCGTAAAAAGCTTCTTTTGTTCTTTTGAAACTGTCATTGATTGAGTAAATGTAAACAATGATCACTGCAACCCCCAAAGTGCCGGAAAGGCCGGTGAGGAAATAGCCCAATTTCTTATTCTTTCCCGGCCGGAAGACGACATACATTTGAAGCACAAATACCATCTGTATTGCGGCAATAAGCACAATGTAAACCGCATTCACAGCCTTGTTAATCTCGAATGCACTCCAATACCCATAAAAGAGACCCGTGTAGCTGTAAGATATGGAATTGAGGGGTCCCTCCAAATATACAAGATAAAGAGCAGACCTAAGCACAAGTAACACGAGGCAACACTGGTGGAGAAAAAACATTGGCGTTCTTTTGTTGATGACAATAAACCAGGACACTAAAATGAGAAGAATTCCGCATCCAATGGCGAGCCCTTGTGCCACAGTCAACCGGATGGTGTCGTGGAGAAACTTGTCAAGTGTGTGGAACTGCACTTCCAAAGTCTCATTGCCGACAGAGTAATGGACAAAAATTTGCAGGGGATCCAGTTCAGATATCATGACCTGGAATAAAGAATTAAATTGACTATCGCTTTTTTTTTTTGTGGATGAAATCAAGTCATTAAATATGTTTATCTGATGGATGCAAAATTTTGGCCCGCGGACGCATGGGGTACGAGGACCTTACCCAAATGAGACCGCGCAATGGCCGTTTCCTGTGACGAGGTATGAAATCTCTCCATGCAAGGTGCGCCCTTACGCATGCAGAGATTACGAGTAAAGTGGCATATCAGATAAGGCCCTAAAGAACGGAGCATTAGCCTTTTTTTTAACAGCTTTCTCTTTGCTTAAGCAGCAGATCAAGAATCTTGAGGCTAAGTAACCCTACCCTGCCAAGTAAAGTGGCTGAGCAGATAAGACGATCGATTAGGCTTGTCACGTGATTTGAGGACCGCGTAGTCCAATTCCAAAAATTCCAGACACAGCACAGGGTACCAAGAGCATGTTTATAGTGATCTATTTCAAGCGCAAGTAAAAGTGGTTGTTGACTTTCGGTTCATCATGGGCACCAAAAACAAGGCTCAAAGCGGGTATGCTGCTGCACCTCCTTACGAACTTCTCGTTTCGTACTTTGATTAGCCAGAGGGTCGCCCGGACAATACCGTCACGTGCGCCGCGCCTCCACTCCACGAAACCGCCTATGAACGAAAAAAAAAACCCTAATTGACACCACACGATCCCAGCTTTTCAAGCACACTTCCACTGTTCAACGCTGCCTGTTTACCCTTAGTGTTTTCTGTCACTGAGTGCACTTCTCTCGTTTGATAAGAGTAGCCTGCTATTTTGTCTACGCGACCTTGGTTCCCTTCATCCTCTGTCTTTGACCATTGTCGGTTGTTGTTGTAAAAGCCCACCTATTTCCGTCGACGCTCGAGCCTTACCGCTTGCAACACAAAAACAAGGTTGCTGTTTGAAATCCTACAAATCAACAATTGCATCCAAAAAAGCCAAACCTTCCTGAGGTGCTTTCCACTATCGTTGATATAACTACCTCCCTCCCGATCTAAGAATGTCCGAACAAAAGGATATTTCCATGTTGGATGTGTCCAATGCTCTTGATAGCATCGACGACACTACCCATGAAACCCCAGCCCCATCTAGAAGAAAATCGACATTGATCTTAACCGAAGATGCCGAGAGAATGCATGTGGAATCTAATAACGCGTCAAATCAGCCAAGCACCGACAAACTGCAACTGCCACAACTGCAACAACAACTGCAGCTGCAAGAACAGACGCAAAGCTCGCAACCTCCGCAATCGCAACAACCACTGCAGCACCCACTGCACGCACAACAACAGCAACCCCAACAACAGACTCCAGACCAAAATATTAATATCCCGGTTGATATCAAATGGGTTCAAGGTGGCGAAAAAGTGTACGTTACAGGATCTTTCACGGGATGGAGAAAAATGATTGGTTTGCAAAAGCAGCCAGATGGTGTACACATAGTAACTCTTGGCTTGCCTGTTGGAACCCACAGATTCAGATTCGTGATTGACAATGAGTTGCGTTTCTCTGACCATCTTCCAACAGCAACTGATCAAATGGGTAATTTTGTCAACTACATCGAAGTGACCCCAGAGATGGTACAACAACACTTGCACCAACAGCAATCAAAGTTGGAAGCAGAACAACAGCATGAACGGGAGCAACAGCAGAGAAGGAAAGACCGTGCACGTGGCCGCTTGGCTAATAGACCTAGATCTGACTCCATCTTCAAATTTCTCAATGATGACGATGATATGGGAGATGGATATCTGAGATATTACGATGACGACGACGAGGATCTGGATGCTGACTCCAAAAAGCTCAATTACATTAACGATATTCCTCCTATTTTTGTGGAACCAAAAGTCATGGAGCAATACTACCTTGCAATCGATGAACAAGCGAAGTCTAAGAATTCCCAACAACAAGGTTGGCTTCACCCACCGCAATTGCCGCCTCAGCTAGATAATGTGATTTTGAACAACTTCAATCAAATGGACAAGGATAACAATTCTGGTGCTTTGCCAATTCCAAACCACGTGGTGTTGAACCATCTAGCAACCACAAGCATCAAGCATAATACTTTGGCGGTAGCCTCGGTTGTGAGGTATAAACGGAAATATGTCACACAAGTTCTATATGCTCCATTGCAACAATAAGCCAGACCTGGTGAACATGGCGTGTTCAGCTAGCAAGAATTTTCACCAGCTGAATAAAACGTTTTTTACGATGACCAATGACAAGCCATCTACAAGAGTATGTGGCCACGATAGACTCAGCTGCCGCAAAATGAAGTCTCGTTGTTTTCCGTAAGTGGGAGCTGAAGCGATGCGACTTGAGCCTTGGGGAACTTGTTCTGCTCTAATCAGTAATCGCCGGTGAACGCCGCACAAATGAGTTCGTTATCACATTTTCTGCAGATGCTTTAGCTTGCTCAGTTTCAAATATATCAATGCATAATTCTGGAAATTTTAACGATGTAGAAGCAGTTCTCTATATATTTATGCCTCTTATCAGGTTACACGTACCACGCGCGGGCTGATCGCATGTGCTTTCTTCGCGAGCTACAGCACATAAACAAAGACTTAGCCGGCCTGCATGAAACATTCCTTAGCCGTCTATTTAAAGACTATTCTCTTGAATGTAATCAAACTCCAGCTGTGTATTCGAAAGGTGATGGCTTTATGTCTCTGCAGCCCAATCCTTTGTCTGCAATATCATAGGAGCCGATTGGCTGGAGTCTTCTGATCGCGGCTTAGCAAAAACAATGCCGAAAGTGGCATGACGCCTACCGTATATTATGAGCTTATATACAATGCTGTAATGCGACCCCAGAACCGTACAGATGGGGAATTAAAAAAAAAAAAAAATTCAAATCGAAGACTTTCTTCAGCCACCCATCCTAAAATCCTAATTCAGTGGACCAAAAGAACCCTGCCAAAATGAATTTGGGGCAGTTTTTAGATAAGTACTTGATACCCCACTATCCAGAGCAGCAGAGCGTTGGCGAAGTGAACGATATAGGGCCAGAATTAGCCAAAGGCGAGGAAGAAAAACTGAGCTGTGTCTCACAGACGAGCTTCGATGCCGAATCTTTCAGGCAGCTGAGTCACCTCCACAGAAGATTGAAAGGACGTCATGTGCAGTTGCTAGGAATTGGAGCCACTATCGGATCCGCCTTGTTCGTAGCTATTGGAGCGGGCCTTATGAACGGTCCTCTAAGCCTCTTGTTGGGGTTTATCGTTTGGTCTATACCGATTCTTCTTATCACTGTGTCGACAGCAGAAATGGTCACATACTTGCCAATCCCATCGCCATTTATACGCTTGTCTGGCAGATGTTGCGACAGGGCTTTAGAGGTCATGACCGCCTGGAACTTCTTATTGTTGTGCTATGCTCAGATTCCCTTCGAGGTACTCACAGTTTCTAATCTTCTTCAGTTCTGGGTACCCAATCTTCGAATATGGATTCCATTAGTAGTGCAGGTGGTCTTATACATTATTATCAATCTTGCTGGCGTCGGGCTTTACGGTGAGACTGAGTTTTGGTTGAGTTTGGGCAAGGTCATTTTGGCCACGGGCTTAATTCTCTTCACCTTCATTACAATGGTCGGGGGCAATCCGCAGCATGATGCATTTGGTTTCCGTTATTGGGTGAATCCAGGCGTCATGGCTCTGTCAGTATACGCTACCGGGTCTTTAGCAAAGTTTGAAGGTTTCTTGAACTGTGTTATCAGGGCCACTTTCACGTTTGCTGGTCCTGAATACGTGTCTTTGGTCGCCAGTGAAACAATCAATCCTCGTAAGACCTTGCCCTCGGCGTACAAACAGGTATTCATCCGTTTGACCGTATTTTTTATCGGAGGAGCCCTCTGCGTGGGTATCTTGGTTCCCTACAACGATCCAGATCTCGTGGGAGGTTCCGTCTACAATTCCCCATACGTGATTGCCATGGTGAATCTTAATATCAAGGTTCTTCCCCACATTGTCAATGGCTTGTTGCTCACTGCCGCATTCTCCGCTGGCAACTCCTACGTCTACTGTGCATCCCGGACGATGTACGGAATGGCTATGGATGGACTTGCTCCAAGACATTTTACATGTATCACTAAAAGCGGTGTTCCAATTTTCGCTGTTACTATAGCTCTCTTGTGGTCGCTCCTTGCGTTCTTGAATTTACGAGAAGGAAGTAAGGTGGTTTTCGATTGGATTGTCAATTTGATCACTTCTTGTCAGTTGATTAACTTTTTCATCTTGTGTTTCACTTACGTCTTTTTTTACCGTGCTCTAAAGGCACAAGGTATTGATAGACAGACCTTGCCATTTGTGGGCTGGTGGCAGCCCTGGCTAGCCATCATTGGAGGAACTCTTACTTTTGTAATGACATTTGTGGGCACCTACCTGATATTCCTAGAAGATTTTGATTACAAAAGTTTTTTGTTTTCTTATTTCATGATCTTCTTGGACATTCTCATTTTTGTCGGATATAAAGTGATTAAGCGAACGAAGTGGAAGAAACCTGAAGAGGTTGATTTGGTTACAGGATTAAAGGAGGTAGAGCAACACGAACAAGAGTACTACGCTATGCGTGCTGAGAAACTGGAACTCAGTGACGAAACTCAGGAGAAGTTGACTATCTGGCAGAGGGTCTCAGTCGTGTTATTTGGTAGTGATATGTAAACTCAAAGAATAAAACTGGTTAATCATGTGACTACGGTTATTTTATTTGATGAACACTTGCCCAGAATAAACCTATACGTCATGCCCGATTGATGCCCATGGTTTGGCATGCGCACGTAATCTTTGACTTTGATTCTGCCCCACCTACAGGGCTGCCTCTCACATTGCTTTTGCTGCCTTCGCTGCTGACATAAGGTACAGCCGATTCCAAGGCCCAGGCCTAGGTTTCTGCCGCGCACGTGCCCAGGTTAGTCAGCTTCGGCCATCCTTTCACGCGCAGGTGATAAAGTCGGGTTCCATCGGCAACTGCTTTCACCGCGCGCAGCCCGCGGAACAAGAAGCGCATGCTAATCCGCCAGAGCCACTAATATCTCGAAGGACTTGCTGCCAATACGCAGCGGCCTACAAGCGGCCTGGCCGAAACGAAAACCACGTGAATGGCACGATGAATTCTTCTCGTCGCCCCTTATAGTAGATGCCGAAACAGAGAAAGAATTCGGACCAATCCCTACGCTTGCAAAGAGACCCAGTATGGCGGCAGTATTATCCGCGCTGAATCTGAGAAAGAAAGCGCAGGACGGAAATTGAGAAAAAAAAAAAAAAAACTCTGCTCACCCTACATAGCGCACTCAAGTGTCACCTCTACGTCTTGCACTGCTACACCACTTATCCCATACCCAACTCCTGGGTTCATGCCATTGTGCGTTGCTCTATCCACGCTATTCCTGATCAGCACACTACTTTCCTGGGGCGGCTTTTGCTCTTGATATAGTCTTCTCCCACACCTTTCCCGCTAACTGGACTCTGCACTGCACACCCCTTTTTATCATGGACTGGCAGACCTGGGCCCTGCCCGTGGCCCGGCAGGTCAAAGACCGGGTCACCGACAATCAAATTGACCTATTTTCACAAACCGCCATCAACTGGCAATTGTATTTGGCCATTGCCTCGTCCGTGTGCTCCATCATCGGTTGCTTGGCTGCCATCTACATGTTCCTCGCCATCGACCCCAAGCGCTTGGTGTTTCGCCACCAGCTCATTGTGTTCCTCATATTGTATGACCTCTTGAAGGCGGTCATCCTTCTCATCTTCCCCGCCCGGGTGGTGGGTGAATTTCTGGTGTACGACAGCAACAATTTCTGTCAGGTGATCGGCTTCTTCACCGCCACCGCCATCGAAGGCGCAGACATCGCCATTTTGGCTTTTGCCATCCACACGCTACTCCTAATCTTCAAACCAAGCCTCAATGTCAAGTTCCCGAATTCTAGCCGTGTCGAAGGTGGCCTCTATAATTACAGATACTACGTGTATGGGCTCTCTCTCGTCATTCCATTGGCACTTGCAAGTTTTCCCTACATTGGCTCAGGATATCATTCCTTTGTATGCTGGTGCTACTTGGCCCAGCGTCCTGTATGGCCACGGCTTGTTCTCAGTTGGATGCCTCGTATATGCATTGTTTGCGTTATCTTTGGTGTCTACAGTCTCATATACTTTCATGTCCTAAGGGAATTCAGGTCTCTTGGTGGTGTTTTCATCACTATGCACCGCCAAAAAAAATCTGGCCTCTACCCAAATACGCTGTCTAGAGAGCTTTCCTTCGTCTCGCTGATCGTTTATTTTTTCCGTGATTTGCGGGATATGTTGATGCCGAAGTGGTTTTTGCCCAACGAAACTCAACCCGAACTACAGCTGAGCTCCTCATCCACGGACTCCGAAAACAATGTAGAATTGTCCAAAACAAGGGCATCCGTGGCTCGTTCTCCACTTGACGAGGAGAATGATATTGACAATGCCCAATTTCAAGAGGCAAACCTAGAAAATTTTCGACAACGGCAAAAAATCATCGAAAAACAAATGAAGTCTATTTTTGTTTATCCCGTTACCTATCTTTCCATATGGCTTTTCCCTTTCATCCTATACTGCACCCAGCTTCATTATGAAGAGACACATGGGCCTGTTGTTTGGCTCAATTGTGTCGCTGCATTCATGCAACCATTCATTGGATTTGTGGACTCGGTTGTTTTTTTCTATCGTGAAGAGCCTTGGAAGTATACTATCATGAGAACTTTCAAGAGAGAGCACAGTGCTATTATTGAACATAACTTGATGTTGAACGTCATGGCAAATGAAAGTGAGTCGATCAATTCTTCAGCAAGAATAACTAGAAGTTCTTTTGGTGGAGTTAAAGTTGATTTGTCGCAATATTCTTTTTGGAGACACATTTTTTCCCGCCTTAATCTCCCGTTCATGCACCTTCCCAGCGAGGCTAATATCAACAAAGTTCAGGAACAGATTTACCATAACAGACTTAAATCAGCACGTCAATCGGAAAATGCTTCACCTACTGCGATGAGCGAGGCAAATCCAGAACTATCAGAAATCAATGGTTTGCAGGCAAAGCATGATTTCTCAAATTTATTGGATGGCAGTATGAATGGTGGCGACTTTCGGCAAACACTAGACAGCTACTCGCTTTCCTTTCAAAACGACCGCATGTCTTCCATGGCGTCATCTGACAAGATTGACAAGAGACGCCGCGGCAGCATTGCCTCAACTTCAAACAAGTCCAACAAGTCGCGTCGTGCCTCAGTTTACGACTACCATGACCCTATTCCTGAAGATGGCGCTTACGTTCAAGCGGCTAACAAACATCTTCGCCCCGGGATTTTCACTAAGCGGCCAAGTAGCCAACCTTCAAATCAGAAAGCAGATGAGGATCTCGGTAGCGATGAAGGTGAGCTAGACTTCTTGGAGTTTTTGAGCCGTGGACCCACTTAGAGATATCTTGAACTTCAGTAAATGCCGCCACAAGGAATGTTTCGAACTCGACCCACTAATATCCAAAACAGGGCGGTTTATGCGAACATTCACATTGTACTTTTCTACCAAGAAAAACTAAAATTAGAAAAGTGACCAAAATACACACTAGATTATTTTCGATCACATAAGAGATTATGAAAGGCTATGAGACCAGGCATTCGTACTTTTCTGATGGCCTTGTATGTTTTTTAACTCGATGTAGAAATTTCGAATGAGCATGGGCATTTGAACCCAAAAATAAAACTCCAATGGTTTCGTGGTCACCTTTTGCTTATTGTGGCTTAATTGATGATGCGAAACCCACCGAGTGTACCTACACAGCAAGCGCTAACTAATACGTGACGTGCACTTAGTGTCCAATACTGCAGTGCGACATACAGTTAAACTCCGATTTTCGCATTGTCATGTCAGGACTTGTTCTGCTCTGTGAAAGATTTTTTGTAAAGGTTCTTAGAATTTCTTCACCGCCGACCCTATAATACACTCAGGATCCAGATACTTGGAAAGGAATCCCAGAAACAGCGGAATTACATACAAGAAATAGATCCCGAGATCTTGCCTGTATTAGAGTTCGGCCCGAGATTTGAGGCCCTGCATACTTTTGGCGTATAATGCACCAGTCGCTGCGTGCTATAAATCGAGTCATGAAGTGCTTTAGTATAAGGCACCTTGTACACTGTTGGGCAATAATTTAGGTAAGCCTCTTACAAATCCAGAGGTCCGCCCAAACACCCTATTTTCACTCAATTCACTCACCTAATTACAAGCATAAGTTAGGTCATTCAAGGTCTTAGCCAAGGAAAGATCAGCGTGAGGTTATGAGACGAAGGACCTCCAACCTGAAAGTCGCCACTTCCGAGCCGCCTCAAAAATCGCCAAAATTTATCCAGAGTGATGCTGGCGATGGCACTCGTGCCACGGATCAATACCTACACGGTGTCCGACTTGCCTCTGTGCTCAGTAGTGTTGTGATCTCGTTGTTTCTCGTGGCATTGGACCAAACCATCGTATCCACGCTTTTGACAGTTGTCAGTAACGAGTTCAATTCATTTTCCAAAGTTGGGTGGCTCACCTCCGCTTTCATGCTACCCATGGCATGCTTGGCCCCTTCGTACGGAAAAATTTCAATTGCATTCGGCCGCAAATATACCATGTTGGTAGGTATCGTGATTTTTATGGTTGGCTCGCTTGTTTGCGCTCTTTCAAAAAATATTGACATGCTCATAGGCGGCCGTGTGATTCAAGGTGTCGGGGGCGGTGCTGTCCAGGCAATGGTTGTGGTGGTTTTATCTGAATCGGTTCCAATTGACAAACGTGCCTTGGCTATGTCATTGATCGGGATCACCTTCTCGGTGGCTTCTGTCAGTGGGCCATTCATTGGTGGCGCTTTTGCATCACACGTCACCTGGAGATGGTGTTTTTATATCAACCTTCCCTTAGGTGCAATTGCATTCTGCCTCCTCAGTATCTTTTTCCACCCACCGCGTCCTCAAGGCGATATACGTACCAAGCTTGCCAAAATTGATTACTTGGGAACTTTCTTGATTGCCACTGGCTTGGTATTAGTCCTCTTGGGAATGACTTTTGGTGGTAACGAGTATGCATGGCATTCAGCTGCAATTATTTGTCTCTTTACTATCGGAGGCGTTGTGTTGGTTGCCTTCATCATCTATAACTTCTTTATTTCGAAGAACCCTCTCATTATCAAGGAGATTGTTTCAATTCCTCAAATTTTGGCTTCTGCACTATGTGCCTCTTTCAACTTTTTCTTCTTTATGGGCATCATCAACTATCTTGCAATCTATTTCCAGGTGATCTACAATGCATCCGCGTGGAAGTCCGGCATCGACTTAATTCCCCTTGTCATAAGTGTGTCACTTGCCTCAGCCGCAAACGGAATTTTCATCAGGTATACATACTTCATCAAGATTCCGATGATGATTTCTGCCACATTAGCCCCGCTTGGAGTTGGCCTCTTGCTCCTTCTAGGCAGAGATACCAGCACCTCGAAGCGTATTGGTCTACTTATACCAATGGGCGTTTCTGTCGGCTTGCAGTTTCAATCTTCCTTACTTTCTGCCCAATTGAAAGCTCCGGGTGATGTTCCTGGATCTATGATCTTGGTTACTGTATTTATTAACTTCCTAAGAACAATTGGTGGCTCCATTGGTGTCACGGCTTCCCAACTCATGCTCGATAGTCGTGGAGCAGAATACTTAAATGAGGCCATCAAAAACTCAAAAGATATGGCCGGCCTTGCCTCAATTCCTGCCAAATCTCTTCTTCAGTCCCCAGAAGCCATCTGGAAGCTTCCCGAAAAGGCGAGAAACATTGCCCTTGATGCCTTTATGAAAGCCTTGCGAGATGTCTTTTACTTGAATTTAGCATTTGCATGTTTGATGTTTATTGCAGCTTGTTTTTCTACAAACAAGAAAATCCCCAGACAGAATGAAATTAACCATAACAAAAAGGCCGATGGAGATACACCACATTCCAATGATGGAAATTATGCTGCGGAAAAAGATATCGAAAGAGGTTCTTTCATCGAGACCTTCAAAAAGGAGAAGAATCTCACAAATGAGAAAGATTCCGCTACAGACCGTTCAATGGGTCGTGAGGAAAATCCTGCAAATTACTCACATGATGGGGTGTAACCTGGTTTACTAAATTACATATATTATACACGCTATATAATAGCTTATTGTTACAGCCCTCATGCTTATGAGGCGGGCTACCGCATGAATCCTCATTCATGCATGAACATTTTGGCTTGTAGCGCCTCGAATCCAGCCCCTTTGATTCTCCTCGTTCTCAGCTTACTGCTTGCAGCTAAAGCCTGTTCCCTATATCGTAAAGGTATTCTCTTATATGCTCATTGAGCTTTGCAACAGCCGCTTCCGCATTCTTAAATTCAGTATCAAACTCACGCCGTAAAGTATTGATCAGATTTTCGAGATCTCCATTTTCAGCCCTTGTTTGATCTAGCTTTTCTTGCTTCAATTCTCTATCCTTGGAGAGCCTATCGTACTCACTCTCAAGGTTTTTGAGTTTTTCTTTCGCATTTAGTTCTCTGTCTTGTGATTGCTGGAGCAACTTGGATATTTTTTCCTCCGACTTTTCAAGTTGTCTTTTAACTCGTTGCGCATGAATTTGTAGCTCCTCAGACATTTGTTTTTTACCTTCGAGCTCTTCTCCCTGTTTGACTATATTATCTCTGGCTGCTTCGAGCTTGCGCAAATCGTTTGTGATCTCCTGTGCGATTTTTATCAAATTCCTCAAATCATCTTCTGTCTGCTGAACCGCCTCCACGTTGCCAGACTTGCAACGATATGCAGCTTCGTTGTCCTTGAGGTACTCTTCGTGAGTCTGCAAATTCAACTTCAACTCATCAATTACTCTTTTTATTAATGAAGGGTCTGCCGACGAATAGCTTTTGAGCTTCTCAACTTCTCTGCTGGATTCACCGATGAGAAAATGGTTATCTTCTAATTTCTCAAGAAGTATTGTCTTAGAATCTTTGTACTTGATATGTTCTTCTTTGAGAGCTTCCTGTGATTTCTGGAGCTTCTTGAGCTCTTGCTCTAGTTTAAGATTATAATTAGTCAACTGAGTCAAAGTCGATCTCTTGCGGCTCGAGGTGACAGCATCGTTGTCATTCTCGGACATCGCATTTTCTTGATCCAGAAGCTTCTCCTTAAGTATTTCAATGGTCTTTGAAATTTGGATATTCTGCTCTTCAATCAGACGTATCTCCAGTACGCGTTCCTCGGAGATCCTAGCAAGCTGCTCACACTCCTTCAAATGCTCTTCTCTAAAACGGGCAAAGTTGATCACGCCACTTAGAATTCTTCGTATCCTAGGGGCCTCTGGCCGCACTAAGTCCATGAGAGTAAAATCATGGACTCCGCAGTTCTGTAGCATCACTGTCACTGCTCTAAATAGTACCAATGTGTTGATTGCATCAGTTGTGTCATACGTTTCACTTTCACCGCTGCCATTTCCATTTTCTTCCCCTCTCAAGACATTCATAGACCCATTCTTGCTTAAAAGACTCCTCGTGGTAGAGATACAGTATTCCACGGAGAATCCCATAAATGTATCTAGGATTTGCTCAAACAAAGCTCGAATATAGGGGCCTGTGGGCCGAGACACAAGTTCTTCGTTAGCCACAAAGTCACATTCTTGTAGGCATAGCGAAAGCTCCTTGAAGTCTAGAAGAGGAAACTCATCCTTGTTTGGGTAGATCCTATTCCCGCCGATTGCCAGACCATTACCATTGGATCTGACTATACTGGTGCGAGACATCGGATATTGTTTCACGGATGTAACGCTTTTTTTATTTGATCGAGGCGGAGAAATACAATGAGATTGTGCTAAAGCGATTTGTCTATGCTGAATACTGATGTGACCATGATGTTGTGAAAGATGAATCGTTTGTTTTGGTGCGTTTTTGTATACAGTACATCGTCTGAGCTGACTGTAGTCGCGTTCATTTACTATAGTTTAGCTCGCACCAGGTTAACATGCTGCGATGTTTGACTTGTTTTTGCCTCTAAGCCTGAACAAGACGGTAATATCTCACTTTATTGTCTTTTACGCACATCCTGGTAATTATCTGTTTCGGGGTTACTGTAGCTTCATAAATCTACTTCCTCGGGCTAGTGATGAAACTATATCATTCCCGGAAGATGATTTAAATTTCGCTGTATTGTTTTCGAAAAAAGTATTCCGCCCGATCAAATTTTCAACCTCGTGAATTATGTACCTTAGTATTCGATACAATGTACACATAACATGAAAGATCCTCGTGAAAATCCTTCCGTCTGGTCTGGCCGTGATTTCTCGATGTAAGGATGGGCTAAAAGTATGTCATCACTTGTTTAAACTCTTTCAGCTGCCCAAATAGCACCTTTGCAGACGGTCTTGATCGTTTCCGTAAGCAACATATATGGCACAGCTTTCTCTGCATCATTCTCCACCGCCGTATCCAAATGTTCGAGTTCGTCATCCCTGAACTTACTAATCATTTCCTTGAACTGGGCGAGCTCTGGGGAGGTTCGAAGACCTTCCGGGATCTTGTCATCGGGAAGCAATTCCCCAGTCTTCTTGTCAAATATGTCAGTACCAAACTGATTCATGAGGATCCGAAGCTGATGGTTGTAGTGACCTCCAATAACAGTTTCGACGGCGACCGTACAAGCCATGGCTGCTTCTTTACTGATGAGCGCAGTTCCGGCACCCATAGCAATTGCTCCGACTTTCCAAAACGGGGTCAATATAGATGGTCTCACTCTTCTCTCGACCTGAAGGCGGTTGAAAGTATCGTGGTGATAGATTTCTTGTTCCCACATGTGCTTCAACAAAGCTTTTAGCTCCGGTGATTTGGAGGAAAGAACCGCATATTGTCCCATGTAAATATAATTGGCGCCTAGCTCACCAGCCTGGTCAACTCTAATAACTCTGTCGAGGTATGCCTTTTGTGCTTTTGACAATGCGCCGTATTCTACATCAATCTTGCTTGCCACTGCTTTCTTTTTTGTCTTGGCAGCTTCTGCAAGGGATCTAGATGATGTCTGGAGGGACCGCGTTAACTGAGGAACAACCCTCATCTCTTTCAAAAACATTCTATGTTATATTTGACTTTGTGGGGTTTGGCTGGGATAGCTCTAGGAGAAAGGTCAGAAAAATCAGGTGTTTCCGCACCCTACCGAACTTCGCATTACCTCACGTTACTCTAAGCAGGCCATAAAAAAGTTGCCATCATCGACAACCCGATAGGGGTGGACAATTCTTGAGTATCCCTTGAATTCGGAACCGGCTTGTTGTCGTTGGTCTCCACCCGGAGACGCCGTAATTGCTTGTTTGGTATTTCTCTGTAAATTAGCCATGTTACTGGAAACACGCCATTCCAGCGCGACGATTCCGCCCACACATTGCTTCTTCTGGTGAAATCAACTTTCCCCAGCATCTTGGCCACGCCACAGAACTTCAGGGAGCCATTGACGGAGAAAAATAAGAAGACTTCCCCGTCTGTGACTTTGTAGGCTCTATCTAAGCGCTTGTTGCCGTTATCTGTAGAAGCCCAAATTCCGTTTGTTATCGAAGCCTGTACGTCCAAAGCACTATACGATTTGATGACAAAGAATTTGGACTCTGGCTTTATGACAAAACGAGCTTGATGACCTTTTTTATGACAGTTTTCAAAATCAAACCAAAAGCTTTGGTTGGCT
Source organism: Metschnikowia hawaiiana (assembly GCA_002893645.1). Lineage (NCBI taxonomy): Eukaryota > Fungi > Ascomycota > Pichiomycetes > Serinales > Metschnikowiaceae > Metschnikowia > Metschnikowia hawaiiana. Next base: position 62,892 of record NXGY01000012.1, read on the forward strand.
GCTGCTTTTGTCGGACCCATGTCAACCCTGTTGAAAGTTGAAGTTGCCTTCAGACTTAACAGAAGATCCCAGAGTTCAGCTATTGTTGAAGATGCTGGCTCCTGAATCGTACTGCAGATGCTGTCATTTGATTCGGGAAGACATGGATATTTTGATTGGAAACTCGACGACCATATGTTCGGCGAGCAGCTAATTTGGACATGATCTATTACATCAGCCCAAGAGGTGATTATTGCAATCTTGTTCCAAACTCTGTCTGAGCAAAACACCATATTGCTGGAATCCGAAGGCGCTCTGAAAAGCAAAAGCCCTGAGTCCATGAGGGTTATCATGATACTGGTCTGGATTTCGGCTTCCGTAAGTCAACGTTGGTATGTGTGAGATGTAAAAGTAAGAGACTGCAAGCACTCCTAGAGAATTCAAGCGTTCTTGAGCTGCTTATGACACACGTGTCTTAAACCCAATGCCCGTCAAAAAGGTCGAAACAGGTTATACAACGAAAGCTGGTCTTATCTCGACACAAATTTGCAACCACGCACCCGCGCAAAGCGCTGTTTTTTTCCTCGGGCGCGGGTAAAGCCAGAGAGCGCTGCGATGATTAACAAAGACCATTACTCCTTTGCATTCAATCACTCGAAGGAATGGAAGAGCACGCACAACCGGACAGGAAGTCTGGGGAGAAGTGTTTCAAGAAGTCAGTCGATATCACCAAGGTCAACAAGTTTGTGGTCAAACAATGGATCCTTGATATTTTCCAAGAACAGTTGCCAGATGATGACATTGCGGCCGAGTTCATGTACGAATTGATCTTTGGTGCCGATGGCGGATCTCCAGATGTCTCTGTACTTCGAGAACACGCAAATGAACTCCTTGGAGAGAAAGAGGGCCAAGAGTTTAGCATAAGCCTCTGGAAGATTCTTCTCAGTGGACAAAGCGCTGCTGATGGCATTCCACGGGAGCTACTAGAAAAGAGAAAAGAGGACATAAGAAGAAGCGAAGAGAACAGGATACAGCAAGGACGCACAACTGCCCAGGTCGGGATCAATGGCCTCCCGAGTGACAAGGGAGATCCAGGCCGTGCTGCAAAGACAGACACGAGAGCCAAACCGCGGGTGTCGAACCATGATCAAGAGGCAAAAAAGCAGGCCCAGCACATTTTGGATACGCTCCGACCCAAGCCTGGGGCTCATCAACTGGAAGGAGGACAGAGAACCTTCACTAAAAGACACAAACCGCAAAAAAATGACCGAGTCCTGAAACCAGGAGGCAAAACAAATTATAACCGAGTATGAGCTGCATCGCCTAACCGAGAGTAACCAATGAGCGTTTGAGCCTACATGGGGCATAATCGATGGCAAACAGTGGTAAGGGCTAAACTCAACGATGCGGACATCCACAACTGCCTGCATTCGTCAACAAAACGCCATCTTGCCCAGCTACCGTCTGCTAGCTGGAAATAAGACACTGTTGTGCTTACATGCAGTATAAAGAGGAGGTCCCTCCGCATATTCCCGCGCATGCTTTCTGGCGGGGCGGCGTCGTCTCAGTCGCATTTTTCTACCGCAACGTAGTGGACACTCGACCTGGGTGAGCGTGCGCATTCGAAATTTAATCAACAATCCTGTCGTGAGATCCAGGCATTTCCCCCTAGATTAATAAGATCTTACCAATACACATCATCTCATACAAACCACACAAATCACTGCCGTGATGTCCGAATATCAGCAAGACCAAAATCAGGGTCATGCCAGTGACGTCCAGGAGGGAAAAGGCACCAGAATTGGAAAGTACCAAATTATCAGAACCCTTGGAGAGGGTTCTTTTGGTAAAGTCAAGTTAGCCCAACACTTGGGTACTGGGCAGAAAGTCGCTTTGAAAATTATCAACCGTAAAACCTTGGCCAAATCTGATATGCAAGGTAGGATTGAAAGAGAGATCTCCTACTTGAGATTGTTAAGACACCCCCACATCATCAAACTTTACGATGTTATCAAATCCAAAAATGAAATTATCATGGTCATTGAATACGCGGGCAAGGAATTGTTCGACTACATTGTTCAAAGAGGTAGAATGCCAGAGGACGAAGCTAGACGCTTTTTCCAACAAATTATTGCTGCTGTTGAATACTGCCACAGACATAAGATTGTACACAGAGATTTGAAGCCCGAAAACCTCTTATTGGACGACCACTTGAATGTCAAGATTGCTGATTTCGGTTTGTCCAACATCATGACCGATGGTAACTTCTTGAAGACTAGTTGCGGCTCTCCGAATTACGCAGCCCCTGAAGTCATCAGTGGTAAGTTATATGCTGGGCCTGAGGTTGACGTTTGGTCTTCTGGTGTTATCTTATATGTCATGTTGTGTGGAAGACTACCATTTGACGACGATTTTATCCCTGCATTGTTCAAGAAAATTAGTAATGGTGTCTACACCCTTCCCAACTACTTGTCCACTGGCGCCAAGAATTTGTTGACACGTATGCTTGTTGTCAATCCGTTGAACAGAATCACGATCCATGAGATCATGGAGGACGAATGGTTCAAACAGGGAATGGAAGAATATTTGTGCCCACCAGATATGTCCAAGAATGTTCAAAATAAGATTGAAATCGATGAGGATGTCATTAGTGCCTTGACGATGACAATGGGCTACGATCGTGACGAAATCTTGAATGTCATACATGCCACCAATAAGCAGCCATCTCCACTGCTGCAATCGAACGAGATTATTGATGCATATCTCTTGATGAAAGAGAACCACTCCCTCGTGAAAGATCTCAAGAAGAACAAGACAGAAAAAATGGAAACCTTTTTGTCCCTGAGTCCGCCACCAACATGGAGTGGAAATACAGAAAATAATTTTTCTTCATCTCACAAAGCACCTGGAGTTCAACAATCCTTGACATATCAGACTTTGGCTACTGTTCCAGACTTGTCGACTTTGCCCAACTCCACGATTGCTATTTTGCCTTCCTCGCTTCCTTCTATACACAGAGCATTTATGATGCAACATGCTGATGCGGAGCAGGCAAAAATTAATCCAGTTTCATCTAAAAAGCTGAAGACCAAATGGCATTTTGGTATCAGATCCAGATCATACCCATTGGATGTCATGGGAGAGATTTACCGCGCTTTGAAAAACCTCGGAGCAGAGTGGTCGAAGCCTACAGAGGAAGAATTATGGACTATTAGAGTCAGATGGAAATACGGGCCTTCCATGGTGGACGAAATGGCCAAAGACGGAGAATGCGTCCCACCCGATTTGATGAAAATGAGAATTCAATTATTCCAGTTAGAGCCCAACAATTATCTTGTTGACTTCAAATTCGATGGATGGGAGAATTCGTCAGGTGCCCACACTGCCAAGCAGGACGTGGACGAAATGGGATCCTTTTCAGCTTATCCATTCTTGCATTTAGCTACGCGGTTGATCATGGAATTGGCAGTGAACTCGACGCAAGCATAAAGGATAAAGACGGAGGGTTAATAAGGTTGGCCGATTGCTGATGCAGAGGGGCAATAGCTGACTACGATAGATAATGGTTATAAAGTCGATAATACAATTGAGTTTAACGTCGTTCGAGCATTCTGGTGCTGTTATACTGTCTATGATTAGAAGTCTTTATCACGGGCAGAAATGTGTCTTCTTAAGCACGCGTTTCCAAACCAAATATTTTTTTTTCGATAGAAATGCATGGTTTCGATTGAAAAGACTAACCCAAGACCAGGATCTTCAGTCAAGTCTACGACGGCATATAGAACGGGCAGCAAGAAAGCCAGGCTCGCGTAAGAAATCACTAGCCAGCTCCTTTTCGTGCGACCTCGTCCGGCACATAGCCTCCCTCTCATACCGACGCCTACACTTTATCTAAAAAGGGACAAATTCTAAATATTAAGGCTCAATTAAAGCGAAAAGGTGAGAGCAGGATCAAAAAAAAAAAAAAAAATAGTACAGGCCTTCATCAAATGGGAGGGACGTTCCTCAAACACGAATTTTCGAAACTGTTGCCCGAAGACATACGCCTTTTCTTTTGCAAAGCCCACACATTCCTTTTTGCTTCCCCACTCATTTTTGTTTAATTAACTCAGGCCTTCCTATTTGGATTTACTGCATCTTCACACTGCTTATTACTTATTATACTCCCCATACTTCGCAGGTCACAGACAATTCAACGTTGGGCTTCTGTGTGTTATTGTTTTTTTTTTTTTTACGAATAGTCTCCCGGTACTCCTTATATTGTCGGTCATCAGGCTCTGCCTAATAAATCCCATTACCCATCCCCAATTTTATAACACTATTCACATTGCTCTGTCCAAGCACCCAATTACCTTCTTCCTTACACAAACACAATGAAAACACTCAACATTGTGGACCCCCAGAATATTTCTGCAGACGATGCCATTAAGTTACACGAAATCGGCAAGATTGTTTTTAAAGCCCGCAAAACGTCACTAGTGACAGGTGCCGGTATATCGTGCAATGCTGGCATTCCGGACTTCAGATCGGATGATGGTTTATACAACATAGTCAAAGCTAAATACCCTAGCAGTTTTATTAAGGGACAAGATCTATTTGACATCTCTCTCTTCAGGTCTAACGAGACCTTGTCCATATTTTGCACTTTCATGGAAGGTCTCTACAAGTACTCTTTGCAGGCCAAAGCCACCGAGACCCACAAGTTCATCAAAACTCTTAAGGAGAAAAACAAGCTTTTAAGATGCTACACCCAAAATATCGACAGTCTCGAAAAGACTTTAAACCTCAATTGCGGGATCGACTCCGCCACATTCCCTGAGGCAGAGGCCGGCACTATGAAGTCGTTTCGTCAGAGCTGGAAAGACTTGGACGTGGTGCAATTACATGGTAATCTCCACAAACTCTCATGCACGCAGTGCCTCACTAATTACGAATGGACGAAAGAGAAGCAAATGATGTTGCAAGAAGGTGAAAATCCGGAATGTGCTAATTGTCACTTGAAGTATCAGGAAAGATTGTACTCGGGTAAGAGAATGACAGGAAACATCGGCTTTCTCCGTCCCGACATTGTTTTATATGGCGAGAACCATCCCCAGTCTGAAATCTTAGCCAAAGGTCTCAATATCGACATGGCAATGAAATGTGACTTGGTCTTGATCATGGGGACTTCTCTTAAGGTTGACGGAGTGAAGAAGCTCATCAGATCTCTCTGCAAAAATGTCAGGGAAAGAGGGGGAAAGGTCATTTTTGTGAACAAAACCCCGATCTCGAAACAATTTGCCAGCTTAGTTGATTATGAGGTCCTCTCCGACTGCGATCACTTTGTGAATGCTTTGAGATACGAAATTCCAGACTTGTTTTTGACACAAGAGCAACTCGACTCCAAAAAGCTCCAAAGATCATCATCTGCTGGAGGCTGTAATAGTGTCAAGAGAGAAGCTGCATTTGGAGTTGACAATAGCGTCAAGCAAGAGAGCTTCAAACTAGATAAGAAGAATATCAAAAAGGAGCCAAATGATGCAGATGACTCTGGTATCAGCACAAATAATACACTTACGCCGCCCCATACGCCAAGCAAGAAGAGAACCTTAACTCTCCCGAAGGTCAAACCGGCACTCAAGAGAAATGTGCAGAAAAGAGTCAAACGTGAGCAAGATCTTCCATCCCCCAGTTCCAGCTATTCTGAAGCCATCAAGCTCGAAAGCGACAATGAAGTTGCGACCGATGATGATGAATATGGAATTTCGAGCTCTAACATTGTGAAGACAGAGCTTGTGACGTGCTAGGTCAAAGTGTCTACCAAACCATGTATTTACACAACCTTTTTAGGTTACCCCATATAGACTAGTAAATACCCAATAGCATAGAATATGTAACCTTGTACCTATTCGAAGTCGATGTGTGGCCTTGTCTAGACAGATGAAGAGTAACTTAGAGCAAGCGAGAAGAAGCTGGGGCAGATAAAGAAGGAGCCACGCATTATACAATGTGAATCAACGGCTCGAGAATCACTAGATATATAAGCCCAAGAATATGGAAGCACTATCAGTATGTAGAAAGCCTAGCTTAACAAGAGCTTGAGCTGCATAAGAAGAAAGCGCGAGTCTGTATCTATTCCATCGGTGGAGCAGCCGAATCCGCAACAACCGTGGATGAATTAATTTCACAAAAGAGCTGGTAGTTGAAACAAATGAGCAGTCTGTCCAAGTCATCCTCTCCTGCCCCAACGGCAGCCAGCTTTTGGGATGTCGCTATGAATTTCCTACCCCAGGTTTCCGCGAATTGCCCTAGGGTGCGTGGCTGCTCGGCCAAGAGCCCCGATTAAAGCAACTATCCCCAGGTGCGGTGCGAAGTGCCACCTATAACCACTGGCATCAAGCACCATCTCAGGCAGCACATCTTCGGACGCAGAAGTTCCCGGAATTCTTTTGGCCCTGCCCCTTTCTGCCACTGTCCTCAGCACAGTCTCTTGACCATTGAGCACCTAGCCCTAACATATTTACCTCCACCGTGGCCCCTAGAGCCTCTCAAACCACCCATTCCAACCTGTTCCAATGGAATCTGTCTCCAGCTTTTTAGAAAATATTGTGACAGTGGAAGACTCCGAAGTGGCGGAGCCAGAGCCCCGGGAGAAAGAACAAGGGGATGCCCTTCCAAAGACCGAGGCGTCTGTTCCGGACACGGGCCGTTTACGCAAGGACCAGGTCGAAAACTTTGTGCAACAGGGGACAATACCTGCATTCTGGTACTTGGAAGATGACCAGAAGAAAGTCTCGAATCAATTGACGGATCGTATTATGGAGCGAGTGCTCAATGCTATCATCAATGCAGAGGTGGAGCCTTCGCTGACCCTCGACCAGCGCATGATTGTCCACAAAGACAGGCCTCCGTTGTCTGTCAGCCTCATGTCCATCAACACAACCCAAATGGCCCAAAAGGCTTCTCCTGTGTTCGAGATCATTGATGCTTTTGCATTTTTCGTGGGCTGGTACAATCCTTGCCACACCATTGGCGTGATGCTCATTCTTACTTTGGTGGTGTTGAACCCCTATATTCTTAGTGTGGCGCCGTCTTTCCTTCTCATAAAAAAATACTTGCTTCCCAGCTACATAAAGCTATACCCTGCAGATCCCTCTGTTTTGGACACCTTTGGGTTTGGCCACAACCCCTTTCTCTATGAGGGTCCGCCTCTACGGAAGTATGAGCCTCCCAAGCCGGTTTCTCAGTTCTCTCGTGACTTCATCATGAACTTCACCGATTTACAAAATATTATGGTGCCTTATATAAGACTATATGACGTCTTGTTTGCCTGGGGCCAGCACTACTTTTTGTTCGAAGATTCCAAGCTCAGCACGATAGTTTATTTGATTTTGCTTCTAAATATCTGCTTCAACTATGTGGTGTTTCCGTACATAGTTCCTCTTGTTTGGAAATTCCTTCCCTTAAGAATAATGACTCTAGCATCCATGTGGGCTTTGATTGCTGCAAGTCATCCGTACTTCAAGAAAAAACTCTTAGAGACCTTTGATACAGAGGAAGCCCGCTTGGCGCGGCTTGACCATACTGACCGCATCGAGAATATGCTCATGAACCTCATCACCGACGACAAATGCTCTTATCTAGCATCTAAGGAGGCGGAGATATTCGAGTTGCAATTTTTGGGCCCAGGTAATATCTGGGAGGCGGTGGGCTTCACTTCAAATTTTTACACGCACAATCACCCACAAAGACACTTAAAAGAGCTCATTCAAGAGAGTGATGCAGAGGAAACGGGCGATAGCGATGAACCTGTGGAAACAGAGTCTGACGACGCCGCGTCTGTCGAAACACCCAAGTCAACTGAGGAAAAGGAGACCCTGGATTTCAACATCCCCAAAGAAGCCTTGATTTCTGATATCAAGCCTCCAAAATTCTGGAAGTTCGCGGAGCAAGAATGGCAAATCGATCTAGATCCCAACGAGTGGGTTAATGCCAATTATGTGATGGATTTGGTCAGTGTTGACACTGAAGAAAAATGGGTCTATGACTTCGTTGGCATTGATGTTCCTACCGACGGTCAGGTGTTCAGGAGAAGAAGATGGGTCAGACAGTGTATCAGAGACGGCGATTATGGAAAAGAAGCTCGAGATGGCGGTGCTGTGACAGCTGACAGGTTGAGCAAGACTATAAGTACTCTTTTACTGTGAGCCCTGGCATCATGTATCAGATCACAGCATAAATTCCATCAAATCCAAGGACATGGAGGACGCCGCATTCTCTTGTTTCCTTTTGTTTGCCAATAACGAAGACAACTCCGAATTCTTTTTCTTCTTTTTTTTCTTCTTTTCGCCACCTGCTGTAGCGGGGTCAGTCGCAGATTGTTGCTTCACAATACGCTCGCTTCGAAGCGAAGATGAGTCAATATTTACATGATGACACACAAGGCAAGTGGAGCGGAGCAGCCTTTGTCGTTTATTCGGCTTCAATACCTGCTCCAGCAGCTTTTTTCGTAGTTTCGGGGCTCTATAGATGATTTTATAACTGCATGTCAAACCAGGGATTAGGTAAACGCCGCATGACTCGCAATGGGCGTCTGTGTCCGGATAGCTCAATCCAAACTCGTAAGCATAGTAGTCCAGCACTAAAGAATGGCCTGACAGAAGAGGATTGAGGGGGTTGTAATGCGCTAGGTTGTGTGTATGTACGGCCTTGTGTGTATCCATGTTTGGCAGGGTGGATGGTTTAGCTGGCCAGTTGGGGTCGCTTGTGTTGCAGTGTTATGGTAGGTGGTTGATGGAGTATCTGGCTTCGCGCTTCAGACTGATGAGGCGCACTGAGCTCAGCCCTTCGAGCATGTAAACCAACTTGCTCAGCTACAAGAATCGGATATATCCAAGGGTTCTGCTCTCATTACTTGGATAATATTTTTCATTCTTATCGATGATGGTAGTAAGACGCTAATCCGTGTATGGGGCGCTGCAGTCCAAGTCATCGCTTGTGAGTCGTGAAATGTAGCGGCTCGGTTCTGAATACAGGACGGTTCCGTGCAAGAATCTAAGGGTGGAAGCCGACCCAGTTCTGCAAAGAGGAGGTTTGAAAGAGACGATTGGGGGACGTTGATCTGGCAAATAAGTAAGACCATGTTACCCTTTTAAAAGCTCAGAGGAGGATTATTCATATTGCAGTCGGGCCCCTGCTCTGCCGCCTACGAGGTGAATTCCATATTAGCCTAGAGGAACCTCAGATAAACCCGAAGCCGTAGTTCTCGGCTGTTTTTAAATGAAGTGCAGCGACTCTCTTAGCCCAGGTCAGGCCATTTTGGCTCCTTAGAACGGAGCCGCTCCAATCACAGACCAGACCTCAATACCAGTCCATATTTCGGCTTACTGGGGCCGGATGCGCGCACGCGTCATCACCGAGCTCCGGCGCAGTCTCTACCAATGATGTGCGCATTATTATTCATCTCACCTTAAGCCGATAAGCGGATTCACTTTTCGCACCCACTGTCTGCTTACATTGGAGGGCACGTCACTCGATCTTTTTTCCCCTCTTGAGATTACCGTTACAGCGCATAGCCAATCGCTACACGACCAATTGTGCAACTCCCAAACATATATATTTTGGCACCTTGCTGCTGTTGCAACACCTTTTCCCTACACCCCACCAATACCTCATCATCTCTCCCACACCGCACCAGATCCACGTTTCGATCCTAGCCACTACCCTACTACAATATCAACCTTCTCCCACGTAACATGGTTTCCATCACGATGCACCGAAGACGCAACATGATAGTCCCCAAATCTTTGGCAAAAACAGAAAAGCTCTTGAAGCTGTGTGTCCGTTGCAGGCTCAATAAGACCAAATGCGATGCACTCTTCACTGGCCCATTTCCTTGCACTTATTGTTCCAAGAAAAACATTGCCTGCAAGCTCGAAGTCACCAAGCCTTCTAGCAGGGACTATGAACTCACCGACAAAACCATGCTAGAGGTCAAGCATATGCATGCCGAGATCGACAAGATTATTACCAGAAAAACCCACTTGATTCTGAATCTCTTAAAAGCAAAGTTGTCGCCCCTGCCCCCAGCCTCTCAGAGATATTTCCCCAAGGCCTTGTCTCATGTCCTTGATGCCTCAAGGTCCCCGGATGTTGACTCAGTCTACATCGACCCCATTCCAACACTCACCCTCCAAGACTCTTTCAACATCCATACCAACCAAACTTATGAGCCAGTGTCCATATCCTTGTCCCGTGCAAAAGCGCTATTGAAGACCTTCCAGGAAAGCTTTTCTCTCCATTTGCCCATTTTGCCTGCCTCATTCTACGAAAAATCATTGCATACAATCCATCAGGAAAACGATCTCTTATTTTGGTCTATCATGGTCACTTCTCTCATCACGAGTGGTTCTGCTGATGAATATAAGCTTTTGGTGGCCCATGTACAAAATTTGGTCGTGGTCAATTGCTGGTTCAATACTCCACGTTCCCTTTACAGTCTTATTGCATTATTAATTTTAACAACTTGGCCTTTGCCCGAGAAAAAGTCTTCGCAAATCCAAGATAACATCTCAATCAAGTATGCATCACTTATGAAGAGTTTAGCCCTTCAGTTTGGTCTTCACAAGTCTACATTTATTGAAGAATTTAGCAGAAAGACCAATATGCAAATGGACGAGAGACCCGAGACCGAACACACTTACCGTGAGAGGATTTATAAGTACGTCAATATCAATTCTAACTATTGGCTAGTTTTTCTTGGGCTCTCGACATCCAACTACAATGGTATTCACCAAGACTACATCATAAATCGTGCGGCCAATTTTGATTTGTTCAAAAAAAGTGAGTTTTCCCACGAAGACAACTTCATCAATTCACTCCTCAAAGTCTCTTTAGTACAACTGAAAATGAATGAGAATATGAATGATGAAATTGAGAATCCTACTCAGGTCGGCAAATTAATAAAGCTCAATATGTTCGAGCAAATTCTCGAATCCCTTGAGCTGGAATCCTCACCCTTGGTTGACGATTGCTTTATTCATTTGTCAAATGAATATTCAAAAATTCAGCTTTACATCTACTACTTATCTAAAGTGGACATTAAAATCCACGAGTATAGAGAAGTAATCTACAAAGCAATTGCAAGCTCCAAAAGGGTGTTGGACTTATTTGAAAAGTGCTTCCCCGAACAATGCAATTTTCTACTGGTTCCAATCCACTATCGTTTTGGAATTGAATTGGTGTCATTGCTCTTATTGCAGATTCATTCATGGCCGCTTTTGACGTCTGTGAGTCATTACATGGAAGTCAAGGGACAATTCATTCGCTCTTATAATATATTGACGAATCATGGTAACAAAGAGTGGTCTTCTATTAACTTCAAATTGCTCAACATCATCCATAAGTTCGACAAATGCAACAAGTCTGTTGCCATTTGCAGCAAGTCTAAAGCAGGTTCTTTTTTCTTGATCGACAAGATGAGCAGTCACTTGGTTTCTGCCTTACATTATGAGATGGTATGGCAAATTTATAGCGCAGAAAAGAATGAAAGTGACTCAACGGATTCAAATATCGAGTGGGCTACTTTCGGTTTGGACAAAAACACACCCTCGCACCAGGCCATTATCAACTATATCTCGACCTCAGAACCAATCTTAAAAAACTAAGGCACTTCCATAGAATTTAGCATTAATCTAATTTAACTTAACATTTAGGTTTATATACATCTCTTAAATTAAATTTTTTTCTTTAGTTTCTGTTTTCTAATTTCAATTTCTAATTGATCCACTTTTCGTTCAATTTTTTGGAATGCACAAATGGCTTGATTCCAATGAAAAGAAAAAGTAATGCTAAAATAGTCACAATTAGTTTGAACCTGTCAAAGCTTGTCAGTAGTAAATCATAAGACGATGAAGGTTGCACAAGTGTGCAAAATTCATTAAATTCGTTTACCACACAAACAACTGCGGTTGATTCTAACTCGGTTGGCTTCATTAAAATCGTGTCTTTTGTCTCACTAAGTTTGAGTTGATTTTTGTGGTTCAACACGTCGTTATAATTTATCGCAATCACTGGGCTGTATGGCAGCATCTTGAAATCATCCATATGATCTTCCTGAGTCAACTTTCGATCATCGATTCTTCTGCTGTTGAGCAAATGTTTTGGAACCTCTATTAAGCTTCCAGAATCAGACAAAACCACAAGTGATCTCGTGGTGATACCAAACCTGGTTTCAGTCGAGCGAATCGCTTCAATTCTTTCCGGAAATATGAAGGATTTAGAGCTGACATTGACACTTATCGAATCGAATGAAGATTCGATTTCTTTGGGACTTATATCACGGAATAAGTCTATGACAACAATCCTTTGTTCAACTTTGGGGAACACTGTCATGTAGGTGTAAATAATCCAGTTATCGTTTTGTTCAAGATTCAATGACAGCACGTCAATCCGTTCATTTGAGTGGCTTTGCTTGTGGATTAATGAGCCTGTCACACCGTCAATGATCCTAATACTCACTTGTTCGCTTCCATCCACGGTCACAATTGAGACTAGATTTGGGTTGAGGTATTTGTAGAGCACAGATCTATCATGTCTAGCAATAGCGGGGGCAACCGTAAGATCATCTTTGTTCTTCTTCACATCCATGACCGCTTCTCCAGTGAATTCTAGCTTCCAAGTTTGTAACAACTTATTGTCTTCCAATTTATATGAGCTCAAGACGTTGTTTGTAAGGTCGAGCAAAAATTGAGCTGGGGCCACCTCAGCTGAACTAGGATTTACCACTTCGTACTCATCACCCATTCTGACCGCTAAAACTGAACTCTCTTGTAGCACATCTTCTGTGTCGAGAGAATTGGTGAAAAGACGGAAGACTTGATCTACCTTTTTGGGGAAATGTCTGAGCAGAAGTTGGTCGCCGTTTCTTAAATCAAATGCGATGACAGATTTCTCCAAAATCAAGTAGACTTTGTCATTCGAAGCCTTCAAGTCAACTACCGGCTGATTGAGCGACAAAGGGCTCGCCCATAAAAATGTGCCAGTGCTTGAATCAATGGCAACCAAACTTTGCTTTTTCTCGTCAATAAAAATAAGAATTTTCTCGAAGCCATACTTATCACCTTCGGTAAGGGGGGACTCGATTGAATTGGATTTGTAATTTGAAATCCACTTACCTAAAGATGCTAGGTGATCTTTGTATCTGAGGCCCCAATGTAATAAAATGCTCGTGTGCGCTTCCTCGGCGAAGTGGTGAACTAAGTCCAATTTCGAGAAAGACTCGGGCTTGTTTGCCAAGATTGACTTACCAGATGCAGTGTATAATGAGATTGGAATTTGTTTTGTTTGCGAGGCTTTCAATTCGGATTCGAAAGTAGTTATTTCAAGTTCAGAGTCCTTAGTTTTCAAAACGACAAACCCTGTATCAGAAATATACTGCGATGTGACAAGTCCCATTGAATTGATATTTTTAACTTGAATAGATGACTTCGACTGTTTTTGGAAGTACTTGGACAAGTCGATAATTTCCACGGCGTCCGTTGTCAAGATAGAGACTCTTGATTTTGAGTATTTCATATCGATAATATCGACGAATTTTTTGCTGTACACTTCAACTGCACGTTCAGCACTAAGTTTCGAGATGATTATGGATGAACCACTTCTTTGGAGTGCAATATCATGACCCAAGTAGTGAACTTCAAAACTCTCGCGTGACAGGGGCGAAATGTCTCCAACAATATAACGATTCCAAATCTCAGGGCCCACAATGCGGTGAGTCCACGCCCCTTGGTTACGTACCTCCACACATGTCGAATCGATGAAGATAAAGGATTTCTCTTCGATGCTAAATTGTGTAAAGCTCTTCTGTTTGAAAGAGCCCAACTGAAGCTTTTCCTCTCCAGTCCACAAAATAAGATCTCCATTTGACTGAAGAATCAACATGGTATCATCATGTACAGAGCCAATCATTGCTGGCGGGGAAGTTAATGACGCAGAATTCAAGTAAATACCTGTGGCCTTTTCGAAGACAGACACGAGAGTGGAGTCTTTTGAGTATGTGACAATGGAGGACTCGGTAACGTAAAAATCATCGCTTTGATGGAGAGCTAAGTCGATATATGACGTGACCTTGGTAGTGTCCACATCTATTGTGAATAAGATCTTCTTGTCCGATAGACCCAAGACAGAAGAATCGTCCAAAAGTTGAGTTTTGGTCAAGGAGCCATAGTTATAGTGGACCCAGTCTTTCTTGAAAGCGTCCTCAATTAAGACGCAATTGGCTAAAGTAGCCAAGATGCCAATTACTGTGAGTATTGGGGCACCGGGTTTCATTAGCTGATGTAGTCTGTGATCTTTTGGTTTCGTAGCAGCGCGCACCCATCAACCCCAGCGTTGGAAGTGGTACTACCACAGTCTATATTCGTCTTTAGAAGTTTTTGCCATAGAACGGAGTCACCAGATTACAAGTTTGTTGCAGGCAATCGACAAAAGAAATTACTTCGAACGTTTGCCCTAATTTTTTGAAAAGAAAAAATAAAAAATAGTATCCTGTTTTTGAAAGTAAACTTATCAAATTTTAGTGCACTTAGAATCTTCTGTGAAAGAGCGTAGGTGGGGAAAAATCAAAAATTGAGTTTAATTATCATAATTATTTCGAACTGCAATTTCTTATTGAATAAAACATCTGCTTCAACTCTGTTATCCAGGGGAAAGCCTAGAATTCAAAATGGTAATTTCAAGGGTACAATTCGAGTTGTCTAAGCTGCTGTGACGCCTGATGGATAAAATAATCTGGCCACTGGGGTAGTAATGCGATCCGGTACACAGCCTGCGTCCTTATATAAATAGGGAGATAACGCCCAATTGCTAGACATTTCAAAGCACCGATTCACAATGCATGCACGCGATTGGTTTTTGGTATTTTTGGCTGTGATCTTTCCCCCTATCCCAGTTGCCGTCAAGAGAGGCTGGTCTTGGGATTTGGCGTTGAATGTGTGTATCACCCTTCTTTTCTTCCTCCCTGGCATAATCCACGCCTTTTACATCATTTCGTTGTACCCTTACCCTGAGCAGTATGTGGCTATCAGCGAGAACGTTTCTTCGGAAAACTATGGCTCAGTTAATAATGCTTAAGACGCTTCTAGAGAGCAGATTTTTAATTGGTTTGTATGGCTTTCAAATATCAAATTAGATGCTAAGTATTACCTACGCGTAGATGTCTGATCACAGACACCACAGCACCACATTTAACTCTTAGAATTCAATATCAAGGCTATACTTCGGATCGGGCTCCCAAAAATGGCGATTTGAAGCTTTCAGACGCAATATGCCTTGAATTTTCAGCCTCAACGCCACATGTAAATCAGACAGATACAAATCCTTAATCGTTCATGAATCATGACTAAGAGAAGCTTATTTTCTTTCCGATTTCGGGGAGAGAGCTCCCCTTCAGATGAGTAATGTTTCAGAAAATTCATTCGAGTATTCCCTGGTTGTGAACTTGGTAATTGTGGTACAGTTTAGTTGTGCACGTGTTTCCACAGAGTCACAAGTGGTGAATATGGCGTCCTCATAATCTACAAGAGTCTAAATTCTAGCACATATGCAGAAAATAGCCGTGTCACAGTCTTGTTGCACAGCCAGAAATTTAAGTGAGGCTCCCCGATCGGGATACCTAATTGAAAGAGGCCGCGAGGCTTGCAACCGTGCAAAACTTAGGTGTACGGATTTACCAGTGACCCAAGCACTCGATTTCGCACGCCTGCAGTCAGCTTTAGTAGGAAATTTTTCTTGTTGGACTCTCTTCTCTTTTCGAACCATATAATACAAATATTTTATTTTACCTACGATGTAGCTACAATGCCGCATAACTTAAGTTGCCCGACTGGATGAATGTCCCCCTTCCGACTATGGGAGGGAATATCGGCTCAATGTGTCTCTATGCGAATATTAACCTACTTTACCGTGATTGGTATAATGAATCAGACCTGAGTGTGTTTCCGTCTGAGTTTCTAGTTTGTTTTAAACTCGCTTTCTTAGGCGTATGATCCCTCAATGCTGTTTCCCCATTCTGAGCTGCATCTTGATAAAACAGGGCATTAGTGGTTGAGGTATCTATTGGGTGGTTTTCGTTTTGAAAGCATTTCTCTTTACATTCCGATGCTACTTACGCTTTTCGAGATGTGATGAAGTTATGGTTTCCGCATATCTTCTTTTTATGGCCTGTGAAATTGTGCTTTGTGGCATTTATTGCCACGAATGCCTCGACTCACAGCTCATTGCATGGTAATCACATCTTGTAAACTGTAAATTGACTACATATTTTGTAATTGTTCAGCGATCACGTCCTCCTCGCTCTTGCCGGCCAGACTTGGGCGGCCTCCTCCTTGCTTCCAAAGCCACAAGGCTTCGATGGCATAGCTTCTGACAGAGAGGTTCTTAGTTCTCAATTCATCGCTGGCCTCTGTCAAGGATTCAATTACGCGAAGCTGATCCACCAAATCCCACATCATGCCCTCAAATTGATTCATTGCCTCTTGACTCTCTTTGGCCAAAACCTCGTTTGACTCTTCATCCTCTCCATCAACAATTGGAAGGATATTGTACTTGTGTAAACCCAACTTATGAAGAATGCGCCCCAACATTTGAATTCCCAAGCATCTTTGTGTAGGCACAACGGACCGAGAAAGATGAAGTAGCTCCGCCAAAGTGTACCCAGCTAGTTGTGGATTCTCAGAGTGGTGGTGGAGTCCCAAATGAGTGGGCATATCCTGTGATTCCTTATCTAGCTCGACTAGGTTACCCTTGAAATCGAAGCGCATATCGCTGATTGCTTCATAGGTACTGATTTTGCGGGTGGGCATTGGTGCCTTCATCCATGCCAATTTACTGGTCTCCTTGGGCAAGTCCGGGTAGTATTTTTCGTGAAGGGCGTCTAAGAAGTTTGGATCGTTAATGTCCATATCAGGGTCATCGCGCGGGGCTCTAGGTTTGGGGAAATGCATTTCGGGAGTTTCGGTGGGCTCGGCCACCAACTGATAGCCTTCTTCGGCAATTTCGTCATCTGTGTCGTCCTCAGAGTGATTCTGAGCAGGGGCATGAGATTGCTCGTCGTCGTCATCAGTGAAGTGGTCCAAAGGAATTCTGACGTCGTCTTCATCGTCGAAGGTGACGGTCTTGATTCCGAGCGCACGGTCGACATCGGTACTATCTAGATGAGGAACGGAATTGCCCTTTGTACCACCGCCGATCCAGCCATCAAAGCCTTCGGAATGGTCATGGTGCATGTGGGAATCCTCAGCAGCCCTTGCTTCGGTACGCTTCAACAAGCTCTGCACAAGTTTTGGATCGAGGCCCTGGAGCAACTCTTCTCTTTCTTTGGTGAGTTCCTCCTCCGTGTAGCTTTTGATTTTGTTCATGTTCTCCTCATGAATGCGCTGTGCCTCCGTCATGTTTGCTCGAGTCGGGTGGGCAGGGGACTTGGACGGAGCCAGGGCCTTGTTGCTGGTGGCGTCTGGGGCGGCCGCTTGGGATTTGAATCTGGAGGACTTCTTTTTGGCAGAGAGAGTCTTGAGTTTCGGGAAGCCGTTTTGGATCGAATTCTCGTCAATGACCGGAGCGGTCGGCACGGACGTCTCGTGTTCAACTATATCACCAAGAAGGTCCATTGTAGAAACGTCAAGGTGGACTAGGCATCGGGAAGAAATGTGTTGCGCGCGGTTGATGTGGTTAGGCGGCCAGGCGTAGGTACAGGGTGACTACGGCGAAAGACTTCCTACGGACCAAGGGTTGGCGCTAGCGCGGATGAGAAGGAATGAGAGATAAAGAGACGGGCTGAATGGCCAGAAGGCAGGGCATGGCTGCAGAGGGTTACTGCAAAATCCACGTCGAGTGACTGTGGGCACCTAGCGAGGCAGGCCAGGCTGCCGCAGGCCAGACTGCCGCACAGGGCCGAAAGGCTGCGTGGGCGAGCGTTGTTTGCAAAGCTGCAAAAAGAAGAGCGAGCAGCACCCAGTTGTTTGTGGAAGCAGTGTGTCCACCCAGCAAAGCCACCACTAGAAACATGCCACTTGACGACTACTATGTAGACTGCCTCCTCGGCAAAGGGTCGTTTGGAGAAGTGTACAAGGGCAAGCACCTCAAAACAGGAAAGGTGTATGCGCTCAAGATCATCGACTTGGACGAGGCCAGCGATGTTCGGGACTTGATCAAAGAGATCCATTTTTTGACCCGTGTGCGATCACCCTACTTGACACGTTACTATGAAACGTTTTTGAAGGAAACCAAGATGTGGATTGTTTTGGAGTATTGTGGCGGCGGCTCGTGCTCGGACCTCCTCAAGTGTTTTGGCAAGCTCCACGAAAGCGTGGCCGGCTTCATTTTGAGAGAGGTGTTGAAAGGACTAGAGTACCTTCATGGACAGCACAAGGTGCACCGTGATATCAAGCTGGCCAACATATTACTAACGGACGAGGGACTGGTCAAGTTGGCCGACTTTGGGGTCAGTGGAGAAATGCTGTTGACCCGCACCAAGCGCAACACGTTGGTGGGGACGCCATACTGGATGGCGCCTGAGGTGATCACCCACACCGCCAAGGGCTACGACACAAAGGCAGACATCTGGTCGACGGGTATCACCACCATCGAGTTTGTGGTGGGCCATCCGCCGTTGTCCTCGGTTGACCCCATGGAGGCCTTATTCAAGATCCCCAAGAACAAGTCGCCAGAGTTGGTAGGAAGCAGCTTCAGCGCAGAAATCAAAGACTTTGTCCGGTACTGTTTGGTAAAATCAGTGAAGCAAAGGCCAAATGCCTCAACCTTGTTACACCACCAGTTCATCACGACGTGTCCAGTGGACGTGAACATGAGGCAGCTTCTTGCCCGAAAGCGTGTGCGTGAGAGCGGCCAGAAAAAGCGGCGCTCCAAGCGGGCCAAAGAGCCTGTGGTGGACGACAAAACCACAATCAACTGGAAATTCACCTCCACGTTCCGCGAGTCAATTCAAGGCAAGCCCAGCTCACTCTCAAGGCCCCAGTCCACGTATTGCGACTTGATCTACGAGTCGCTCACCAAAGTCATGAACCGGGCCAAAACCAAGTCTGCGCGCTCTTGTCTGGAGAGCTTACGCGCGGAGTTCGCCAAGGCCGAGCTCAATAACATCGGTCTCTGCCACGCATTCATCGAAGAACTCCAGGTGCTACTAAACGAGCAAATGGCGGAGTAGCTTCTTCCCTTGCCTTTGTTTGCGTGCTGGCCTTGTGTCCA
The DNA here is from genome assembly GCA_002893645.1 of Metschnikowia hawaiiana. Taxonomy (NCBI): domain Eukaryota; kingdom Fungi; phylum Ascomycota; class Pichiomycetes; order Serinales; family Metschnikowiaceae; genus Metschnikowia; species Metschnikowia hawaiiana. Next base: position 82,113 of record NXGY01000012.1, read on the forward strand.
CGTGCCTGCTGCCCCTCACCGCTTGTCTTGATGTCTTGAATGCCCTGCACAAGAACCTTGGCCAACGCGATTTGCACCCACGTGTAAGCGATCCATCACGAAAGTAAAGTATAAGACTCATTACCAGCTCGCTAGACAGTAGCTACTTTCGCCGCTTCCGTCTGCTGATTCGAAGAAAAACGGAAAAATTAGCGCATTCTGGTCTAAGTGGGAGGGCCATGCCATTCATCCTTGCTCAAGGCATTCGTGGGTGGGGAAGCTTATACTTGCCGCGACCGCACCACAGTTGCAGAGCAGTGTGCCTGTTCGCGTTGCATGGTTGTCTTTGCCGATCGTGCAGGTCTCCACCGTGCTTTTGAAGTTGAGTGGAGGCAAACTTATCAATATGTGTGGACCGCCAGACAATACGAGGCCGAGATCCAACTCTCCCATTTTGGGTAACTACCTATCGCTGCGCCGTCACAGCATTCAAAAGCCCAACAGAAGTTGGCCACAGGTCTTTGTTATCCTGCAGGCTATCCTCGCAGCGGCCCTCTCCCCTTCCGTATCAACAAGATCGCGCTTTTGCTCCAGATATGGCCGCGCCCTACCGCGTCTGATTTGCTCCTACTGCTGGCTTTCCACCCTATTCATCTCCATAAACAAGGACTTTCTTTTGGTTTCCGTCTAGTCATTTATCTGGACTCTGCTTTTTGTTTAAACTCAGTTCGCTGTTCATTTTTTCGAGATCTTCCAGTATCTGATCCTCTGGCGACTTGAGGACTCTACGTCACAAAGCAACAAAGCATCGGACCAACAGGACTCTTCACTTATATTATACTTGTCTATTCAACATCTTTCCCAACTTTCAAATACCCAGTCATCAACTTCACGTATACGCTTTAGCTGCAACGAACTAGGCTACAATGGCTCCGGAAACTCCAAAGCGACCAGCTACCAATAAGGGCAACTCGTTGACTCCATTCTTCCCTAGCAACTTTGCTACACTGCCGTCATTCCGTTTCACATCCCCTAATATACTAAGCTGCTTGTCTCCGCATCGCCTTTTTTCAAGAGGCAACAAGGATGCTGCAGAGCAAAAGACCCCCAAGTCTCAACTGGTCGCCTCATCGGTGCCCACCCAGAGCTCCGTTGAAGGTGATACGACCTCAAATCTGTTGAATTCTGCTGACTCTGTTGACATCTGGTCATTTGCAGATGACTCCAGGGGTATTACGATGAATCTCACTTCCATAGATGAAGAAACCGAAGCAAAGGACATCTTCTTTTCCCCTAATGAATTCTTCTTGGATGATCTTTTCTCTCAGACCAACGACACTTCTTCAGAAACACAATCAGACCATGAGCTGGTTTCAAAAAAGCGCAAGCTTTCCACAGCTGGAAGCTCTCCGTCTAAAAGACTTGCCGCGCAAATCTGTGCTATTAAATCCCCACACAAAGGCGAGACTACAGGATCTTATTCCCTTGAAAATGGTCAGCTTTGGACAAAAGGGCTTGATGATGCGTTGCTCCGATGCAACAAAAAATTTGTGTCGTTCAAGGCAGAACACAGCTCAAACTTAAGCTTGTTTAAAAACACAACCCAAAACAAAATTTTGTCTAGAATGTTTCTTCATAAGACAGGTATACTACGAACTGCAAAACAGATTTCTACAAGATTGCAAAAATTATTGAATGATGAAGTGCCACAAATAAACATTGTTCCAGATGTTTCGACTCCAGCAAGGCGAACACCAAAAAAGCAAATAGCTTCGATTTCAATTTCTCCATCGCAGTCTCTCGAAGAAACCCCAAAGGAATTTGCAACTCTTGAGAACTTCAATATTGCATTTAAGTACAAGGACAAGATACAAGGCACGCATGTTTTCACGCGTCTAGATGAGAAATCCGCAGCATTTCAAAGCAATTTGGCTACGAGTGAAATGAGAAAGCACCTTCCCGAGGGAAATGGCAGATTTCTCAGTGATTTTGACAACAAAGCATCTGCATTGAGAGAAAATAAAGCAACTATCTGCATCCTTAAATGTCCTGTCAATTTTTGTCCTGGATTTGGTAGCACATCATCTCCAGTATCGCCAGTGACTGACCCAAGACAGTTCACGCTTGACAATGGCAATTTTCTGGCTTCTATGAATGTTCATATTTCTACAAAAGATAAGCAGAGCACTTGCTTGAGTCTCAAGTCTCGCACAGTCGTCTACAAAAATAATAACGAGATCCTCTTTCAATCAACGGACATGGTCAATGGATACCTGAGTGAGAAATCTGCTTTTGATGTCCAGATACCGTTTTTGAATAGATTTTGGTCTGGCTACCTCTCGTTTCTTTCTAACGGTACCCAAGAGTATAATGATGTCGAAAATCTTATTATTCTGCAAGAGCTCTACGATGACAGCAAGGGCACGGAGGAAGTCTCTTTTTATTCTGTCTTTACATTTACGCCCGCCAAAACGCAACTGGATTGCGCTATGGTTATTTGGTGTGGTATCACAGAAAATGCTACAGAAGAGGTTGATGAACTTGAAACTATTTTGGTCTCTCCTCAAGCACTCTCGTCCTCTCCTTGTGAGCCATCACCCGTGGGACCCAAATTCCGTATAAGAACTGATCTATCCAGCCAGTTTCGCAACCCTGGACCAAGCTCTGCGCCGATTTACGAGTCAAGTCTACTCCGTAAATTCAGCTCGATGCATTATGACCCGTCATTGAATATGGGAACAAAGCCACCAATGCAGCACTCAAAGTCTACTACATTTCTCGCCGGCCCGCCGAGGCCCTCAATGGGATTCATGAATGGTCCTTGCATGAATAATAATTTGATCCGTCATAATTCTGCGGAACAGATCCGTACCATTCCACCAAACGTCACCGGAGCTAGTGCTGATGTTACTCTGTTGTCCCAGGCACCGCATTACGAAAATCACCCATTTAATCAGCAAAGTTGTGGGGAAGGCACGGGAGGTGTACCACAGATGGGATTTTACAACCAACATCATCAACCGCAACCATCACAGTATTTCATGCCGAATACGAGTGCCGGGCTCCCTCAGCAAACGTGGGTGCCATTGCCAGAGCATCGCCCACTAGTCCAATCTGCGCCATCTAACCAGCTCGTTTTTGACCCGGAACAGACGAAAAAAAACACAACGGGTGTAGTCAGTCAAGGGGATGGAGCTAATGGAGTAAGAGATAATAAGAATGGCATTCGATTCCGACCCATTTTACAGTACAGGCCATCGCCCGCCGCCACGCCTTCCGAGACACTGCAGAATCAAAAGCATGGTACGCCCGTGTCCAGCTTCCAGCACCAATTTTCGGTTGCCCCAAGAGAAATGTTTGAGCCGCACAGGATGTGAACAACATGGCAAATAGTTTCATGAAGCCGCAGTGAATAAATGTTAATAAATCTCACCACTTCCCCAATCTTGTATGTAAACAAGCAATATGACGTTGTATCTCTTCGAGCACAGTGTGGGATGGTTTGGGTACTAGCAAACGTAGTTGGCGAGGCAACACTTGATTGACTGTTTAGAATAGTCCCATCTTGAGAAAAACGATATCAAACACCAGATCCACAGGTTGCAGCTCAGTGGTCAAGCGCGCAGCCAGGAGCTGGACACGAAGGACTACCCGGACTCAGCTATGAAAGGTAAACATGTTCAAAAAAACAAACCGTAATAAAATAAGCTTGGGCGAAGGCAGCCTTAACTCCCTTTTTTTACCGGGAATATTTCCATATACAAAGAAACGAAAGACCAGTCCAAATTGGGAGAATCTTGTAGGCCAAATGGCAAAGTTGGCCATTTCGAAAAGCTGTCAAGCGAAAGGCCGCGCGCCCGAGCTGGCGCTCCAGCGTTAGGGCCTGTGGACCTAAACGCGCGGATCCATGGGCCCAGGGCCCAGCACGCTGGAGCCTGCCGCGGCGCCAGACGCGGTATAAGTTTCGCGTCTCCCGCCTACGCTTTTCTTGAGCTACAACATGGGTGTCACGGGACTTCTACAGCAGCTCAAAGAGATCCAAGAGAAGCAGTCGCTCTCGGCATACAAGGGCAAGACCCTTGCTGTGGATACTTATGGGTGGTTGCATCGGGGCTTGATTCTGTGTGCCCAGGACTTGTGCACAGACATGCCTACGCGAGGCTACGTGACTTCTGTGATGAAGAAGGTGGACATGCTCCGCCATTTTGGCGTCGAGCCCTACATGGTGTTTGACGGTCTGCCTCTCCCAACCAAAGAGGGGACACACGTGGAGCGTCGGCTCAAGCGGGAGAAGGCCCGAGCTGCCGCCAACCAGGCTCTCAAGAAGGGCGATCGCAAGTCTGCATGGAAGGAGTTCATGAAAGCAGCCGAGGTCACCCCGGAAATGGCGAAGTCCATCATGGTGGAGTTGGACCGTAAGCATGTCAAGTATGTGGTTGCGCCCTACGAGGCCGATCCGCAGATGGTTTACTTGGAGAAAATTGGCGCTGTGGACGGGATATTGTCCGAGGACTCGGATCTCCTTGTCTTTGGTTGCCAAAAATTGATCACCAAGCTCAATGACTACGGCGAGTGCATCGAGATCAACCGTGCCCGGCTCAGTGAAGTCAGCAAATTGGCTCTTGACAAGTACACCGACGCTCAGTGGCGGACAGTGGCAATTCTCTCGGGCTGTGACTACACCAAGGGTCTCCCGGGCGTGGGCTTGAAAACGGCTTTCAACGTCGTATCAAAACTACAGTCTCTTGAAAAGATTGTTCTCTCTTTCCGGGCAGAAAACAAGAAGATCCCGGATGATTTCATGGAGGAAGCCGTGAAAGCAGATCTTGCGTTCCAGTTCCAAAAAGTCTTCAACCCGCTCACCAACCAGTGCACAACTCTCTGTGATATTACGCCCGAGCTTGGTGTAGAACTTGAACTCCTAGAGCTCTGTTGTGGCCGCACATTGGACGACGGTATACACCTGGGTATCTCTCGAGGAAAATTGCATCCAGGTTCTCATCAGCCCCTTATTTCCAGAGAGCAAAACCTATCCCTTGGCAGAAGCCAGTCCATGACATACTCTTCGACAAGCAAAGTGGTCACTGCATCATCTTCGGATAATTTCAGCAAGTCCTTTACATATTCCAAATCCATTGGTGAATACTTTAAAGTTGACTCTCGAAAGTCTCAGACTGAACCCACACCGTCGGGATCCCTAAAGAGAGAGACTCAAAACACCGTCAAACTCTCTCCAAACAGCAAAAAATTGAAGCGGGTAGAACTCACCTACGAGAAGCGTGAGGGAACGCAGAGTAAGTTCTTCAATGGCGGCGTGAAACCAACTCTTACCAATGCACCTAGGTTGGCTGTCGCAGAGCCTACACAAATCGATAGCAGCTTTTTGACAGGAGATTCGGAAGTACCTGAATCCTCCTCACCTATTAGAAACGACGACTCAACGCAAGTTACTCTGTACCTCACGGATGACGACGAAGACGAGAATGAAGTTCTGGGCAAAAACTCTGTCTTGAATAGCTTTTCCCAACCTCCCACCTTAACGCACAAACTACACAGCTTCATGTGTGAGAATAGCGATAACGATGATGGATACCAAAACGAGCTAGAAGAGTCTCCAGAGAAGCAGAGCAAGATCGCAAGGAACTGGAGAGAAAAATTTTCGATGGGAAACAGCAATTTTAATTTGCAAACTTCCAAAGCTGTTAAGGTAGTCTCTGATGGCAAGGCCGCTCGGATGGATGAGGAATCGTCGCTGGCGTTGGACTCTCCAGCAACCCCAGAACTTTCAGATCCGGGGCTCTTGAGAAAAGAATGCCCTTCTTCAAGTCAAAATCTAAGTGAAAGCGAGGATAATTTCGAGCCAACAGTTACACGCATAGGAAATATCGGTGCAACTAGCAGTTTACGAAAATTTGCATTTACAGGCTTCTAAGTTGAGCAATCACAGCATGCATGGTAATATTATTTACTTCTATATTCTATAAGCCGCGTAGAAGACTGGCCGCAATGGCGCTCTGGGTGTATTGAGCCCTTTCAGAGCAATCTTGAGCCTTGAATAGCTTCTTGAATTTCTTTTCGTCAAACATTTCGAACAAAACATCATCCGTCAAATCCTTGCTGGGTGCCCCGAGAAGACTTGAGAGTTGTGCTTCCAATTCCAGGAGATCGGCCGAACGTTCCACAACCCTGATGGCGACAAGATCACGTCTGGACGTGTCAACTCCAAATCTTCTTAACGAGTCGTTGATGTTGTTAACTGGCGAGAGGTTAAGAATAATTTCAGTATTGAGAGAGTTGGCCTTCATGTCGCCCAGAACCTGGTTCAGTATGGCCTTGTGCAAAGCACAGTAAAGCTGTTCCAACGAGACAAGGTGAGTAGTGCTCAAAAAACAGAAGTCGTATTCTTCATTTCTGTTGATGAGCTCCGCCTTGACTCTAGTTAATGTCTCTTCGCTGACCTCTGGATAGTATGCTATGAACGCCTGGTGCTCTGGGTACAGGGGAAATGTGGCCGAATGCATAGTGGAAATGTGGTCCTTTATGGTGAATTCTGGATGGGACACTTCTTTGTTAATGTGTCAGAATGCGGCGTATCACTTTACTCTAGTTCTCCGAGCTCAGGAACGGGTCTATCTCTTAGCCAAAATATCCCTCAAGATGTGGTCCTTCATGCGGGCACCAACTACACATACGCGCGCACAGTGATCCAGAAGTGACCGTGAGCACCAGACAAGATCTCCAGCCTGGCAATTTTCCAAGCAAAGCCCATTGTTATCCAGAAAGGCCGCTCGAACTCCTCGCTGCCGTTGACAATTGGCGTATTTGGGCCCAACACTTCGCTTCCAACCGCCACCTACCGCGTTGCTCTAGACATACCAGGCCACCCTGCTACACCACAGGCATTCAAACGAGCTTCGAAAGTATCAGCACGAACCACTATTTAGTGCACACCGACTCCATGACAGGAAACCAGCCTGTTTCCGTGGTGCTGGAAACCGCGGCAGATGACATGTTACAGTGTGTGTTTCCAGCTAAGCATCAGGCCGAGCCTGCAACAGACTCCGACCCCAGCGGCACTAGCGCAGAATTCCAACGGGTGTATCCCGAGCTACTACTACATCGCACTCCGAATGGGATCAGGTGCTATTCCTCTCTACAGAATTTCCAGCGGCAGTCCAATGTCACGCAATTTGCACAGAGCAAGCTCTCGGGGTTGATGTCCAACACCATAAGCAGGTGGGACAACACCGAGCCCAATCTGGTGGGCCGCTTGGACGGAACAGCCTCGCAGGTTCTTCCAGGATCCACAGCAGCAAGCTCTCTCTTTTCTTGGTCGTCTGGTGATAGATATACTGCAGCTAGAAAACTCGAGCTTCGAAGACAGCTTGAAAATAAAACCGACGTGGCTGGGACACCCAGTGTCACTGATAAAACCGAAATCAGGCCCCTGTCTATTGATGGCTCGCCCGCCTCTGCAATCCCAATTCCAAGACCAAAACATAGCACGTCACAGCGACTCCATTCAATTGTCGAGAAGGAGAGTGATAAGTTCATTCAAGATCGCATTAAGGTCATCAAGGAACACCATATGAAACAAGTTTCCGAGCGCATCAGTCAGAGAAAAAAGGCAGATCATGAAATGCACTTGCGGCGTCTCAAGCTCAAGGAAGAGAAGTATGAGAAAGCATTAAAGGCTGCAATAGCGTCTCAGAATACTCGGCGCAACACGGGCTTTTTCGGCTCCTTATTCGGTTCCAAGCCGGTATCCAACAGCTTCACTTTGGATTTAGATAGTGATCTAGTGGCCAATCCTGTTTCCCCAGCTCGACTGCTTAACACGCCTCTCACTCCTCGCCTGCCAACCAAAAATCTACCGCAAACCTCTCCAGACAAGCACACTCGGGATCTGGCCTCCCCTGGGCAACATAGAGAAACTTCAAACGATTTTGCTCATCACACATCTTCATTGGAGAACCAGCTTAGTCGAGAACAACACTCAGACTCTGAGTCTCATCAACCAGCTATGAAGGCCATCTCGGTGGCAAATTCTACAGTGCATTCACCAGCCCTCTTACCTGAAGATCACGGCTTAGTCAGTACAGATAGAGCAGAAGTTCCTGCATTATCTAATGAACCAGAATTCGATTTACTCACCCTCTAATATACATTCCAGCTCTATACATTTACATGGGGAAATTATGTAGCGTCTTAGTTGGTTATGTCTGCACTGCCTCAGACTTTTCAGCCTCTACAAAACAGTTGAGACCCATAAATGCCTCCTCCAAAGCTCTCTCGAACACAGTTTTGAGCCTCCACCCACCACCCAAATATTCTCTGTCTTGGGAAAGGCGGTTGACGTAAGGATCGTAATATGTGTCTGTAATGTCGTGGATATCCTGGGCAGGTTTGCCCAAAAGTTGGTATTGTTTGTGAGTGTCCCTGTCTCCGCAAAACGGCGTAAAGGGTGTTCTGTTGCCATCGCCTTCTTGACCCTTTTTTCCGGAAGCACTGTGAGACAAAAACTTCTGGTCCAACTGGCTCGAAATCTGCTGTAGTTGTCTTTTTCTCATGGAGGATCTCTTCAACTGTAGCGATTTTTGTTGTTTCATGATCTCCTCGGCATTTGCGTCGGAGGATTGTAGCTTTTCCATCAACTCGGATCTTTGCTGCTTCAGGAACTCGAGGTCCTCTGCTTCCATCTTCTTCTGGATGCTGAGCTTTTCTTGTTTCAATCTTTCCATAGCATCCTGGTACTTGTTTATGTCGGCGTCTTTCTGGGACTCTCTCATTGCAATTTCAAGAATCTCGATCTTGTGGTTAGCTTCGTACTCGCGAACCTTCTTTTCAGTCTCCTCCACGTCAACGCCATCGTTCAAATTCATGACGATTTCCTCCACTTGCTCGAGGTACTCGTTGTATTCCTTCAAAGATGCAAAATCCTCCTGGGTCTTGTTGTAAATGCCCAGAATACGCTTTCTGATATCAATTTCCCGTTCGATGCGGATATCCTCGAAAACCTGTTTTTTGAATCGATTCTTACGGATGATCTTGGTACATTTAGGGTATGGACACTGGGCTGGACCCAAAGAGAAGATACGGTCCACGCATGACTCGCAGATCTTGTGGTAACATTCTGGATTGATAAGGAACGTCATATTTGGCGAAAGATACCGGTCCGTTTTACAGATGGGACACATGTCCCTGGTGAGATCTTCTTCCATGGTGAAATATGAGGCTGTGAGATGACTTTGGCTGGATCGAGATTGGCGATACAGTAGTGAGCGTCGATGCGATTAGGATGGGACCGGCGCGTTTCTGACTAAGCAAGCCCCTTGGATATTGGTTTGGAGCAGTGCTGGGTCTGCTATATTCTTAGTGGCTTTTTGCTGCCGATGCTAAAATACGCTGGTATTCTTGGGTCGTTGACAAAAGATGGGTTGTGATAGAATCTGCTTCTGCTAAGACTGGGCCAAGCGCGAGCTCTGCCCACTGTGTGCACTGTCAGTTACCGCAGACTTGAGCGCACACCTGACGGCAAACCGCCAGAATGTGCAACTGCACATAGTGCCTATCTTGCGGTGCTTTGCTATGGAAATCCATGTCCATACATCGGGTCAGGGGGACGTAGCCGTGGGATGTTCTTCTTAGAGAAGTACAGCACAACTGAGCAAAAGGAAAAAATGAAAGGAATGAAATATCTTGTCAGCAAATGTGGCAGTTTCTAGCAATGGGCACTAGCATTGCAACCTGAAAAGCAAGACAGTACAGGTGAATCGGGATGCTACGGCGAGCAAACGATAGTCTACACTCAGTATAATGGCGATATGCCCTCGGCGATTCGACCACCCACCCCATTTCCGCAGTCGGTCCAAACTCATATAGAACCCATGGGCTTCCTGTCAAAGCAGAGTGTGCCCCTGTGTGCAGGCTTACGGTATCACTTGCCATCACCATAAACCCCAGAGTCCAAGCAAGAAGCCACACTAAGATTAGACACAGCGACCCTGGGCAAGAAAAATTTCCTGTAAATCTGCTGCAATTGAGGGTGTTTCTGGTAAACTTTCTCACAACAATTGGAGCGTGTGGCTATACTTCAGCACCCCCAGTCTTGTGCTACTTTAGATCAAGCCGCACCCAACATAGACTAGCGCATACTGCATTGGCGGCCCCGCGCAGAACGTCTCTTATGGTTCTTTTTTTTTTTTTTTTTTTTGACATGCCAACCCGTCACTAGTCGCTCCTCATTGTCTTCAACTCGGAAACTTCCTTTCTTACAGGTAACATCACGATCCAATTGCTCGTCTAATATCGCACTCCTGGTCCACGAGCTTCCTGCTGCTTGCTGTCTGAACCTAAATGGATCCGATCGCGCCCTTGGCCTTCCCCTACTCCTTGGCAACCTCTGCCCGTGTTGAGCTCGTCACTTTATGCGTGACTGACGAGACAGACGCATCCCGACTCGTCTTTTCCATCCTGGATGATCGCTGCTCGAAGATCTCACACATATATACCGAATCCGGCCGTCCCGTGGGCGACAGAATACAATACGTTTCGGACGAGGACCTAGAGAGCCCGCTTCTCGTGGCTGTGCCGGCTCTACGCAACCGATTGAAGATGGAGCTTGCCATTTCTGGATATGATACCACGGACGACTCAAACCGCTTAATCATCATGAAAAGCTATGGCCTCGACCTGGGCCTGCCTCATGTCTGGGACGGCGTTTCGCTTGCTGCTTCCGACAGTCCCTCCAGGGACTTCTCCAGCATACCCTTTTCCAAACTCATCCTGCAGCAAGACTCCACCTCCAATATCATAGTCAACGACTCTTTTGATGTGCAAAAGGCTTCGAATAAACTCTTGACGGTGTCACTTTGGGCCCAGGCCTCGAACAAGACAACCTTTCTCCTTTCTTTCAAGCTATTTATTTCTTCTTCCGATCACAGCTCTGCCCCATCTCCGGCACTCAATTCTTTACCCAAATTCGAACTGCACCAAAGTGATATCAACAGAAGTCCTGTCAAAAGCGCCGGTACGCCAGCGACTGAAATCACCCCCAAAGAGCTAGGCTCCGCGCTATCAAACAAAGAGTTCAACGTTTCCGAGCTACGGAAAGCCTTCAAGTTCAACATCTACGACGGTCCCGACTTCCGCAAAACCCTTCAATCTTATGAGGCCAATATACCCACCCTCAAGAGAGCAATTCTCTCTCTCCAAGATGGAGTACGCAGCTTGGAGATCTGTTCTAAGCGCCTCATGGGGGCTCGCAATAGAATTGTGGACATTTTAGAAACTATCGTTCAAATGCAGTTCAATCCGTTGTTGAAGAAACTTGACATCGTTCGTGCTTTCAATAAGAATTTTAAAATTGTTTTCGACCATGTGGAAAAAATCATAAATTTCATGGCTAAAGAGGTACTCAACCAGCAAACTATACCCAAAATGATTTCATATTGTATCTCATCCCAATCCACTGACCACGAGCCTGCCTCATCCAAGAAAATTTTCGAAAAACAATCGAAAGAGTTTTATGACTGGCTTCATAGATATCTTTCCAATGAAAAGGATAGACCAGAACTGAAACTTCTCATGAAACGAAAAAACTTTGAGCTTTCAAAATTCGATTACCTTAATTCCTTGAATCTTACGTCTAATAATCAGTATTTGACCCAATTATTCGAGAATGTGATAAAATTTTCTAGCTTGAGCCAAACTGAAAGAGGTATTTTGAATTACGAGGCATACTTAGATACAAAAAATAGTCCCAATCTTTTAAACGAGAATTCGCTCCTCTATTTAAATGGGCTTTCTCGCTTCAATAGTGAGAAATTGCAATTTCGTCAAATGATCGAATCTTGTCGGACTAATGAAGAATTGACAGCATTGATTCAGAGAAATCCCCTCAATCCACCAACTCAAGAAAATATTGACGAGACGCCAACTTTCAGTCAAACCCCCCTTAACTCTCCTACAATTGACCTAGACTTGGTTTTTCCAAATTCGCTGCCACAGGCACCACAAAGGACCTACAAGGGAACTTCAATGATGAATTTGGACGTCGATCAAAATCCGAATATCTCTGGTATTTTGTATGCGCTTAATGGCCAGGGAAAACCTGGGTGGCATAAAGAATGGGTGGTTTTGAAGCAAGGGCAATTGATGGAATTCTCGGACTGGAGGAATGGCACACAGCCAATTAATAAACCCATAGACATTGCTTTAGCCAGTGTTAAACCCATCAATAAGGAAAAACGGCAATTTTGCTTTGAGATTATAACCTCTCAAGGCCAAAAACACATATTTCAAGCCACAAATAATGACGAGAGGATGCAGTGGATCAAAGCACTCTACAACGCTGGGCAATTGACAGATCGCCTTATTAGCAAAAGAGCTCCTAGGCCTACCGTTTTTACCAATCCCCAAAAACCACAACAATATGAGGAGAGACCTTCTCCTGTCTCCATCGTATCAGGAACATTCTACCCCGCAGATAATTTCCTCAAGAGTGTAAGAACCATCGAGAACAGTGATAACGATACATGTGCCGATTGCTCTTCGAAAGAATCCATTGAATGGATCTCGTGCAATTTTTTGGTCGTGGTTTGCGTGAATTGCTCTTCATGTCACCGAAACATGGGCTCTCACATATCCAAGGTCAGGTCTCTAAAGCTCGACAATTTTTCGGATGAGAACAAAATTCTTTTGAAATATGTTAATAATCGAACTGCAAACTCATATCTTGAGGAGAATGTCAGAGACAAGATCACTACTGACGTCTCAAACGAACAAAGATTGCGATACATCAAACATAAATACGAGCATCGGACATTCATAAAGCCAATCGCCAATGTCAATTCTTTGCTTGTTGAAAGCATACAAAAGCTTTCTATACCTGACACAATCAAAGACCTTAATTGTGGAGCAAATCCTAACATCAATTTGCAAATGTCCAACCCACACTGGGATGAACCCATAACTGTTCCGCTTTTTGAGTATTCTTTGAGAAAAAAGGTTGAAGTCAATGAATCTGATGAGCAGCACGAGTATTACGTATTCTCTGAACTACTCATACTTCATGGTTGCAATTTGGAGGCAATTGCGACACTTCATCCGGAGATTGTAGATAGCGAGACTGCCAGGGTATATTGGACTAAAAAGCGAGCTAGACTTTTGGCGAGCGAACACAACGATCAATAAACGAATTTTTATCCCGATCGATTATTTTATGTTTTAAAAGAGAGAAAGAATTATGCCGGTCGATTAGAGAAGACACACACTCGTAAAAAAATCTAGAGCAAAAAAAATTGATCCGATTGACATTGTCATGATACTTAAAAAGCAAAAAAAAGAATGCGATTTCTGTGGATCGAACACAGGACCTTCAGATCTTCAGTCTGACGCTCTCCCAACTGAGCTAAAACCGCGAACAAACCCATGCCGGGACTCGAACCCGGAATCTTTTGATTAGAAGTCAAATGCGCTAACCATTACGCCACACAGGCTTTGTTGAAGTTAAAACATATGGAGAACAACTCGAGGCATTACCCTAGACTCAATTTTGCTACTTCCTATGAGATTTAGAGATCTAGATGATATCTTGAAAAAGTTATGAAAATCCGAAGTCTTCTTGAAAAAAAACAATCTTCCTGATGAGTGTAGTCAAAATATTCGATTAAATGATGTGTCAAGAGAGGTTTGGGTCAGGATATATCAACGAGTTGGAAAGCTCAACGCACATCAGCTGTAAGCACGTGTTTACAACTCGGTTCACTCAATCTAAACCAATGTGCAAGCCATCAGGTTTGCATCTGAAAATTGACACAAACTACATTTCGATTTGACTCGGAAACGGTCTAACCATTTTTGGGTCATATATATGCTCAAGTTTCTTTGCATCGGACGTGCTGCGCTGGGGAACCTGCATCCAGTGGCATTAGGGCACAGTGGGGCCAGTAGTCTTTTTAGACGACGGGATGTCTTTTCAGCGACCAAAGTCCACATAGCGTCTTTGGCTTTCCCTTCACAATGTATATAATAAATAGGTTATATAATAGATAGGGTCCCAACCGGAGAAAATTCAGCGCAGGAACCTAAAAATACACTGCAATCAAATGCTGTCCAGGTTCTCGTGCGCGAGTACCTAGGAAAAATCACGGTGCTTCGCTTTGAAAAGAGCATGAGATCAGCTCTTCGTGCACTCATTTCCCAGGCCAAGATCAACAAATACCCCGGGTTTAAACAAGGCATGGGCCGCCAAGTTCAGCATACAATCCAACTCAACGAGTCGGAGAAACGCATCAAGGATCTCCTCATCCAGTTCTGCCACCATTACAACCAGAGTTTGCCTGCAGAAGAGCAGCTCGAACTCCGAATCACTGGAGGCTGGGTAAGAGACAAGCTTCTCGGCGATGAGAGCAATGACCTTGACATTGCCATAAATCTTATTTCTGGCCACAGCTTTGCGCTGAAGTTGCTTGCTTGGTCCGAGGCAACACAAGTGGACCTAGGCGAGCATTCCTCCAACTTACACACCATCAAGAAAAATCCAGAAAAGTCCAAGCACTTGGAGACTTGCACAACCAAGCTTTTTGGTCTCGATGTTGACTTTGTCAACTTGCGGAACGAGCAGTATACCGAGGACAGCCGCGTGCCCATCGCTGAATGTGGAACGGCTGAAGAAGATGCCCTTCGCAGAGATGCTACGTTGAACGCACTTTTCTACAACATCAACAATGGTCAGGTAGAAGACTTCACGATGCGTGGTTTACGCGACTTGCAGGACGGTATTCTTCGGACCCCTTTGGCACCTTTGAGCACCTTTTTGGACGACCCACTCCGGATATTGCGTTTGGTGCGGTTTGCATGCCGTTTCAATTTTAGTATCGAGCATGATACGTTGCAGGCAATGAAAGACGAGAGAATGAAGGATGCCTTGGTATACAAAATCAGCCGTGAGCGAGTCGGCGTTGAGTTGGACAAGATTCTTGTTGGTGAACATGTTCCTTACGGACTACACTTGTTCAACCATATCAAGCTCACAGACTGTATTTTCAGCGCCGGTGCCCTTACGCGCACTATCGAAGAAGCAAACCTGCGAGAAACTTTGGATGAGGTAGAGACATGCAAAGATCAGGTGAATGTGCGTGTGGATGCAGCCACGCAATTGTTTGATGCATTCTCTCAGATTGTGAATGCGTCCCCAAGACTTGGCCGCGTGTTCCAGAAGGTCTTTGCCGACAAAGCTGAACGGAAACTTTTTTGGTTGAGCACCATCTTGAGGCCATATGGCAATCTAGAGGTCGAAGTAAACACCAAGAAGCCTCAATTGAAAAACTATGCATCTGTTATTATCAAGGAGGGCTTAAGATTCGGCAAGAACGACTATGAAAGTCTACCCATCTTGATAAAACACTTTGGTCAGAAAAATTTCGTCAAAGACTTTAGTCAGGATCCTGGCCTGGTTTCGCGGTCTACGCTTGGCCTCTACATAAGGCAATATGGAGCACATTTCGACATCGCGGTGCTCCTGGGTTTGTTCAGTGACTTTATAGAAAGCATCTCAGTTGTGGGAGAGCCAGATCATTACCCGGGATCAGCTGATGTCGCCGCATTGACACAGCAAACGCAATCGGTTGTTCGCAATTACGAGGTTCTTCTTCAGGCCATAGAAGATCAGGAGCTTGAAAACGTCAGCACGCTAAAGCCTATTATCGACGGCAAAATGATCCTGAAGGCACTACAAAGGAAACCGGGAGTCTGGATGAGCGAGGTTGTGCTGGAGGTCATCAGATGGCAGCTTGACAATCCTGGAAAGAGTCAGGACGACTGCTTGAACCACGTGCGTGCCTTTTGCAGAGAAAAATTCAACTAACTGCGGCCGGCTTTAGGCGCTCAAATTGAGCCATTGTGGAACTGTGCAGACAGGCCGCAGCCCAATTTCAGCTGCCAAAGTGCTTCGCGATATACCACCACCGGCTTAGCGAGACCACGAGCCACATACGTATTTTTTTTAAAGCTAGGAGTGTGTATGTTTCTATCATTGGTATACTGATTCTTATCCTCTTCCAGTATATGTTATGTATGTAAGAAGAAACGGTTCCAAAGTGAAGAAAGTCAAACCTTATTTCGCTCCGCCTGAAGAAGCTACCCTAAGTGGTTATGCTCATAAACGTTCGGTGTCGTCCTGCAGGACACGCAGAAAAAAAGTGCTTCTGACTCATACATTTATCACGACCACTTACCCGTTCAAACTCAAACTTGTTATCGTATTACTCCAAGATGGCATCGGTTCAGAAGGTTTCCATTCTAGGATCCGAGTCCATCCATGTGGGTTACGGGATTCAAAAACATATAGTAGACGAAATCCTCGAAAATGAGAAGTCGTCCACATATGTTGTAATCACCGACACGAAAATGGAGCAAACTGCTCCTTTCAAGACTCTTGTGTCTTTGTTTGAGGAAAAGGTGGCCGAGTCTGGAAACAGCAGAATCTTGCGTTATGCCGTTTCTCCGGGTGAAAACAACAAATCCCGTGAGACCAAGGCCCAAGTTGAGGACTTTTTGTTGCAACAAGGCTGCACCAGAGACACTGTCATTATTGCAGTCGGTGGTGGTGTGGTTGGCGACATGATTGGTTTTGTCGCCGCCACTTTCATGAGAGGTGTCCGTGTGATCCAAGTGCCTACTACGCTTCTTGCCATGGTCGATTCTGCCATAGGAGGAAAGACGGCCGTTGACACCCCATTCGGCAAGAATTTTGTCGGTGCTTTCCACCAGCCTAAATACGTCTTTGTGGACGTTTCCTTCTTGAACACATTGCCTCCACGTCAATTCATCAATGGTATGGCCGAGGTTGTGAAAACAGCCGCAATCTGGGATGAGACAGAGTTCACCAGACTCGAGAACTTTGCCAAAAAGTTTCTTTCTGTGGTCAACGCTGAAAAAAGGGATCTCTCTTCCATTAAAGATGAAATTACACAGACTGTTCTCGGCTCTATCAGAGTTAAAGCTGAAGTTGTGTCTAAGGATGAAAAGGAATCTGATTTGAGAAACTTGCTTAATTTCGGACACACCATCGGTCACGCAATAGAGGCTATTTGTACCCCACAAGCTCTACATGGTGAGTGTGTGTCTGTTGGTATGGTTTTGGAGGCAGAATTGTCCAGATACTGGGGAATCATGAGCCCAACTGCAGTTGCAAGATTAACAAAATGCATTGCTGCTTACACCTTGCCTATTTCTATCAACGACCCTATCTTCACTCAAGTTGTTGGTTTCAAGCGTCACTTCGTCATTGTTGATACTTTGTTGGCTAAGATGGCTGTTGACAAGAAAAACGATGGTTCAAAAATCAAAACCGTTATCTTGGAGGCTATTGGTAAGTGCTACCAGTTGAGATCACACGAAGTTAGCAAGCAAGACTTGCGTTTTGTTCTCACAGATGAAACCCTTGTTCACAAATTTGACGAGAAGACCATTCCATCCCACAACGTGATCACACCTCCTGGTTCTAAATCCATTTCTAATAGAGCTTTGATCCTCGCTGCTCTTGGTGAGGGAACTGTTCGTATCAAAAATTTGCTTCACTCTGATGATACCAAACACATGCTTGCAGCAGTCGCTGCTCTCAAGGGTGCCAAAATCTCTGCAGAGGACAATGGTGACACCATTGTTGTTTCCGGTAATGGTGGTAATTTAGTCACTTGCGACGAACAGATCTATTTGGGAAATGCTGGTACTGCATCAAGATTCTTAGCATCTGTGTCTGCATTGGTCGGTATCAATAAGGAATCAAACGATTACACAATCATCACGGGTAATGCTAGAATGCAAGAGAGACCTATCGGTCCACTTGTGGACGCATTGACTGCCAATGGCTCTGAGATTCAATACTTGAAATCTGTCGGTTCTTTACCATTGAAAATTCAGGCTGGTCAAGGCTTGAAGGGTGGAAGAATTGAATTAGCCGCTACCATTTCATCTCAATATGTTTCCTCTATCTTGATGTGCGCACCTTATGCCAAGGAGGAGGTCACTTTGGCTTTGGTTGGCGGTACTCCGATCTCCAAGTTGTACATTGACATGACAATTGCTATGATGAGAGATTTCGGTATCACGGTCACTAAGTCCACAACTGAGGAGCACACCTATCACATTCCAAAGGGCACTTACAAAAACCCAGCGGTTTATGAAGTTGAGTCCGATGCTTCCTCTGCTACATACCCATTGGCTTTTGCTGCAATGACTGGAACATCATGCACTGTGCCAAACATTGGTTCTTCTTCCTTGCAAGGAGATGCTAGATTCGCTGTTGAGGTCTTGAAGCCAATGGGCTGTGAGGTTGAGCAAACTGCCACTTCCACTACCGTTACTGGTCCTCCAAGGGGTACCCTCAAGAGATTACCACACGTTGATATGGAACCAATGACAGATGCTTTCCTTACTGCCTCTGTCGTGGCCGCTGTGGCTGACGACTCTCAACCTACTCAAATTACAGGAATTGCAAATCAAAGAGTGAAGGAGTGTAACAGAATTTTAGCCATGGTTGATGAGTTGAGAAAATTCGGTGTGACTGCTAGAGAGTTGCCCGATGGTATCGAGATTTTCGGTATTCCAATTGATAACTTGATCACCCCTTCCATTGAGAATCACGGTGTTTGCACTTATGATGACCACAGAGTCGCCATGTCTTTCTCTTTGTTAGCTGGTCTCTGTAAGGAACCAGTTTTGATCACCGAGAGATCTTGTACCGGTAAAACCTGGCCTGGATGGTGGGATGTCTTGCATTCGAACTTCAAAGTTGAGTTGGATGGATATGAGCCCAAGAAAGATTTGACAGACCTCAGTTTACTAACCGATAAAAAAGCTAATGGTAGCAAGTCTATCATTGTGATCGGTATGAGAGCAGCTGGAAAGTCAACATTGAGCAAATGGATCGCAGAATACTTGAATTTCCAATGGTTGGATTTGGATCATGTTTTCGAAGATAAATTCGGTGACATAAGACCTTTCGTCAAAGAGCACGGGTGGGATAAATTCCGTGAACAGGAAGCAATCATTATGAAGGAAATCTTGGCTGAGCACCCTAATGGTTATGTCATTTCCACAGGTGGTGGTATTGTTGAGGGTGAAGAATCCAGGGCTCTTTTGAAAAACTGTATCAAAAGTGAGAGAATCGTTCTTCATTTGCACCGTGACATTGATGAAACCATCGTCTTTTTGAGTAGTGACACTACTAGACCTGCTTATGTTAGTGAAATTAAAGAGGTCTGGCGCAGAAGAGAAAAATGGTATTGGGAATGCTCAAACTATTTGTTCTTCGCTCCGCATTGTGCCAGTGAACACGAGTTCGGACACTTGAAAAAATCTTTTGTGAAATTCTTGATTACTATCACAGGTTCTCCTGACCGTTCAAACTTGGCTGACCAAGGATACGTTGCCAATTTGAAATTCAAGGACTTGACTGACATTGGCGATGTTTTGGAGAACATTGCTGCTGGGTGCGAAGCTATTGAATTGAGGGTTGATCACTTGAGTGATCTCTCGCCTATGGCTGTTGCAGAGCAGAGTGCTTCCTTGAGAAAACACACCAGCTTGCCTTTAGTTTTCACAGTTCGTACCAAGAGCCAAGGTGGTAAATTCGATGATTCTAACCCTCAAGATTTGGAAGAATTGAGTTTGATGGCCATCAAGCTTGGATTCGAATTCCTTGATATTCAGCTTGTCAACTCTCCTCTGTCCCTTAGGCGGATCGTCCAAAACAAGTGCTTCACTCGTGTCATTGCTACATACGTTGATCCTAAAGGTGAGCTCGGCTGGAAGAATGCTGAGTTTGATAACAGATACAACCAGGCCATTGGTTTGAATGCTGATATCATTCAATTGATTGGTAAAGCATCTGATATCCTGGACAACATTGACCTTGAGAGATTCAGAGCTAGTCACACAACATACCCATTGATTGCTTACAACATTGGTGAAAAGGGTAAACTTTCCAGAGTCATGAACTCTTTCATGACACCAGTGAAGAGCAGTGATTCTGCTTATGACGCCGGAGAACTCGACCTCAGAGAAATCAATGAGATTTCTTTCGCTATTGGCAACCTTACTAGTAAGAAGTTCGCTGTTGTTGGAAAGCCAGTCTCCCATTCGAGATCTCCATTCCTTCACAATGCCGCTTACAAGAGATTTGGATTGAACCACAAGTTCAGTATCTACGAAACTGACGATGCCAAGGAAGTTTATGAAGAGCTTATGTCTAAGGATGATTTCGGAGGATTGGCGGTCACCATTCCTTTGAAATTGGACATCATGAAGTATGTCAATGAGTTGAGTGAGTCTGCTAAGATTATTGGTGCTGTGAACACAGTCACCCCAATTGCAGGAAAGCCAGGCCAATTCCGTGGTGATAACACAGACTGGTTCGGTATTACAAGCTCGTTTGCCAGACATGGTGTCCCATCAGGCTTAAAGTCGATGTGTGGATTGGTTGTCGGTAGCGGTGGAACACTGAGAGCAGCAGCTTTCGCTTTGCATAAGATGGGATGCAACAAGATCTACATGGTCAATAGAACAACATCCAAGTTGCATACTGTGAAGAATGAATTGCCAGCAGAGTACAACATTGAAATCTTGGAGACTGCAGAAGACGTGGACGCTGCAGACACTGTGTCGCTCGTTGTGTCTTGCGTTCCAGCTGACAAGCCAATTGACGATGCATTGTTGGATAAGTTGGAGAAGGTGTTATTTAACGGTATTCAGAACAAGCAAGCTGGCTTCCAGCCTACATTGCTTGATGCAGCATACAAGCCTAGAGTTACACCAATCATGAGGGTTGCACAGGATAAATTCCGCTGGAAAGTGGTTCCAGGAGCAGAAATGTTGGTGAACCAAGGTATTTTGCAATTCTCTGTCCACACAAAGCTTACCCCACCATATAAGCTTTGTTACGACGCAGTTATGAGCGACTACTAGATAAAAGAAATAGTTTAATGACAAGAACGTTAAAGTATTTTTAAGCCCAAATCCAGGTTTCAAAAGCGGAATGTAGCGTGACATGCGGGGTAAAACCTACGAAATAGTTCATCCTGAGCCACGGTGGCATGCGGGGTGTGCTGGTGTCAGGGTTTCGCAACGGGGCAGAGCCACGGACTAAGTATAGAAATATGCGAGGGAATAAGCGAAGTTCGGAGTTTGCGCAGGCCGTTCTCTACAACACAAACCAGGGAAACCCCGTTTTTACACATAGATAATTGATTCCTATTGTGCTGTGGCATCCAGAATGTAGCAGAAATATCATTCAAGCGGTGCTCGTAAATTCTCCATTTCAAACTGCAGCAAAGCCCTTTAATAGTCTGCAGTAGAATCCATCCCTCCGAAGGGTTCCCAATCGTCATGCTCATGTATTTCAGCAATCATGGCATGAATCAAATTCATCTTTTCATTTTTTTTCTTCAATCTTTGACCAACGTAAAGAACACAAACCTTTGGACGAATACCTTCACCCCGGATAACCCAACTAAAGATGGCGACACGGTCTAGCATAAGCACATCGCAGAGTTGCATATTGGAATAGTATTTATTGCATAAAAGATTCTGCGAGGATTTGATGCGAGGCTGGCAGGGCAAAGAGTGCCTAAACTAGAATTGGAGATTTGAAAATGGAGCCAGGGTCATTCTTGGATGGAATTTTGGAAAATAATTGCAGCGAGATATGGAAATCGATTTTCGTAGGGTTGCACTGTAGTGAATTGATTTTTATTCAATAAAAAGTGATGGTGAAGAGATGCAGGGTTTCCGTTCGAGATATGTGGAAGAGTCCCCGAGACTGGAATAACTGCAAACCAGAGTTTACAGAATCATGACACAAGAGAAGAACTGCTCCAGATATGATTGAATCCTATGCATTATAGCGTCACGCCACTCAACCAGAACAAATAGCATTCATAGCTTAAGGCCGAATACTTTTAGATGTGTAGAACTAAGACAAGGTAAAAAAAAAAAAAAAGGAAATAAAAAATACCATACTTAGAAAAAGAAAAAAAAAAAAAAAAAAAAACTCGGACTTGCACTTGCCACCCAAGCATCCAAACTTCTATCAGAAGAACACAGGCTCTCCGAAAGGCCTCCATCCTTGAAGATATAACGAGCCATACCTCAATGATTCAAAACCTTCGAGTTGCCACAAGCATCTCTGGCTGCACTCGTGTGTGTTGCAGCCGGCCCTACCTCCTAGCAAGAACCTTCTCCCACACAGCATCCCTTTTACAAACCAAGCAACAACATTCCGACAGCATATTCGATAGCATCAAGTCGATTTTCAGCATGGAGAAGCTGCAGCAGCAAATCGACATGGAGCAGCGGGAGGAGCGGGAAAACGCCAATAACCCATACATCCAGTACCCCGTCATCACGCGAGACCAGATGAGCCGTCTAGCTACGGATGTTTACAAGTTTGACTTTGCCTATGCGTCGTACGCGCATCACAGCTCCAACAC
Organism: Metschnikowia hawaiiana; assembly: GCA_002893645.1. Lineage (NCBI taxonomy): Eukaryota > Fungi > Ascomycota > Pichiomycetes > Serinales > Metschnikowiaceae > Metschnikowia > Metschnikowia hawaiiana. The sequence continues at coordinate 104,585 of NXGY01000012.1, forward strand.
TGACCCTACTATTCACTCACTCAGCGATCTCACCGATCCTACCCTGCTCAACTCATTGTTACCCAGGAGGAGGCCCCAAGGGTCGCCCAGCGACACCCTCTCCATCAAGGCCGGCGATGATGCCATGTTGGTTAGCCCCTCAGTGATGGCCATCGCTGATGGCATATCCGGCTGGGAATCCAAAGGTGATCAGTGCTCTTCAGGAATATGGTCTCGTTCCATGTTAGAGACATTGAGTCGTTTGATGACTGAATACAAGTTGAGTCATACTCCCCACTCATTAAAAGACAGAGATGTTTATGAGATTCTCGATGATTCCTTCCTCCATACATCTCATCTCATGGACCTTCAAGGCTTGAAAGGCTCTTCAACCCTCATCTTGAGCATGATAAGTGGTACATCGTTGAAGTATATCAGCATCGGTGACTCCAAGCTCTACGTTGTCAGGAAGGGTGAGATCATAACCGAAAATAAGGAGCAAATGGCCGACCTCATGGTACCACAACAGATTGGTACTCAGACATTGAATAGTCTTCCTTCAGAGATGGCTATTGTGGATGAGGTGGAATTGCAACCTGACGATATTGTCGTCATGTGCTCTGATGGCGTCTCCGATAACCTCTACAATTGGGAGATTCTTGAGATGCTTGATGAGCTTATGGAATTCAAGAGAAACAACCTCCGGACAATTGCTGCTCGTATCATCGCCAAGTGCAAAGAAGTCGCCTTCGATGATAATGCCTACACCCCTTATAACGTGAAGGTCAATGAGCTTCCTAGGAAAAGACTGGGCAACCTACTCAGCTTGGGCGGAAAACTCGATGACATGTCTCTTTGCATAGCTAGAGTTGTTCGCAATGAAAAAGAACTGCCACGAGCCTAGTTCAGAGTTTAATTTGCATAATACCAGAATCTCTTCATTCACAAAATTTGCATTGAACATCCAGAATACTGCCCTCGCATTGAACAATAGGAGGTATCTCTAGGTGAATTCAAACGTTGAGCAAACTCGGCACTTCACATAAACTATAGCATATATCAATTGAGTTTGGACGTTTCATCGCACAAACAATTTTCAGCATACATACATTTTAGATATATTATCATTTTATTGATATTCTGGGTAATAAACTTCTCTAAATTAATTAAATGTTCGCAACCTCGGTGAAGTATTGTCTTAAGATCAATGACAACATTTCTGGAAGCTCATTAATATCTCTCACCACGACATAAAACTCGAATGGGAAGGTATCCAAATAGTTTTCAACCTTCAAAGTCATAGCACCGGTCACTGGATCGGCAACATAACTCACCTGCGACATATCTAAGATAGACTCGTTGCTTGTGATACCATCGATAACAACGAAAACGAGCATGACCTTCTCCTCTCTAGCCTTTCTCACCAATCTTTGAACAGTAGCGTGATCCTCGCAAACACCGTCAGACAATATTATTTGCAATTGCCATAAGTCGGAGTTGGATGTCGATCTTGCATTCTCGAAGATCTTCAAAGACTTTTCACACAATTGTTTGATCTCAGTCCGCTCTTGCTTAAAGTCGAACCACTTAAAGATATTTGCTCCAGTTTCCTGGGTGAAGGGTTGATCGAATGGGTGCAACAATTTGACGTCCTCTCCGAATCTCACCACTGATAATCCACCACTTTCTAATTGAGTGAGAGCCTTCGACACAAGAGCAATACTGTTGAATGCAATTTCAGTCGCCTTACTTTCACTCATGGACTTGGAATCATCCACAGCAATCATGATTTGGTATTGTCTCTTTGCGGGTTTGGTACGTCTGAGCCAAATCTTGTCTTTTCTGAAGTCAGACGCAATGTAAGAGATGATACGCTTCATGTTCAATCTCTTACCTGTCTTGTAATCACCTCTCAATTTGGTTGCTAAAGTGGGCTCCAAGATTAATCTCAATTGTTCACTGAGTCCAGAAGCCAATTCTTGAGTAGCAATTTCACTGTCTCTCCAAATTTGTCTAGCCTCATTGAGATCCATAGCAGGTACATCTTCGCGGTTGATGACATAGTCTTCCTCGCGATAAACCTCTAATTCTTGCTCAGCCATGGTTTCATCGTTAAACTCATGCTTCTGTAAAAGATCGTCATTTTCTATGTCTTCCTCGGTTCTTCTCTCACCGATGATACCTCCTTTAGTTTTTCCTTCAAAGTCATCAGCATCTACAGCACCATCAACAATTTCTTCTGCGTCCTCGTCAACGTCCATGCCATCCTCTTCCTTTATGGTAGCTTCTTCCATTTGTTGCTCTTGCTCTGGTTCCTCTTCGTCAATAGCCATATCATCATCAATACTTTGAACTTGATCTTTGTTATCGGCTGCACCAAGAGCTTGAGTATCATGCTTGGAATTTTCTCCGTCAACATGCTCAAATTCATCAGGCTTTGTGTCAGCCTTCTCCTCTGTTTCTTCTTTATCCTCATTTGTGGCTTCTTTGATTTCTTGACGGCGACGATGGAATTCTTTCATAGAGTCACCCAACTGCTTCAATGACTCCTTCATTTCATCACGAGCTTGATCCTCCGATGGTGCTTCTTCTTGTTTGTCTTCTTCACTCTTCATATCAGCAGAAGCAGCACCGGTTGTCCCGATGTCCTCCTTGTCCTCCATGACCTGAGCATCAGCACCATCGCCTTGCTCACCAGCTTCAGTTTTGGTGGCATTGTCCATGTCCACATCTTCGTTATTTTCGTTGTTCTCTGCTCCTTCATCTCCTTCAGCAGCATCTTCTCCATTTTCAGCACTTTCATCTTTTTGCTCCTCTTCTTCCTCTGGCTCGTCCTGAAGTCCTTGAGCAGTTTCATCCTCAGAATCATCATCCTGTGGGTCCTCGTCGACGTCTTTGTCCGCGCCTTCGGTTTCCTCGTTGGCTGCTTCTTCTTCGTCTTCGTCTTCCCCTTCAGCATCATTGTTTTCTTCTTCTGCCTGAGAATCGGTTTCTTCTTCTGCGTTAGCAGCTTCTTCGTCCTCTTGATTCTTGTTATTCTCCTCCTTTTGTTCGGGATCTTCTTCGTCGACATCCATTTGATCATCGAATTTATCATCATCTTCCTCCTCCTCACCTTCACTACCATCTTCATCTTCGTCAAGGTTCATGTCCTCAGGCAAGTCGAGAGCATCATTTTCAGGAACATGCTCGTCCATTTGCTCATTCTCTTCATTTTTAATTTCATCTTCTTGTTCCCCGACGTCATTCTCCTCTTCCGCCTGGTCATCCTCTTCATTTTCATCTCCATCATTGTCGTTATCCTTACTATCTTCTTTAGGATTCTCCTCTTCATTTGCCTGCATGTCATTGTCATCGTTAGTCGAATTTTCTGGCATCTTTTCCAGGTCTTTCTCCTTCTCGTCCTCCTTCACTTCCTCGTCCCACATCTTTTCATCGACAGCATTTGGATCAAGGTCATCAATATCGTCAACCTCTTCATCAAGATCTTCTTCGTCATTCTCATCCATATCTTCATCCTCTTTCTCTTGATCCGAAGCTTCTTCTAAGTCACCAGCCATGTCTCCTTCGATATCGACAGCATCATCATCCTCATCATTGTTGTCGTCATCCTTGTCCTTCTCCTCATTGGGCTGTTGGGCGTGCTCTAAGAGATCGTCGTCTTCTTCGGCATCCTTAGAATTATTTGTCGCACCATCTCCATCTCCCAAACCAGTTCCGTCTTGCAAATTCTTATCTTCCTTTTGCTCAGTTGGACCTTGTGGAGAGCAGAAACCTTCCGTAGAAAGTGTGTGCAAGCACTTGACCAAGATAAAGGTGGACTTCGAGACAGAAGTATAATTAGCCTTCGACTTTTCCAATAATAGACTGCAAAGACTTTGGAAGTGCATGATAAATGGAAGTGTGAAAGAAACCAAAGCAGACGTAAGAGCCGAAGTATGCACATTTTGTTCTATCTTGAAGACTGCATCTCTGGCCATTCTTAAAGATCTAATAATCTTGGTGTGATGTGTCGATTTCACACTCTTCATTAATCTTTTCTGAGAGAGTGTGAGCCAATCATCAGTTTCGTCATTAATGTCTTCACTTTGCAACTCCAATATCTGCTGGACGGCCAAAATGACTGAGGTGGATGCCTTCCTCAATTCCGACTCAAGGTTTTCGATCGTGAATAACTCTGTCATAGAAGTGCTAGAGTTCAAGAAAGGCTTAAATGCAGACTTTCTTATAAATTCGAGAACAACGTCAGAAACGAAGCTCAACTTAGGAGAAGCATTTGCCCATGCAATCAAGTCTGATGATAATGAAGCAAGGAATTCTCTAAAATGAACAACAACGAACTTGTCATCTTCGGTGTAAGCTCTAGACCCCTTCTTAGGTAATGAGGAACTCAACTCAGTGCATTTTGCTTTCGCAGATATGAAAATTGAAGAATCCACAGAGCTCACTTGTAAGCATGAAGCGGAGCTCAAAATTTCGATCGCGTAATCGAAGACTCTGTTCAAATTTGACGAAAGCGCATACAATTCTTCCACATTTAATTCCATAGACGCAAATGTAGAGGCTTGAAGTAAATCATGCTTTTCGTTTGCGCCAATGGATCTAAAGTCTTCACACAATTGATCAAGCTCATCCATGGACTTTGCCAAGTCAGAAATAGGTTGTCTTGTTGTGAGTAGAGTGAACAACAAGTTTTCGGTCGCAGCAAGACCCCTCTCAAGATCCGCCTGAGGAACCTCCTCATTGCCCCCGCTAATTGCGCTTCTCAAACGAGGCAAAATCTCGAGGGATCTAAAGTAATGGGCATCAATGCCCTTTACCAAGTCGTGATCTAAGCAAACGCTATTGGTAAGGATTAAGTTGACAGTTGCCAAAACTTTCTTGATGTCGGTCTTCACGGTAGTTCTAACACCAATTCTTCTCAACTCCTTAAATGTATCACTCAATAATTTATACTTCTGAGTTTTCAAAGAGGCAACAATCTTTTTAGTATCGTCGTTCATGACGCTTGGTGTTTCCTTTCTGAGTCTTTCCATCTCCTCAACAACTTCCTTAGCATAGTCGTAAAGCGATGGTATTTGAGAGTTTGCAATTCTTTGGATATAAACCTTCAAGTTATTATCCACAACATTTATGTTTCTCAAACGAGTTGGCCTGGAGCCCCAAGCACTTATTTGTTCACATGCACTTAACACTTGCAACTTCTTATCCTTAGACATCTCGAATGGAGTTTGAGCCTTAGACAGAACAACCGCCCTTTGCATAACAGCATCGTCTTTTGGTATTCCTGCCTCAATGATGGGAGCGACAGGCGTGGCCAACAAGGAACGATACTTCCGCACAATCTTGTAAAGATTGTTGTGTGATTTTCTCGAACTTTGTTTGAGTGCATCAATGTTGACATCTTTCCAACTGGCGAGAAGAATTACCTCAGAGATATCTTTTTCGAGGGTCTTCTTCGTTGTGTTGATAGTTTCGTCAATGTGAGGTACAAATTGATCATAAAACATGATGAAGTTACCGAGACCGTTTTTCAACTTTTCGTCCGCGAAGTCTAAACCGAGAATATGAGCCCGGAAAGCCTTCACCATATCCAACCTTGGTTTGAATTCACCGAAAGTTGTTTCACTCATGAATACATTCAATGCGCTCAAAATCTGAACAGCTGATGGTTTCTCCTCTTCATCTTCTTGAGTGCTTGGGATGACAATCGTTTCGAACAAATGAAACCACCATTTGCCAATAGTCTTTTCTAATTTCAAATTCTCGTGACTGAAGAGAGACTTCCAGGAAGAAAGCTCGAGTCTTCTCCACGAAACGATAAGCTGAGTGAGCTCTTCGTAAAGCACCTTGAGGGAAACTTGAGAAGATGCAAATTTTTCCCATTCATTGATGAAGTTAAAAATTGTTTCAATCTTGTGCAATAATTTGTGGAGAGGGAAACTTGATGGATAACTCAAAAATTCATCGACTGAACGTGAGATGTTTTGCAATGTTGCATGTTCTGGCCATTGAGCCAAGAGCTTTGCGATAAAATTGTGAATTGAGAGCGCTATCTTCATGGCCTTTCTGTACTCTGCTGGATTAGGGTCGTGGTAAAAGTTGACTTCATTCTTTGCTTCAGTCAGGAATTTCTCGTAGGAGGCCTTCATGCTAACTAATAAGGCTGAAATCTGGGACGCGGTGTTTCTTTCATAAATCAAGTCAGGATGCTGTGATTGCATTTCGGAACAAAGCGAAGAGCCCTGTTCTGCAAGGTCAGCAAGAGACATTTTGTTTTCACTCAAATAATATGAAACATAAGACTTTGCAATGTCGTAGTAAATTTCCTCAAACGCTTCTGAAGCTGTTTTTTCTGTAGAATTAAGGTCAAGAACCTCATCGTAGTCTGGGAACAACTCTTTGAAATCCTCCTCTGCATTGTCCGTATCTTTGTGTTTATAGAGAGAACCCTCTTGTGCAGCCGTCTCCTCTGCTTTGATTTTTCTGTAAGACCATCTGTAGTACAATGATTGGAAAGCACGGTTGACGACACTTTCAGACTTGAAGCTTTGTGAGAAACACAAGTTAATGAAGTATAGCATGACTTTTTCACTTAAAATTGCATTTCCACCCAAATCCTTGTTCAATGCATGCACAGACTCGAAAGTGGCTTCGATAGACGTAGGGTTTACCAAAGTTTCAATTTCAAGCTGCCACATAGAAGATATTTGCAAAGAAGCGTCTTCATTTTGACTGTCAATTTCCATTAAATTCAATCCAAGTCTGATACCATAGATGTACCCGTTAAGAATCTCGTTTAAATCTGCGTAGGTAAAGTACTTGGAGCTCAAACGCATCATGAAATTGGAGGAATTATTGTGGAAAATTCCCACCTTTTGAGCATTGTTACCCTCGGAGTAGTTTTCCGCAGCTTCCAACAATTTTCTAATTGGTTCCATGTCGATGGAAGACTCCATGAACGCATTCCATTCATCGAAAAGCTCATCCATGCTTTCCGTCTTTCTGAAAAGTTGGGGCTTGACAAACTCCAATTCACTTGGTTGGGGCAATCCTTCCTCTATCTTTGTGGGTAAGTCACCGCTGACAACTCTGCCAATTGACTTCCAAGATTTAATAAGATCATTAATTGCATTTTGATAATGTGAAGCCACAAGGTAGGAAACATGGTCTTCAATGGCAGGATCGAGTGGAGAGTTAGGAACAAATAGCTGAATACAACCACCTGCAAACAATATCCAAGCTTTACCCAAAATGTTTAATCTTTTAGCCTCGGTAGAATTTCTTGACTTAGAGAGCAAAAAGATAGCAGGCAAGAAAAACTGCTCAAAGATGAGATGCACAGATGAGTCACAAGACTCTTCAACAGTAGAAAGAATATGTTGGACTTCCTTTTGGGTCATTTGCGACATAGTGGACATTGATTCAGGAATGTCCAACTCGTGAACCTTAAACATTTCAATCATCCAGGTGGATAAGATCTGCTCAAAGTTATTCCTCTGACTTTCGAGGATATCAGTGGATGCCAGAACAATGTTTCTACCCAACATCGACAAATCACTCAAAGTCTGGTCTAAAAATTTACCAGGGCATGACTCAATATTCACTGTTTTGTGCAATGCTGAGAACAAAAATGTGTTTGTGAAAACAGCTTTGGTAAAAGTATCCTGGTCCCATAAACAATCGAATATTCTAGGATATGGTACTAACAACTCGGTTTTGTTGGCGTTTAACAAATTCAAGGATGGCTTGGATGTGTAGTTTGCAAGAGATAACTGCCCCTCGAAAGTCGAGCCTCTGAAGTAAGAGCTTATTTCCAAGAAATTTGACAACATCGTAAACTCAAAGTCAAAAGAATTGACCCTTTGCACAACAAAAGTTTCGGCAAGATCTGACAATTTCTTGAAAGTATTTGCGAAATTAGTGAAGATCGTTTCCAATTCGGTATCTTGTATGGAGTCTGCGACAATTTCATCATGGAGAGAAAGCATCAGTCTTCTTAAGCTGGCTACCTCATCGTAAGTATCTGGGTACAACTTGGTGGCAATAAGATCAAAGTCATTCAACAAAGAAACAAGGTTGGCATAATTGGCCCAGGCCTTTTCCGATTTAGGGTATATTTGTCTGAACCTGTCCCAAATTTTAACCATTGAAAAACCAGAAGTAAGTTCCAAACCAATCTTCATGGAAGTAATCTCAATTGCATGCTTTTCAACAAGAGCATTTACCTGATTCTTTTCCAACCAAGAGGATATCATTCCATGATAAACTCTCAATTTGGACACATTTTGCTCTCTCGATGCTTCAAGAAGGCACTCCCAAATACTTTGGAGTTCCATTAAAGCTTGGTAGAGGTCAAAATTTTGATTCAAAAATTCAGACTTTTCCATTGAGCTTTCGAAAACATTCTTCACGAAAGACACAACAGCCTTGATATATCCATAAAGATGAATCTTTGGGACCTTCTTAATCTCTCTACCAAGTACAACTGCAGCAGAACGTTCGATAAAAGAGAGATCACCGATTTTAACTTGAAGAGCTCTTTCCTCAAGTCTCTCCATTGCATTTTTCATTTTCAACAAGTTCATTGCAACTGAAAACACCAAGGATGTTTCAGGTCCGCCAATGTCAAGTCTGCTTTGATCAGAGGCAAGATAACTTAAGATGAATTGGTTAATCAACGGATGCAAAGCTTGGTTGGCTGCGTAATCGCTAGTTACGACATCTGAGGAATTGACGTTTTGATACATCTTGATCATGTTCTTGACAAAGCCACTTTGGTTCAAGTAGGTAGCTAAGGAGAAAACTTGGTTGAGCTTCTCGATTTCATTAGCCCCAAATTCAGAACTTCTGTAGGAACGTACCCAACTTCTCAAGTCTGGCAAATGGTTTAAAGTCATAATACTGGTTATAACATCGGCTGTAGTCTCTTCAGACTCCACTGCATCATGCACCAAAGCAAAGTTTCTAGTGAAGGAATCCGTTGATTGGACAAAAGCCGAAATTGGCTTTCTTGATTCAAACTTAGAAACGTTCAATTTCTCCATCATGTCAGCAAGGGTTCCGTCTTCCTCATTCTCTGCGGTATCAGAACATTTTTTGTACCCAAGGCACCGGCGATCAAATGATGTAGATCTGGACTCTAAGTCATCCAAGTACAATTCCACACATCTGTTTCTCATGGCACGCGATAATTCGCCATATTTGGGGTCAACAGTCAAGAAAAGTCTAAAGTTCTTGTGTGGAACCAAAACACGGGGAGAACCATCCTTCTGCGAGCACTCGTTAATGATCAAAGAACCATTTGTTTCCAATAAGGAATTGAGTCTGTCTAAAACTGATGGATTACACAAGTTTGCGTTATCAAGAACTAGCCAATCTCCATTCATGACAGCTTTAACAAGTAAACCATCAAACCAGTTGAACTTCACTGTGGAAACTTCCTGTAATTTAGCGCACAAAGTTCTTGACGCCTCAAGAAGTTCGTCTAACTTAATATTGGTGGCGAGTGGAGCAAATTCCTCGAGCAATGTAACAAAAGCCTCGAAGTTGTCAAGGTCAATCACGTTCTTAGTCATAAAAACAGTGAGATGCAAGCATTTTCTGAAAACATCATGGTCCGACTTTAGACTATTCAAGTTCTTCACAACCAATTCGTTGAGAACAGAGAATGCTTCTCTCGTGATTGCATTGACTGTACGTGTGAGATCAACTTGTTCATATCCACCCAAAATATCCATACTGTCCACATCACTATTCATAGAAAATTCTGAAAGCTTTACACCCGCCATAGTAGCGAGATATCTAATGAGCTCCGTTTTTCCGGAATTAGTAGGACCAGTCAAGATGAGTGGGATATTCTCATTGACAGAGCGAATAGCTGACTCTAGGATTTTGAAGTTGCACTGGAGGGAAACAAAGTGAGTCTCTTCGGATGAGTTATCGTGTTGGATGGTATCAGTTCTGCGCAAAAGAGATCCGCCTGCTTGAACGTAGCTCGTACTCAAAGAGAAGTAAGAATCTTTGCGGGCCTGACTGCCAAAAACAGATTCGAACAAAGCTTGGACTCGTTGGCGATCTTCGGGGTTTCTGAATCTGTGGCAAATGATCATATCCAAGAAATCACCTAATGAAACATCCGATGAGTTACCTAAATTATTTCTTGAGTTGTAAAGACTCAACCAACGCAATGTATCACGCAAGTTAAATTCCCATGGGCCACCTGACATACCCCACTTCTTTTCAATGACAACCTCCTCCTCCAACTTAGACATGAAGGTGATCATTTGAAAGCATTGTTCCTGAGAGATTTCTGGGAACAATTGCTTGGAAATCAAAACCAAATCTTCCTTTTTCAATATTTCCATGTAAACAACGGAAAAACGATTAACGAAAGACTTTGGAAGACCTTTTCTACCACCACCCTGATATTGTGGATTTTGAGCGGCAAAAACTTTAAAGTCAGGATGGCGAGGGAAGGAACGATCCAATTCTGGAATATACGCCTCTCCTCTATGGTCCAAACAAGCATTCAAACCTTCTAACACCGATTGCGAAGCCAAGTTCATCTCATCGAGAAGAACCCATTCACCATTTTTCATTGCACGAAGGAATGGGGCATCCCTCCAAACAAACTCACCGGTCTTTCCGTCTTCAACTGGAGCATCTGAGCCAAACAAGTCGATGAGATCAGTTTGTTCAGACAAATTAATTCTGATCAAATGGTTTCCAGTGGCCTTTGAAATGGCAGACACTAAACTGGTCTTTCCGACACCAGGACTTCCCTCCAACAAAATTGGTTTGTGAACCTGCATCGCTCTAATAACTCTCATCGCATTTGCAGATGTAGTTGGTGCTTGCAAGTTAAACAGGTCCTCCCATGCGTCAGAGCTCACTCTCGGTATCTCAAAGATGTCAGCCTTCACGGTGTTTGCAGTGACTTCAATGTTGAAGCTACTTTTTTGCACAAATTTTTCTTGGCCGATCAATGAGGTAAGCTTATTGATGCATGTCTGTTTGTATTCCAGAAGCTTTTCCTCATTTTCGGCAAGGTAAGCAGTGTTGTTGGTTCCCAACGCATCCACGAATACCATCAAAGCACCATTCATAAATGCGACTTCTCTGGGGATATCGGTGTTGCAGGAATTGATAAACTCAACCCAGGCCAAAATGTCACGAAGAGAGATAACACCGCTGTTTGCATTACCGTTTCCTAGCTTTTTACCAAACCATTCTGAAAATTGCACCATCGCAGTGCTCAAGTGAACACCCTCTGGGAGCAATCTCGATTTAATGATTTGCTTGACATCATTAAAGTCATCCATAGAAGGAACCCAGATTTCAGTGAATCTATTTCTAAGAGCGGGCGATAACTCTTTCTTACCATAATCTCCACCAGGGTTCATTGTGGCCAAAAATTGGAATGATTCCCCTGCAGTCAAGAAAGCATCTTCGGTACCCTTTTCAGCGAGGAGAAGACTTCTCTCAGGCTCTAAAACAGAGTTCAATCTCTCTAAAACAGAATCATCTGCTAAAGAGATTTCATCGAGCAAAAAGAACTCACCCTTCTTCATAGCTTGAATCAAGGGACCATCAGCCCATTCAAAGAGAACACTAGAATTCTTGATTTGTTCATCAATCGATTGAATCATCTTCGTATTCTCTTCAGTTGCGTCAAGGTTTTTCTTTGTCTTTTCAAACTCTTTAATCAAGTCTTCAATTCTTGATTCTTCAATAGAAATTTCAATTTTAGCTCTCTCGAAATAGCTAAAGAGATCCTTCAATAACTCCGCTCTCAACTCAAATCTATTACGAAGCGGTCTTTGAGCACCCAATATATCACCAGTTTCGGTATTTTGATGTGCGTTAACAATGATAAGCTCACGCCCGAGAAGTTGGGCGAGGATTTGGCATACCGTAGTTTTACCACATCCGGTTTCACCAACCAAAAGCAAAGGCTCATTGTATTTAATCGACATTTCCACGAGTACTGCTAATCTTCTCATGGCTTTGGTCCAAACAATTTGCAGGTCAAGCTTCATCAATTGTTCATTCTCCAAACCTTTGTAGTATGCATCCATGTCGAGTTTGACTCTCATGACCTTTTCAATCGTTTCCTTGACGACCTGCTTCTCTTCCTCAGATCTAACTCTCTCAGCAAGTAGCATGTAACCGTTTGCTGCAAGCTCCTCATATCCCACAGCTTCTCTTAAAGCCCATCTGAACAAGTCTCTTAAGGTAGCAAAAGAATTCTTTTGCTCAAAAAGCCTTGTTGATTGACGACGAACCGATAATTGCTTGTAAACTTCAACAATTTTCTTACCATATGTGGGGGCAATTTGACAACGCTCCTTCAAAATGATCTCAAGTTCATCTTGAGGGATATCATCGAAATGCAATTCGAGAAATCTGTTACGGAACGCACGAGATAAAATCTTTCTGCCACCATATAAACCAGGCGGATTCTGTGTGGCGAACAACATGAATTCTGGGTGCGGATGGATGACTTCTTGAGTTTCTGGGATGAACAATTCTCTGTTATCATCGAGTAAACGATTCAATGCCTCCAAAACATCAGTTGGAGCAAGATTTAACTCGTCTAAAACAATCCAGTGTCCTTTTCTAAGTGCCTCAACCAAAACACCCTCTCTGAACACTAACTTTCCGCTCGAGTCTGAAATATATGTACCCAAATACTCTTGCAAATCTGTGTGCTCGTGGTTATTGATACGCACAAACTTGTGACCAGTGATACTTGCAAGGTAGCTGATCATCGAAGTCTTTCCTGCCGAGGTGGGACCCTGGACTAAAACAGGGAATTTTCTGCTTGCAGTTGCACGAACTAAGTTAAGCAAGTTCTTCTCAACAAATGGCGTAATGATGTAATTAGGGGTAGAGACCTCTCCAGAACCCTTTTTCAACCAATAATGCTTGAATTGCACATACTCCAGATCTGTCGAGCTTGGTGGAGGTGGGCATCTAGAAATGATATGCTTAGCATTGTTCAATTTCTCCACAGTGTACTTTCCAATTATGGGCAAAAGTTTCTTCTCACTCTCTTTGTCGAGCAAAGTTAAAAATGACATGCAAAAACCTTCGTATAATGCTCTTCTCAAACCATAAATGGAAACAATATCACGCACATAGATCAAAGTTCTGGTCAAAGTACGGATACTGAAATGAGGCTTTTGATTGGCACCATCAACAATCTTATTCGATTCTGCTAAAGCCTTAGCTTCGTAATACAACTCAGCAATGTCTTCGACGACCCAGTCATCGCCCACGGCATATCTGTCGATGTACTTCTCGATAATGGCAGTCAAGTCCTCTCTATCTTTGTCAGGAGAGTGTACGTAAATCTCAGTGAATCTTGATCTGATACTGAGGGGCAAGTCTCTTTTTCCAACATCTGTCGATGGATTCATACATCCAAAGAATCTGAAATCTGGATGAGCCTTAATGGCCTCAATATCACCACGTTCACTCAAAAGGACTGATCTTTGACCAACATTCTCGGAAAGCAAATCGGCAATGCTCTCTAATGTGTCGGGAGATGCCAAATTGATTTCATCTAGAAGAAGCCACTCTCCATTCCTGATAGCCTTCACCAAAGATCCCTCAACAAAACTGAAGACAAAAGAATTTTCGAGATTAGCTGCTTGTGTGGCAAAGTTGTCCACATCGGCTTGGAAATCCTCCCACTTTTTGAGGAGAGTTTTCCGCTCATGAGACCTAAGTTTTCTTTTCTTTTTTGGTCCCCCATCATCACTTTCTCCTTCCGAGTCATCTTGTTTGTTCAAGACCTCCTTTGCCATTTTTCCTGCCTCCGTCCATAGCTTGATAACGTTCTTCCATTGATTTTTGTTGAAACATTTTGAGAGAACAGCAGAATATCTGGCATTCTTCTTCTGCGAGAAAGTGACCAAAAATAAGCTTTCGAAGATTTCTTGCAAAGGCACAGCAACAGTCTTTGTGTTGACTGGCTTGTATCCACCTAATAAGTCGCCAGATTCGGTTTGTTGGGATACATTGATGACAGTAAGCTTCTTATTCATCATCTGGGCTACTTCTTGTACAACGGTCGTCTTACCGGTACCTGTTTCACCGACAAGCAAAATTGGTTCCACCATTTCGATTCCGACACCGATTTGCTCCATAAGACGCTTGGAGTGCTTTGTTCTGGCGAATGTAGAGGAGCCTTTGGAAGACTTTTTCTTTGAGTGGAGCGCTTTATCAGTATATGATTTTTTTAGCACTGCTCTACCAATTTCGATCTTCTCATCATCAACGTATAAAGTAGGTACGTGATTTTCGAGGAATAAGTTAATTCTAGATGTCGGTAATTCGAGAATCTCACCGATTGCACTAACGATCAAACTCAATGCTTTGTACTCAGTAATGGCACTTCCGAAACAGTCAACGGCCTCTGAGAAGATGTCCTCGTAGACCAGAGTTTCAATTAATTGATCTGAGGATGCAATGCCCTTGTTTTCGAAAATTTGATTGCATCTGGAACAAAACTTCATTAAATCTCTGACAGAAATAATTCTTGGGTGTGATCCTCTGTTGAGAGTTATAAAGGATGTCATCAAGTAAATATGGCAGATTTTGTTGTAAATTGTAATGAACTTCACAATAAAGTTTTTCAAAATTGGGTATCTTGAAGCGAGGATCAGTCTTAATTCCAACTCGGTCGGAGTGATGACCTCAATCATATTCCATAATCTCGATCCAATCATGTCAGGAATTCTGGAGGTTGAAGCGTCGCTTTGAGTACGCACAGTAGAAATCAACTTAAAGCCACTGTGTGCTCTGATAACTTCACCACGCGATGGAATGCTCAATTCACGCTTTTCGAGCAAAGTCAAAAGAATGGACAAAACCTCAGTTGGCGCTTTATCGATGTCTTCAACCAAGACCCATTTGCCCTCTTTCACTGCAGTTGTCAAGACACCTGACCTCCATTCAAAGCTTCCAGGCTTTTCTCCCGATGTGTAAGTGCCTAATAAGAGTTTAGCGTCTGTTTGCTCACCTAAATGAATCTTGACGATGTCGTTTTCCATATTGAGATACCTTGCGATTTGGTTGATCAAAAATGTTTTTCCAGAACCCGCTTGACCATAAAGCATCACCGGCTTGTTGTTTTGGATTTTGTATGCTAATTGTTTGAGAACGCTCACGGCATTTTCTGTGGGTACCGGTTCAAAATCACTGAGAGACTTTGCTTCGATCAGCTCAGCGGCCGGTGTTGGCCCGATGGCAACAAGAACACCACATACAGAGGTGACCCAGGTGGATAAGTTCTCGGGCAGAAACAGGACGGTTAGGTCGCCTTTCTTTGAAGCCAAGGCTGCACTGGTCTGAGGGACCTCGGAGAAGTTAGACAATCTTTTGCCCTCCACCAAATCGAGGAAGCGGTAGTCGATTTTAGATTCGGAGTCGTAAATTCCGACCAAGGATGCACCCAGCAAGTGGGTAGAGATCATGATGTTGTGCGATGAGTCGGAAACATTCAAGTATTTGGACAAGATCTTGATGGCCAAGTACTTGCATATGGACAATGAATCGTCCTTGGCAACGACAATCTCGTACAAGGCCTCAGGGGATATAAACGGACGGATGATGTGGGGCCTGGAGGAGTATATTCTGTGAATTGCCAAAAGCAAAAGCTGTAAGTGGGGAGCCGATGAGGAGAGGACGGGGCTTGGTAAGAGAGGGGCCAGTTGCAAGAAGTAGTCCAACAAAAGGGAGCATTCGGGCAAGACGTCAATAACACGAGAAATGGCCAACAACACAATGGAGCCCGGGGGACAGTCGCTGATGCCATGGAGTCTGCAGTATTCAGACTCGTATGTGGCTGGGGCCTGGACCCATCTGGCGATCACGTCGAGAAATATGGATGGGAATGCGTGAAGCACAGCACATGTGGTGTTGTGCTCCAATGCAAACAATGCTAGGTCTGCCAAGTTGTCTGCCTGGGACTTGGACTGGTTATACTTGAACCCGGTGGGGATTCTGCGTTGCGGAAACGACTGGCGGTAGCTGTCGTACTTGGCACTGGCCGCAGAAAAATCAATTTCGACGTTGTGGTTCATCTTCGGCAGCGCTTATCAGTTATTCCTCACACAAGTAACACGCAATTCTGGTTGGTGTTTTTCCTTGACCGTGTGGTATTTGGAAGAGTGTGATGGTGAGAAAAAAAGCTGCGATGAGCCTCTGCGAAATAGCGAAAAGAGCGGTGGGACATGCGCGCAGCGAAGACTGGACCTGAGCCGCTGCGGCATCCTAGTAGGGCGTGGAAGTATGGACTCTGCTGGAACATCTAAGAGGTAAGGTTCCACTCGCAAGATCCAGTGGTGGTTTTTATGTACCCTCTAGCCCTCGGTACCCATTGTGTCCTCTACTTGTAGTGGGAGGATTTGGACCTTCGGCCGTATACTGTCTACTTGCAGCACCTTCGCACCGTAGCTTACTTGCAGCACGTTTGTGGTTTGGGTGCGAAAGTCCAGCCGTCTGCTTGTCTACGAATTCATCTTACCGTCGTTTTCAATGCTTGTTCTGCGCCTCTTGATCCTTTGCCTATGGACTGCAGTCACTCAGGCCCAGAACCCGCTCTCTTGGTCTTTTCGTATGTATCCCTGTGTTGCACTCTGGTCGCTGGCCCGAAACTAATTCCTAGCACAAAAACTGAACGACACTGATGACATCTGCCACTTGTCGCCCACCATGCCTTTCACCAACCGGGAGAGTCTCGAGTCAATTCTGTCGTGTACCCGCTTGTCTGGTTCCCTTGTGATCCGTGACTTCACCGACTCGTCCCTTTATCTCAATAAGCTTGAGTTCATTGATGGCAGTTTGATCATCTCCAATTCGTCAGTCCTCAAGACATTTAGTGCTGTAAACCTCAATACTATCTCTGGCACCTTTCTGTTGCGAAACTTGGTTTCCCTAGCCACAGTTGAGGTACCCTCCTTGCAGAATTTGCGTGGCTTGAATTGGACTGTAGCTCCTCTATTACACGAGGTCCTTTGGGACCGCTTAGAAGACGTGTACAGCATATCGATTGTGGATACGTCGATCAAGAGGGTTTCTGGAATCTCAGCTTCTAACGTATCTGATTTGCAAATTACAAACAACCGCTTTTTGGAGTATATTCTGTTCAATCTCGAGTCCGTTTCTCGTAACCTACAGGTGACAGGAAACGCCAGAAACTTAGAGGCTAGTTTCGGGCGCTTGAAGGAGGTAAACAAATTGACGGTTAGCGAGGTGTCCAACTTGAACATGCAGAATTTGGAACGAGTCTCCGGCTCTATCAATTTATTACATAACAGATTTTCTCTGGTTTCATTTCCGGCTTTGCGATCTGTTGGTGAATCGTTTGAGCTCTCCTCCAATCCACAGCTTGAGAATGCCAATTTTAGTTCTGTGAAAAAAATTGGCGGTGGTTTGCTGATAACTAACAACACAGCACTTAGGACTATAGATTTCTTTCCAAGTCTCACGACTGTTGATGGTGCTCTTGAAATTAAAGGGGCGTTCAAGAAAACTGAGTGGAAAGGCCTAAACTTGGTGAAAGGCAGCATTCTTATCCACACCTCTGACCCCGAATTCGATTGTGGGTCGCGTGACTCCCAGGAATTGACAGCTAGCTTGAGAGGTGGGGAATTCGAATGTAAAAACATTGACTCTCGTGGACATCCTATCAGGTTTACAAATCAGTGGCAAACTTCGAAAGGTATGCATCTCACATTAAACCGCCTTTTATTTTTTGTCACGAGTATTGCCTATCAATTTTTTTTTTGAATTCTGTCTCGCTCATCGTCCTCGAAAAGTACATATCTTCGCTAAACTTTGCTTTCCGTATTGCGATATATGCCGTGTTGCTTAATATACTCATTTATCTCGTCTAGCAAGGGCAATCCTTCCGTCTTTCCCTGTGCGTGACCTTGTCGTATCATTGTAGATGACACGTCATCAATGGAATCTGGTCCGCTTGAAAGTGATTTGATATGAATTTTGCTAGCCCATGCAGAGGGGAGTTCAGGAAAGCCTCCAGCTGCAATCTGTCGAACATACTCTCTTTGTCTCTGATAATCGGCCAAATCAGAGGCTCTTGTCAAGCAGAACATTTCTGACGAGGACATGAAGCCTTCTAATGAATCTTTTACTCCCACGGGCAGGTAGTATTTCGGGTCAAACACTCGGACGAGGGTGTCAAAGCCCAACAAGAAGGTCATCTTGGAGTGAGGGAATTGGCTTGCGATGCATGCTGCTTTGTCGACAAACTTGGCACACTGTGTCAATCCGATAAAAACGTTGATTTTCAGGAGCTCTAACCGCTCGGCCATCAATTGGATCATGTTCAATCGGTGTCCGAACAGATCAAGACCCGAAACAGATTTGTCTGCATTTTTAATTGAAAGAAGTAACAACACCAGTTTGTCTCCCTTGTCGTCGAATTTATGCGCAAGGGCCTCCGTGACAAGGGTATAATGGGCCATATGTGGGGGATCGAAGGACAGGTCAAGAATCAAGAGTCGCGAGGACCTCTTCAAATCATTCTTTAGTATAAGAAATTTATTTCCCGATTTGACGAATTGCTCTAACTTTTGGGCATATGACATTGTAGTCAGTTTGGAAGCTCAGGCGAGAGGCTCTGCTGCCTTGTCATAAACGCATGATAACACTGCATACAAGGGAGTATAGAGAGCGGCTGCTATGGCAACACAATTGTCCCTACACACGTAAAGACTACTTCTTAGAGCTATCTACAATATGATCGGATAATTTTGTATTCTTCAAACTGCAAATTCGTCACTGGACCTATTGCCACTACAGATTTGTCTAAAGCTCATCTTTGTCCTTAGCAACATTAACCAATTGCACGTCGAAAACTGTTGTTGTTAGTATATGATCCAAGTTCAATTAATTCATCAAGCACAGAGTGTCTGATACGGACTTAGCGAGTCGAAAAACAACACCGCATCCTCAATTCAATACAAAGTCCATGTCGACTAGACAGACAGCGCTAGAAACAACATAGGGAATTGTTGGAAATTGTTGGAAATTGTTGAAAACTGTTGTGAATACATACCAAGGTCTGCATTTGGTGGAATTGGGCCAATTCCCCTAGAGCCATAAGCCAAGTCGGAAGGAATGTTCAACACCCGCTTTTCTCCGACACACATGTCAAGAATACCTTGCTCCCATCCCTTTATGACACGACCCGCGCCCAATTGGAAAGTAATTGGAGTGTTTCTGCTGAGAGAAGAGTCGAAAACAGTACCATCCTCGAGCTTTCCAGTGTAATGTACCGAAACGGTGTCACCGTTTTGGGCTTTGTACTGACAATTTTCCACAGCCTCGGTGACCTCTGCATAGTAAGTATATGGCTTCCAGACTATGGGTTCAAGACACGATACATACCAATTCCTACCTGGCTGGCCATGGCCAGGGCCAAAATGCTCATAAATCCAAGGGTGCTCAAAGAAGGAAAAATCATAGTTTTATTAGTGAAGAAGTGGAAGTTAGACAGCGTGGTTTTTGAAACTAAGTGCGACCTACTGCGAGGCACGGGCCCATTGTCAGGCGCTGCGCCTTGACCTTCTAAAGGCGAAACTCTTTCTACAATCTGGTTTTCATATTCTTTTTTTTTTCTATTGTACAAGCTAAAATAATATATACCTAATGTGATCTTCTCTCACATTCCTCACCGTTGTAAAAATATGTAACCCTTTCGTAATAACCCAAATTTCAATAATAAAACAATGATGGAAGCAACTTTCCACCCTATGAATTTTTTTTTTTTTTTTCCTTTTCTCTTTAGTCATGATATTTCTACCTTTCTTGTTTAAGTTCCCTCTTGAACTTAATTGGTAAAAGATCTTCCTTCTTCTAATTCATCAATCGTCGACTCTACAACAGAGTCATCGTCATCATCCTCAACTAATTCGATTGTGGCATATTTGATCATATCCCATCTTTTCCAGAAGTCCAAGGCGTCATTGTAATCATCAGAGTCAACCAAATCTTGCAAAAAGTATTTGGCCTTAATCAAACGATCCTTCAATGCTTGCAAGTGACAAGACGATGGGTCTTTGTCCGTGGAAATGGAGTCGGATGAACCCTGAGGAAAACCAGATCCAAAGATCGATGGTCTCTTCATGGTGGGTTTAGGGATGTGACTTTCATATTCGCTTTCGTAATCAGTTAAATCCGTAGTGTTATCAAAATCATCTTCGTCGTCAGTTCCAATACAAGACTTAGGGGTGTTGTAACCATATGTCTCCTCCTCAATTGAAGAGGCGGCATCACAGTACCTGGCCCAAGCTTCATCAATCGCACCAACGAGGTAGTCAAAGCATTTGGATCTTGACTGTTTGTCTCCTTCTGGCATAGAGCGTTTGCTGTTGCTCGAAGCAGATGAACAACTGTCGGAGATTTGTAGAAAGTTACCACTTGAATTGCTGCGGCGGGCAACCTGGATATTTCCGTTCGCATTGTTCACGTAAACCGATGAAGTACATGGCGAGCTCAACAATCTGCAATCCAAGTTGTTGTCATCGGAGCGTGAAGGCACACGGCTGATGAACTGGTAATCATTTTCGTCATCATCGCTATACTTTGAAACGGCGTGTGACAACTTGTTATCCAAGGAAAACGACACTCTGTTGGAGGCTCTTCTTTTGGCACGGATTTGATCAGCGACATAGCATGAGTTATTGTCTTCCGATTCCGACATGGAGTCAGACAGGGAAGAGTAACTCAATTCATTTTGAAACTTTTCAAAACATACTTCAGGCAAGCGTTTGTTTACTGGAGAGTTGATATCAATTTTGGACAAGCATGCTCTCTTAGATGCAGAACCGCCGTGCAGCTGGGAAAAGTCGCACGAGCGCTTCGAAGGGAAAGCCTGCGAGCACAAAGCCATGGAGAAAATTGAAAAGTGCGCGAGTCACGTGTGTTTGGCACAAGAGTTATCCAAAGAAAAACGTTTGGATAGTTGGTACCAACAATGCGAAAATGAAGAAAAAATCTGAGCCGTCCAATCAAGGGGTCAGAAATACGCTGGCACGCAAAAAAAAATTCGATGTAATATGAATTCAAACGTAAGCCTAGCTTCGAGTGTGTAGTTATTGAGATAGTGTCTTGATTATAAAAACCTAAATCAATGAAACCTGCAACTAAATCCACGAGAAATATGCTTCACCAACAAGTATTAAACCAAAAACTGCTGTAAATGTCCGCTGATGGTTAAATAATAATGGGTGAATTTCGGTGCGAGGACAAGTGTTTGTGTAGGAAAAAGCACAAAAAAAGGAGTACCGAAAATAAAAAGCGCACCTGGACGTGAAAATATTCTCGCTCCTCTGAACAAAATAGATCCTCCCGTCTTGTATTTCTATGTGTGTGAAAGTACAGATTTAGCACGCTGCGCGCATATTCTTGCACACAAGCCTACATGTCGTTTTATTTGATTGGTCACTGGGCCAGCTTCGTTGCGGGTAACCGTAGCAAGCGCGCTCCTTCTATACAGACACGTGGTCGAAAGCGGCAACAAATAGACATGGCCGTTCCAAACCCCTATTGTGGCCTCACATGCTAATCTCATTGATAACGCCCCTGGCGTCGGTAAAATAGAAAATTGTATTGACCATCGAGTTGCAGTTGTGTTTCGGCCGTTTTTGCAGTCAGGTGAGCTCTTCTTTTTTTTTGTTGTTGGCATTTAGCTCACTTATGTGCTGGCGCCAACAAGGTGGCACTTCCGTATGCATGTTGCATGTAAGGAACACATGAGTTTCACCAGGCCCTCAAAAGTGTGCGATTCTCCACGAAAGATAGCATCCCGTGCAGCTCACCCCAGAACCCACTAGTTCGTAAGATGCAACTAGTTGGATAAAACTCTTGGCGACCAAGCATTTGGAACAATCAAGATTATGAATAGATGTTCGTCCAAGTTCAAAAGCGCGGGCCTTTGATCGCAGTATCTTGCAGCAACGCAACGTCCCAAATGCTGGGTCATTTTCTTAGCGCATAACCATTCAGGCACAGGTTCCTTGGAAGACGCACTCATACCTTATCGTAATGTGAACCCAAATTGCTTCCAAGTGCTGGCCCGCAGCCAATTTCATTGTACTCGTTATTGCAACATAGATGAACCACACCTTTCGTTGCGCCGTTTTTGCCAGCTTGATGAACAGGGGTGTTGCTCGAATTGGATGGCTAACAAGAAGTGAAGTAGTTAAGAATGAAATGAAAAAGAAACATGAAATAAAAACATGTCCGAAACTAAGTGAGGAGAAGGCATGAAAGGCCATGTCCGGGAAGCATCTGCTGAAAATCTATTCACTCCTCGACAAATTTAGCTGTCTCAACCCAGTTGAGACGAGTCCTGGGGCATCGATGTGTGTGATGCCATGCTGTTTTCGAATTGCTCCATGCCTCTGATAAGAACGGTGAGGAGCTTACTGAAATTTTTGTTGTTGATGAGGAAAAGTTCGTTCTCTTTAAACCTTGAGTAGAATGTTTTGCAGATGGGCACAAAATACCTCAATCCGACAAAAGAAAGCCGAACTGAGAGAACACATAGTAGTTCAACTTTTTCGACCATCGATGCATCGCTGCGAAGAGCGAGTTTCTCTGAAAGCCGAGATGTATCGGGAGCATCTGAGCCCAAGCCTAGATCGACAATCAACTGCTTGAGCAAAACCACCTTCGCCTCATAATCCAATGAGTCTAGGATTACCAATGCTTCGTCGCAGCCATGCATGCTCAAATCATCCTTTGGTTTGTTCATAGTCCCCTCACCACGAATAAATGGTACATACGAGCACACGGTATCCGACGCTTTGCCCAATATATGATTGACTTTCTGTGTGGCTTCAGTACTGTTTCGGGATAATGCTAGCTCTAGAATCAACCGTTGCCATCCCACCAGACCACTATAGGTTTCCTGTTGTTGCTCACATTCCTTCAAGTTCCGCTTGATGAGCGTATTGAACTGTCTGTTTTGCTCGTCAAGATACTCCTCGATGATCGGGCTCGTTGCATTGCTCTTGTCTGAGAAGCTGACCGCCTCCACTTCGGTGGCAGAGGATCCATCGGAAGCGTCAACGAAAGTGTCCATTTTGGTCAGCAGCGACAGAGAAGCAAGACCTTCGTCGATGCGCTTCTCCATTAACCTAGTCCTGATCTTCTTGGCGGGACTCATTGGCTCCTCTGCGATACAAACGGGCTCTGCCTCATCTTCAGTGGCATTTTCCCTTATGAGCATTTTAACTCTGACGGGAATTTTGTCCGAGTAGGGTAATCTATAGACCACTGCTCGAATCATTGTTCGAACCACCATGCTGTGCTGAGGTAAAATATGGAATGTCTCGTAATACTTGTGTGAATATGTGTTTTGTTTATCTTTTGAGGTGGGGACTTTTTCCCCGAGAAGTTGGTGGGTCCAACAAGTGAGGTTGATGGGCCTGCGATGTGCATGCACATGATTAGCAGCGCCCGGTAATTGCGCAGCAACAATCCCCGCGAGAGTCATGGCAGCCATGCATACAAGACCTTTTAGGAACTTCCCCAAGTAATACATAGCCAGCTAAAGAATAGAGCCAAGAGTACAAACTTAAACTTCTAAATCGTTATACATACTTAGATAATTCAAGATACAGCATGTCCTCGTTTGTCTTGAAATGGATTGCAAATAGGTTCTTAAAGGACAACCAATTGACAAAGTTTGGGGTCGAGGACCCTTACTACGAGTACATTGAGGTGGGAACCCAAGCTAACGGTCAGCCCAAGCTCAAGAAGCAAAAAAGAAGAGATCCGATAGGAATTAGCGAACACGATTCCGCTATCTTGAACTCGGTCAAGAAGCAGGCTTTTCGTTATGATATGTGGTTCACGTTTTTCGGCCTCAGATTTGGATGGTCTAACATAGTGGGGTTTATCCCAATAGCCGGTGCACTCGTGACTAACTACTGGTCCCTTAAGCTTTTTTACGATGCCAGAAAATTGAAAGACGGCCTTCCGTTAGATATTCAATTAATTTTTCTCTTCAATATCGTTGTGGACTTTCTCCTTTCTCTAGTTCCCATAGTTGGAGACATCATAGAAATTGGGTACAAGGCGAATCTGAGAAATTTCCTTTTGCTTGAAAAGCACTTGGCACGTGTGGGCCAGAGGAACATGGGCATTATTCTGGAGCTGGAGGTAAGGCCCGGCTTCCTCAATGACAAGGTGCAGCCATATGTCGATGACACTCTTGTTCCAGGTGCCGTCAAAGCAGGCAAGCAGATCAAGCGTTTCGTCAATAGCAACATGAAAAGCTCTGGCACTAATGCGTCTGTATCTTCGAGTGCTACAACGCAGTCGTCTGAGGCTACTGCGATGGGGACTGTTGACACTAGCATGGACGATGATTCCCGGAGCATCAAAAGTCTTAAGGAAACACTTTGACTTTCCGCCCCATCTCAAATTCAGGTGAAAATTCCATGAATGCGACCCTCACCAGCCAATGCGTGCTCGACTGACATATTTGGCTACATTAGCTGTTCGCCGGTATCTCATGACGCTTCAGTTTGCAGTGTTAAAAGCAAGAGTGACGCTAAAAGTAAATTCAACTCTATGCGGTCGAAGAAAATGTATACATATATATGAGAATAAAGCCAAATTAAATCAATTGTTTTCCGCTTTTCGTTTCCAAGCACTTCTTAAATAGCTGATTTTGTAATGAAGTATGATGTGTTTTGCGGTAATTGAAGACTGTTTCTAAATAACGCGTGAACTAGCAATAAACTTACACAACCACTTCGAATACATCAAAAATCCAAAAATCATCAAAAATACGGACCAGCACTTAAATAGTGCTTAGTGGGCTCCTGCAATCCAAAAAGGGCCTTTGATTTTCGATAATATAGAAATTTTGACCGTCACAGTTTAGACAATGATTTTACACTTGCACAGCCCAGGGTCCTATATGCACGCTTCAGTGATCCATGACGCTGCGGCGGAACTGATGCACGATTCTTGTTCCCACACAAGAGATTACTATCATCCTCAATGAGTTCTGAAAGATCGGCCATTGAACCAAGCGGTACATCAGAACCATTTTCGAGTCTCACACATGAAGAGATCGAGATGGGAATTGAGACCAGCCCGCAGCTTCTGGCGTCACAAGAAACCCTTTCAGCAGTTCATGAACCATTGGGCAGCGAGTTAAACTTGAATGAAGTCCCCGAAAGTGATAACAAGACTGGGGACATTGCAAACAAGGAAGCGCTCGTGGGAATCCCAGACTCCGCGGAATTGGAAACCATCGAGATTTTGAGTTCTGATTCGATCCAAGAAGGCAATGCTGAATCGGACGCTCAAGAGGCACACGATGATGCCACAGAACAAGAGGCTACCGAGAATGCTCCAGAAAGTGGACCTACGGAAGAGGAATTGAATCCCGTTTTGGCTCTGTTCATGTCGGCCTGTCAAAATGGCGACCTTTCCACGGTGAAGTCCCTCATAGAGTCTGAGCAAGTGACTGCAGACCAGACCTTCAGCCAGGGCATTACTGGACTCCATTGGGCTGCCATCAACAATCGGATCACCGTTGTCAAATTTTTATGTGAAAATGAATACTCGAAAGCTGATCCTAATAGATTGGGCGGGGCACTTGCGGCCAGTCCTTTGCATTGGGCCTGCCGAAACGGTTTGGTATACGTCGTTGACTACTTTTTATCTCACACCAACGCAAATCCGGCCCTTAAGGATGCACAGAGTTATAATGCTCTTCACTTAGCCGTTCACAGCTCTAACATAACATCTGTCATATACATTCTTCTGAAATGCGTCTTGATAGATAAATCGATCTACATAGATGAGGTCGACAACATCGATTGCACACCTTTGCACTGGGCATCTTACCAAGGGGATATTCTTAGTGTGAACGCTTTGCTCAATTATGGTGCTGATGTGAATAAAGTTGACAAAACACTCATGACACCTTTACACTGGGGTTTTATCAGAGGAAACAAGTCCGTTCTAGCAGCATTGGAAAAAGCGGGGTCTGATGTCTTTCACAAAAACGACAAAGGGAAAGATTCCTTTGCAGTGGCAGCTGATATGAATTGCCAGGCTACATGGTTTGCCGTGTTGAAAGAAGCAGACAGATCCCCTAGCAGGAACTGGCTGCAAAACAAGCATTGGCTAAGCCAAAAGACTGCAAAGCTCATCACGTTCTTTACTCCATACGTTACTTTGCCAATGGCCTTGAGAATATGTTCCTTCAGCCAGGGTTATGTTATTCCGAAATTGTTTTTCGCCGCCCTGATATTTGCCGCGTCAGTACTCTTTTTATTAAAGGTTATCATTCCAATCTACCTTAGAAAGAATAAAGCGCTTTTTGAAACTCCTTTCCTCGCAGGTGTCTTCTCTGCCACAGCATTCTGGTGCATCGTGACTTGGCTATTCAGAATATTGAGATATTCGGCACTCGCGAAACCTCTTACTTCGATTATATTGACTTTGTTAATCGGCACTTTCACATTCTCCTTTTTAAAGGCCATGACCATAAACCCAGGCTTTGTTCCTGTCTCGACAGATCCCAACGTGACTTTCCAAGAAATGAAAAACTTACTAGCTATTGGCAAATTCGATACAGAACACTTTTGCTTCAATACATTTATCAGAAAACCTTTAAGGTCCAAATATTCCAGGGTAAATGATGCTCTTGTTGCAAGATTTGACCACTACTGCCCATGGGTTTACAATGACATTGGTGTTAGAAACCACAAGCTCTTCATCACCTTTGTTTACTCTTTGCTCCTGGCCATAATTCTCTTGTCTACTCTGTCAATGGAATATTTCGAATCATACGCGGAGAAATCGGGTTATGACTCAGACAACGAGCTTCAATGTACATTTTTGTCTGATGAACTTTGCGCTGGGTATGTCTTACATCCTTTTATCTTTAATTTACTCGTGTGGTGCTGGTTTCAGGGCGTCTGGATTGCTTTTCTTACTGTGGTGCAAACGTTTCAAATATTCAAAGGTCTTACCACATACGAGTTTAGCTCGCTTAACAAACAAATGTCGTCTCCAAAATTCAACCATTCAACCGTGCCTGGTGATTTCAATGGCATGAACAGTGAACCACAAATACCCGTGCAACACACAAATAGTGGTCATAATCATAAGAATGGTTTAGGTACTTGCGCCAAGTTGGTAGGGTTGGACCAGTTCATCATGACCGTGAAAATTGCATTGATGTCACTCTTCAATAAAGCAACACACAACGAAGGCTACAGGTCCATCGAGAATTTGGACATCCCCACCGACTTTGGTTGGAAACAAAACTGGCTCGACTTCTGGTTCATAGGCGATATTACTTGGAGAAACTTGTTCTTCTTGCCTATAGAGGGCGAGAATAATTTGAATGGTCAGACAGTTGATTACTATCAGCTATTCGAGTACCCATCGAAATTCTCAGGCAACGATGCGGTTTAGTGAAAGGGCTCACATGTATATAACCCCGAATCAAACAGGTGCATCTAAATTTGAATAGATACTCAACAAGTCGTAAAACGCTTTTGGTTCTAAGGCATCCAAAGGAGCTTAGAACACAAGCCTAGATTCACGAAGAATACCTCGAAAAACATAAAGCACCTCGGAGGAGAAGCTTGTTGCTCCAAGATTGGAGAGTGTGAAAGTTCTCATTGTTCAAATAAGAATCCTACGTTACACGTGGTCGACCTAACAACACAGGTTTAACTATGAGACACTTATCAATTCATTCATGATGAATGAAAGGAAACTTGTCAGACTGCCACTCGCACCCACCCTTTTATGAGTCTTCCGAAGAAGCATTCAAGAAAGGGTCAAGATCATCGCTCCTTTTGATAGTACACAATCACGAGGATCGGTTCCATATGTAAAAGGCAAACAAATTGTAGATGACCAGACTGCAAAGAATCATGGACAAGCTAAATTAATTCTCACTTTGAGGGTGCAAGGGTATCTACCTCATCAACCAAGTTGGAAACAGTGGCTCTTTAATAAGAGACATTGTGGAACGTGACCTATAGAAATGATCCTATGAAGTACGTCGACAGAGAAAAAAAAAAAAAACCTACAAGGAACTTGGGATCGCAAGACTTATATAGGTGTTGCGAGAAAATGTCGGGTAACGTTCTGCGATGATACCACATGCAGACTTTTTTGAACCGAATGGTGCCCTAATATTGCGCAGGCATCAGCGCGATGGAAAGATACCCCAGATCGTGATCCGGCATATATCTGGCTGGTTTATTTCAGACGTTGAAACAAGCCTTTGCTAGGACGTATTGCCGTCGAAACAAATTTGGCTGGGAACAAAGAATAGAAGATAATCCGCGCTCTAAACAGAAATTCCTATGACAAATTATGTTTAAACTACCCAATAATCAATTTGAAAACGTGAGCTGTCCTCTAATCAAAGAAAATGGCACTTGTGATGTGCTCAACTGTGTATTCAAACATAGTGTGCCCAAGAGAAAGAACTCGGATCCAGGGAAAAGTGCTAAACGAAAGAAGGGTGTCAGTGAACAGGAATCCATAACGGAGGATGAAAACACAGCCCCAGAAACACCAGCTCCTGTCGCAGTTTCAAAGGATTACCTGTTTGTTGTACCGAAGGACCTTACAAGCAATTTACTGTTGCAAAGGTTCAAAAGACTACAAAATGCTAAGCTCATAGCCAAACAACTTCGGGAAAAGTCAAGCTTATTACCGAATAAAGAAGCGATCGAAATTGAGTTTGGGTTTGCTAATGCCAGTGACAGTGCAGTGGCTTATCAAGCAAAAGTTGATGAATTTCTAGGCTTGAAAAAAGTTGCCGCAAAACTTGTTGATCCGACTCATTTCTCGCCTGTGGAGGTAAACCCTTCACCAGCTGTTCATCCTGTCCGTCGGAAATTCATAACACTATTCGCAGATGCACTCAGGTCCTGTGACTCAGGCCTCCAAACCCCTGTTCTTAAAGCTATTGATTTGGAATACCAGATTGCAAGCTCTACTTCTAGCGTGACGTACAATATAGAAATCAGAAGAAAGCTTGCAGAAATAAAGAATCCAGAGAAATACAAGAAGCATGTGGCAAAAAAGCCCACCAAAAAGGATTACCTCGAAGAACTCAAAGAATCCGTGATACCAGTTGAGAAATTGGCCAAATTTGGCTATATAATGGAAGCCCCGTCCTCGATAGAAGCACCCGAGAAGGTCCGGCATTGCCACAGGTGCAAGTCTGAATTCAAACTTGAAGATGCATCAAAGGAAGTCGATTGCAGATATCACGAGGGAAAAATTATAAAGAACCAGCACGGAGGACGCATTTACCTGTGCTGTGGTGGTGTATTGGGAGAAACTGATACTGATCCATGCGCAAAATCGCAATATCATGTCTTTTACTGGAAGGGACCTAGCGAAATGCACCATTGCATACCATTTGCAAATACCAAGGATATATGGGGAACGAAAGTTGGAAGCTATGATGCTGTGGGAATTGATTGTGAGATGGGATTCACAACTGAGGGATTCGAACTATTGCGTGTCACAGCCATCGATTTTTTCACGGGAGAGGAAGTGCTAGACATCTTAGTGCGCCCTAAAGGAAAGGTTCTCGATCTCAATACAAGGTGGTCAGGCGTGGCGGAAATAAAGGAAGAGGCACTCACCTTTGAAGACCTGATCACTCTCCTTGGAGAAGTATTTGACTCTAACACGATTCTCATTGGCCATGGTCTTGAAAATGATATGAATGCCATGCGTTTGATTCATGAAAAAGTCGTGGATACGGCCATTCTATATCCTAGGCATAAGGCCACGCCAACCTTCCGTTATTCGCTCAAGCAATTGGCTTTTCAATATTTGAGTAGGAACATTCAAACAGGAGAGCACGATAGTGGTGAGGATTCTTTAGCGGCTATTGATGTCACAAAGTATTTTATTGAGAAGGAGCTTGAAAGAAAGAGTGCCATACAAAGATAAATTACAGCGGAACGGATTGATAATTTTAGTAAGAACCAGAAACTGGGGTATACATGCTGCTATTGTTTGCAGAGGACTAGTCGTAGAGACGAAGGTCCAGTTTTCCTTTGAAAGCATTCTCTTTTTTGCAATATGGTGTTTTTCCAGACCGACAAAGGAATTCGCCACTAATAGGAATCAGAACGACGGTGTTTTCTTTGTCAAAAAGAAGATCAAAGTCTGGGTTCAATAGCTTGAAGGTGCACTTTTCGGGCACGACCACCAGAACCTGAAGATTTGTCCTCAAAATCGTTTCCCGATATATCACCTGCATCAATTCAAATTGATGGTTCTCACATTGCAAGTCATAGTCGAGTCCATCAAAGTCGTTAAATTTGAAATCGAAATCCGGCAAATCTTCGATGTATGCTTGTGACTTCTGGAGTAACTCTAACGGTACTTTCTCAAGGGTACCATGCACGAAACTGTGGAAATTCGAGAAAGGAGACACCAAGCTCACAAAACGAGAGCTTAGGTTCAAATTACACTCAGATGCCGGGTACTCATCGTGATCCACGGTGAAGGATTTGATGTAGTATCGGATCGCAGATTTATCGATACACTCAGGATCACTGGAATACTGGAGTGCAATGCTGTTATAATTTGCAATGTAGCTGGAACTGTGTTTTTCGTTGCGATTATAGGCTTCAGTGTAGAAAGCATATAACATTGAACTCACTAATGATTGGCCGTGTGTTTTCGTGGTGATTCGGAGAAGCGGCTTTTGCGCTATTAGAAGAGCGTCAACCAATGCGGCAAAAAGAAATAGAAGAATCATGCTAGCAAGCTACGTGCCCTGTTGAGGTTTGAATGTAGTCAGGTGAATGCCTGGGTGCAAATGTGCCTAATGACCGCGGCACAGAGCGCTTGGCAGGTGACGCGACATACGCAGATTCGCAGGCTTCTGGACCGGCTACAATGTGGCGGAGCGTGTGAAGGGGAACGCGCTGCCTGCGACACCCGCGATCTGGCTAAGACGCGGAACGCGCCCCGTGCTTCTTTCTCTGGACTTGATCACTTTTATAACCTATCCTACAAGAAGATTTCTTACATTCTGCAAGCGGAGCAAAAACATAATACGTATCTTTTGGTTAAAAAAGAGAGCCTGTCACTGCAAGAACATTTCAACAGAGGGTTACACAAAGAAAGAACGAAAGCATGTCGAAAGTCACACCAAGTAAGAAAACTTTGACGCCAAAGCTTGGAAGCTCTTCGAACAAGAAGCAGCTGTCTTTGATGTCCTTCTTCAAACCAGCTGGACCAAAAGCAAAGAAGGAGCCGGGATTCAGCTCGTCTCCCCTCAAAGGTCGGACAAATCGTGAAGAAAGCGACAAAGAAAACGATGTTAGTATGGTGAGTACTCCCTTGACCTCAGAACCAGATGCTATCCCTAGCGAGCACACGGCTATTCAATCTTCGCCAATCAAATCACATAGTGAGAAGCAGCAGATACTGGAGACGAGCGTGAAACACTCAGATCGCTCCAGTGAAAGCGAAGACCCCCAATCTTCTCAGCCTAAGGATAAATTTGAGACCGAAGCTCTCCTTTCAAAAGAACTATTAAATCTGCATATCTCTACGCCTCTTAAGCCAGAACTGTCTACGGAGTCGTTAAATGTTTCTTCCTCTAGGCGCGGCAGGACCACAAAACAAGTTTCGTATGCGGAGACTGATGATTCAGACAATGAAAATGTCTCTGTGAGAAATAAAAGAAAAAGAATCATTGAAAGCGATGATGAAGACGCTGCATTTCCTCTGGATGGCGATGCCAGCGAAGACGATGACGAACACATGAGCGATTTTATAGCAGAGGAAAGCGATGAAAGTCTGAACGAGTCAAAAGATTTGGATGAGGAAATCGAAGACATTCCATCAAGACCACGCTCAAAAAAGGTTCGCAAGAGCCCTGCTTCCTCACCAGTCAAGAAAACCGAGGGAAACTCGTCGTTGGGCAACAAATTCACTGCAAACTCAACATATGTTTCGAAACAGTCATTTTCTCCGCCTACCCTGCAAGCAAAGGCAAAGACTGCCAAAAAGTCTTTCGAAAAGGAGAATGAGGAAAGATACCAATGGCTTGTCAATATTAGAGATGCTGATAAACACACCATAGATGACCCCGAATATGACTCACGTACATTGTACATCCCCTCCTCTGCTTGGGCGAAATTTACTGCTTTCGAGAAGCAATACTGGGAAATTAAAAGCAAGATGTGGGACACTGTTGTTTTCTTTAAAAAGGGTAAGTTTTATGAGTTATACGAAAACGATGCCATGATTGCCAACAGCCAATTCGATTTAAAAATCGCTGGTGGTGGCCGAGCCAATATGAAACTAGCTGGTGTACCAGAAATGTCATTCGAATACTGGGCGAAAGAGTTCATCAGTCATGGCTACAAGGTAGCAAAAGTGGATCAGGTGGAGTCTATGTTAGCCAAGGAAATGAGAGGCGGAGGAACGAAGGAGGAAAAGATCATCAAGAGAGAGCTCACAGGTGTTTTGACTGGTGGTACTCTTACGGATTTGGATATGATTAAGGACGATATGGCTACATACTGCATGGCTATCAAAGAATCCGTTTCAGAAAAAGGCGAGAAGGTTTTCGGTGTATGCTTCGTCGATACTGCTACCTCGGAAATGAGTTTTATTGAATTGATTGACGATGATGAGTGTACCAAGTTGGATACTCTCATCACTCAAATAAAGCCCAAGGAAATCTTATGTGAGAAGCACAACTTATGCTCCACCGCAGTCAAGCTTATCAAATATAATGCTCACAGTTCTCATCAGATATGGAATCATCTAAATCCATTCTCTGAATTTTGGGACTACGATACCACACTTGAGACCTTGGTGAAAGCTAAATACTACCAAGCTGAGGATCTTGATGACTTCTCTCACTATCCAGAGATTTTACTCAGATATAAAGATGAATATCCTGTTGCATTCAATGCATTCGGTGGATTGTTATACTACCTTAAAACATTGAAGCTCGACGAAAGTATCATGACTTTAGGGAATATGAAGGAATATCAGATTTCAAAGAATGCCGCCTCTCATATGTTGTTAGACGGAATAACACTCAATAACTTAGAGGTTCTCAACAACTCTTTTGATGGCGGCGACAAGGGCACCTTATTCAAATTACTCAATAGAGCCATTACACCATTCGGAAAGCGAATGATCAAGAGTTGGGTTCTTCATCCATTGATGAAAATTGACGAGATTAATCTGCGTTATGATGCCATTGACTTCTTGATGCAAAATGAGCCAGAATTGCGGGTTGCGCTAGAGAGTAACCTTCAGCAGCTTCCAGACTTGGAGCGTTTGATATCGAGAGTGCACAGCAAGACCTTAAATTTCAAAGATTTCTTGAAAGTTATTGAGGGGTTTGAAACGATTTCGAAAATTTTCAAAAAATTGGATGGTCACGAACTAGAGAACTCAGGCGCTCTTAAATCATTTGTTGGATATTTTCCTCCCCAGTTGCACACGATCATAGCTTCTTGGGAGGATGCATTCGACAGGCACCAAGCCATGCACAACATTGTTGTGCCAGCAACAGGCGTGGACGCAGAATTTGATGAGTCTATTGGAATAATTGACAGTTTAGAAGCTCGCCTCAATGAACACTTGAAGACATACAAAAAGCAATTCAAGTCTCACGAGATTTGCTACAAGGATTCTGGAAAAGAGCTTTATTTAATTGAAATTCCTATTAAAATCAAAAACGTTCCAAAAGACTGGCAGCAAATGGCGGCAACCTCAAAAGTGAAGAGATACTGGTCGCCAGAGGTCAAGAAGCTTGTTCGAGAATTAATGGAGCAAAAAGAATTACACAAGACAGTTTGCGAAAACATTATTTACAGGCTTTACGAACGGTTTGACGTGAACTACAAGACTTGGGTGAAAGTGATTCAAGCGGTAAGCAAAATTGACTGCCTTATTTCGTTGACCAAGACTTCAGAGAGTATCGGATATCCGTCTTGCAGACCTGTTTTCAAAGACAATGCCAAAGGTTTTGTATCTTTCAAAGAATTAAGACATCCCTGCTTTGTGGGCAGTTCAGATTTCATACCCAATGATGTGAATTTGGGAAAGGACCATGCCAATTTTGGATTGCTCACAGGCGCTAATGCAGCAGGAAAATCCACCTTGATGAGAACTACCGCCTTGGCTACAATGCTTAGTCAGATTGGATGCTACTTGCCAGCGGAATCAGCCGAACTTTGCCCAGTTGACAAGATCATGACTAGGTTAGGTGCCAATGATAACATTATCCAAGGAAAATCAACCTTTTTTGTGGAATTGTCGGAAACGAAAAAGATTTTGAGTAATGCCACACCAAACTCTTTGGTAATCCTAGACGAGTTGGGAAGAGGCGGTTCTTCTAGTGACGGGTATGCTATTGCGGAGTCTGTGTTATACCATTTGGCATCGCATGTTCAGCCACTTGGGTTCTTCGCTACCCACTACGGAAGTTTGGGCCTCGCATTCACAGACCATCCTCAAATCAGGCCCTTAAGAATGGGTATCATTGTGGACCAGAGCTCGAGAAACATAACATTTTTATACAAACTTGAAGACGGGACTGCACCAGGCTCGTTTGGTATGAATGTCGCAGCCATGTGCGGTATCCCAGCTGAGATCGTAGATGAAGCCGAGATCGCAGCCAAGAAATACGAGCAAACGTCTAAATTGAGAGAGAATTATGACAAGAACTTGAAGGATCAAGTCAGCTTAGGCCTCCAAAGTGATTTTGTGTGGCTATCCAACCACGAAGGAGAGCTCGAAAAAGACGTCTTGCGGTACGGTGAGAAGGAGAAGATCAATGCCTTGAACTGCATGTTTAGCATGATTGAGGGTTTATAGAGGAGGATTCGCGGGGCACAGGGCGCGAGCCGAGTCGCAGAATGTGGGCCCACTCCTTTACATCAACTACTTTTCGTTTATATAAATTTCATTTGAACTTCAACACAAACTAATCTGCAATGGCTTTTAAGAATTCCTTGAACCTACTTCTCTACTCCTTTGCCTTTGGCGGCGGAATCATGCACTCTTACGTTGTCTCGCCAATCGCCTTCAAAAACATGTCCAGAGAGGACTTCGGAAACTTACAAAGCAAGATCTTCCCTCTTTATTTCATTGGCCAGGCGGCTTTGCCAGCCCTCATTGGGTTGACCTCGCCACTTCCGCTTCGCTTTGCTGGACCTTTGCTAGGAATATCCGGTCTTGCCGGAGCCTTGAACTACTTGTGGATCTTGCCAGTGTCTGGTCAGATTAAAAGCGACAAGAAGAAACTTGTTGCAGAGAAAAAGCACGAAATAGTTGTTGACGGTAAAACTGAGGTATCAGAAGAGTTCGAGAAGTTGAGTAAGAAATTTGGCATGTACCACGGCATCTCCTCGCTTCTCAACTTGGTTTCAATCGCAACTCTTGGGGTTTACGGCTACAGAATGGGAGGTTTGTTGGTATGAATCCAGAACCTATCGTTGTGATATTGTACATAGTTGGTATTATGTTGTCTCGATGCCTTGGCGTTGCAATCTCGATGCAAAATAGCGAAATGGACTTAAACCCTGGGCATTGAACATGAAAAATGCAGTCATTCATGAAAGTTGCAATCATTTAGACTTTTCCTCGTATGCCTTTCTTTCGCGAGCCTCTTGCTCAAGCTCTTCTTTGTAGATGTGGGGATAGACGGTCTTCATGAGCTTGGAGATAAGAAACCAAGAGTTGACGAAAAATAAGGCAAAGTAGATTCCCAACTGAGGAAGAGGCATCTCAAGGTTCATGAGCCACTTTCTCATGATCCAAGCGTAATGAAACAAGATGATGAGGATTGTAGCAAACCCTGCGGCTGACATCTTGATATCCTTAATGTTTTTGGCCGTCAACAAGGGCTTCTTCTGCGGCAACAGCGTTTTTTGTGCCACTTCCGGCGTCTTTAGAGATTTCTCTGCTGCAACTGATTCTTTGGAGACTTGTGACATATTTTGTTAAAAAGTAGACTGGAGTTGTGGGAAGAAATTCCTTAAAGTGAGGATGTGCGAGGCGTGTGGGAGGGCGTTAGGCGCAGGCGCTTCAATGCGAAGAAGGAGTACACGGATTTTGCAGCTGACATCAGGACTAAATTTCTACACAGAAAGTGGTAAACTGAATGGATTGGACAATTCTATTCAAAGACAGAAAACCGTTCTTTTGGATATGTAAGGATTATAAAAAAAAGTTTGTTGCCACACAAAGTGACAACTGGTGCTATCTGCGATGGCCGCAGTGTGTAGACACCTGCAAATTCAGCAGACACAGATGTCTGTTGATGGGCAGATATCATGTGGGTGAGTCTGATTAGCGATAGAACATATCGAACATTGTTGCAGTTGACTATGTTGGTAACACTCTGGCCTCCTCATCAATCAAATGTTTCCGAATCTGCGAAAGACTCCCTCCAAGTTTTTTGAAAATGCTGATTTTGAAATTGTACTCAAACAAGAAATGCATGACAAGCTCTCCAAACTTCAATATATATAATGACTTGTCTAAAGTGTAGGCAAAATACTGATCGCATCCGGAAACAAAAGAGTCGGATCTGTTCGTGTTCATGAGAAGCCCTTCGTGAGTTCCAGTCAGGAAAAGATAGAGACTGGCCAACTCTGGGCCAAGGCTAGTGCCCTCGTACTGAGCCCTCAAATGCATTTCGAATTTTGCCGCAAACCGAAGCATGATGATAAACCTATGGTTCATAGACCTGGTGAATGCCGGGTTCCCCATTTGCTGATGCTCAGGGTGGTTTCGTTTTGCAATATGAATGGCAAAGACGGAGAAGATAACAAAAATGTGGAAAAGAACTTGAGAATAAATGGGAGTTTTTGTTCTGTAGAAGTCATCGTAGATTTTCAACCCAAAGGCCTTTTCAAAACCCATGCCCATCTTGCTCTCCTCTGAAATCGACTCATATACCAAGCCTTGGAAATCTCCCGACCCATTTGAATGAATTTCGTAATTTGAGTCTTGGTGGGCGCCATCATTTCCTTGACTGAAATCTGCATCCTCTGCTCTGCAAAGAATGAGTTTGCAGATCATTATACAGCTGTCAATGATCTTCAAGAAGGATGCATCGTCAATGGAGTTCAAAGACGTAAGGAGATTAATGTAATTGCCGTTGAGTGCATCGTAATTTTTGAGCCAACTTTGTTCCTTGACAGGCCTGAAGTCAATGACGGAGCAAATTTTGATAAAATTGACCAAAATAGCAAAATCCACCTTCTCGTTATCGGCTCCTTCAGGACAGACGTAGTTTGTGGCCGGATCCTT
This sequence comes from Metschnikowia hawaiiana, assembly GCA_002893645.1. NCBI lineage: Eukaryota > Fungi > Ascomycota > Pichiomycetes > Serinales > Metschnikowiaceae > Metschnikowia > Metschnikowia hawaiiana. Next base: position 141,926 of record NXGY01000012.1, read on the forward strand.
TTTGGGTGAGTCAATGAAGCAAGTGAAATTGTCCAAAATTGAATTCAAGTCAATATTTTGATACTCTTTCAACTGACGAATTTCGAAAAGCCCTTTCACTAATAATTTGAAGCCTAGTTTGCTTAAATTTGAAAACCGTGTTATCGTATTTTTACCAAAGTCATTCTTTGCAAGGCATTCTAGGGCTTCTTTGAATTGAATGCAATTATTGAAATCTTTTTTCAAGTAGTATTCAAGCTTGGTAGGATACATGCCGGTTTTGAGGTGCTCGTTAAGCTCTCCAATGTCGTAAAATCGCCAAATAAATTCGTCATTAGTGTTTGGAATGTTCAAAGATCCTAGGTCATGTGCACTCAATGTGAGCGGTACGTTGAACATCATGAAAATGAAATTCGTGAGTTCGTAAATCGCCAAGATAGTTCTGACCTGTGACTGCAAATTGATAGTGTTTTTGAATTTCACAGCTTCAGACACCTCGTTGTGCAATTCGTTCTGGATTGCTCTGTAATACTCAGCATCTTCCCCGTTTATTGCAAAATAGACATTGCCTTTCTGTTTCGAGGAAGTTTTTACTAAGGAATTCAAGGCATTGAGCTGTCGAATCACAATGTATACATTGTTCTCGTTGTCAGAAAAAAGACCGTACACAACTGACAAAGTCAAAGATTGGATCAACCAGAGAGGATTTTGACTTTGAGAGCTAGCGCCAGACTTCCCGGTATTTTCTCCTTTTCTGCTTTCTAGATAGATATGAATAGTTCTTCGAGATGCTTCGTAAAGATTCTCTGACTCATTTTTACTATCGACTAGCAAAGCACCAATAGTAGCAGCCAAAAGAGGCATGCACACCCTGGCACTTTCATTATCAGGGCTTTCATTGGATGTCATATTCATAATCTCATACTCATTCAATTTAGAAGCATGTATGAACGGATAGAAGGAAAGGAACTTGTCAATGAATGCTCTGAGAAAAAATTCCATCCTCTCATTCAGTGGAATGGAAGGGGACATAACATCGCTGATTGGATACTTACTCAAAGCTTTATTAATCATCTGCCTCATGTTTTTTGTGTAGAGAGTGGTCTTGCTGTATGCTTGGCTCGAAGGTATCTTTTTCGGATGCGCCCCATTTTCCATGGGCTGGAGTGTGTCATATATGGCTTTCTGGCCATACCCCTTACTGGTCCCGCTTGGTTGCGCATGACCTGGAGACATGAGAGACGGAGACGTTGTCGAATCGACCCCTGAAGAAGATACCAGAGGATTATCGCCGTAAAATGAGTATCCTGAGGGTTTAAATCTGGAACCTGTATCAAACTCTTGGCCCAAATTGTCAATATCATATATGAAATCAAGATTAAAATCGACGCCGCCCGTGATAGCAGCCGGAACCGCGTCTTTTTGCGATGTGTTCGAGTTATCAAGATCCATTAGGTCATAATCAAATTCTTGCTTGATAGGGGAGAGCTTACGATGGGGTTTTCGATTGGAGGCTTGATTACCATACATGGTATCCGGAATACCATAAAAGGAGTAACCATAGTCATCGAAGTCTGCATTCAAGTCCACGTTATTCATGTTCGATGGGGCAGATGTAGGCGCTGGCCCCGTCAAACTAGGCCTTTGGCTCATGAATGGGGTGCCAGCTGAAAACGAATCTGCAGTATTAGCAGATGTATTAGACGCCACACTGTTAGAGCGCAATAAAGAGGATGGAATGTGATTACCCAACAAAGATGGGTTTCTGGAAATTTCTGCGTCAATGAGCGAGGATGCACCACCATCAAATTTGTAGTGTGGCTTTTGAGAACTCATGCCGGGTATGGTGCACAAATTGTTGAGCCAAGACTCCTCGTCTATAGACGTAGATGGCAACATTTGAGGAGTTGAGAATTCCACATTATCAGCTGTATTCAAATCTAAGTTATATGGCGCAGCCATGGCATAACTCGGACCAGATTGAGCAGAAAAAGAAGCACCACGGTTACGTGGCTTCAATTTGTCGAACATTTGCTTGTGGAGATTGGAATCCTTCACAGAGTTTGAGCGAGACACCCGGGGACTTCTCGTAGAATCTTTATAGTTTCTGTTGTTGAATGAGTTCAAGTTGAATTGGACAGAAGCAAACGCATCTTTTGAAGTTTGCAGGGGAGAATGGAGGAATGGCGGAGAGCTAATAGAGTCGCCCGGGGTGCTGACACTGGAGGCGTGAATGTCGGTGTCAAAAAAGTCAGAGCCGGAGCCAGAATAGGAGCCTTTGATCAGCTTTTTCCTTAAGCGAGCCACCGCATCTGTGCAACCAGCGTGGAGTTTTTGAGCATGTCTTAGCAATAAATCCCTCCTGGAGAATTTCCGCTGGCAGACGCCACAAGTGAAAGGCTTTTCCTTTGTATGGGAACGCTCATGTCGCCTCAAGTGCTCCAATCTAGCAAAGGCACGAGTGCAGGTGTTGCAAACAAAGAGACGGGGCTTACCCGATGGAGTGGTGCCCTGAGATGTCAATTCTTTGGGCACTTTACCCCCGGCGGCGTCAGCAGAGTCTTTGATGTCGGCTTTTGAGGCATTGGTTATAAGATCGGATTCTAGCAGAAAATCCATGGGCAAATGATTCAATGAAAGTCCAGTAGTCATATATTTGGGATGTATTTGGACGGCGGGCCTCAACTAAGAATTTTTGTGGGGCTTGGGCACAAAATGGCAAAGCAGTTTCCACGACAGAAAACAATAGCTAACTGGGGGAGTGTATTTTGAAGTAGCAGCAGCGGGATAGAGGAGAGAAAGTTTCTCGCTGAGGTCGAGGCACTTCCGAATTAGTGGTGGCGGGATGCTCGTGGGCAAGATAATAAATAGTGGAAAAAATAATCGAGGGACGCTTGTTTTTTTGTGTCTTTTTTTCCACTTGTTGGGGAATTTCAAGGGAGACGTGGACGGGGCTTAAGCAGCAACAAAATTGGAATCCGATTACAAAACGGAGAAAATAAATAGAGAGGTGGTGGTTCACTGACACTTGGTGGGCACTCAATATGCGGATGGATTTCTGTTGGGAAATAAAATATTGATGACGGGTTTTTCGGTCGAGATTCGGTGTATAGCGAAAATGCGGGGGAAATTTGCAGGTCAGTAGAGTGACGGAGCCTTATGCGACGGATGCCATTCATGTAACCCAAATTGAGTGCGAAATACAGAGCGACCGCAAATGAGTCCATTTGGAGGAGCCAGCTAAGCGACCAGGCTGCGTGCAGGCCCTGATAGCAAACAAGCCGGTCCAAGCATATATGCAGTGGTCCGTGGGGCAAGCCACGCGGAAGCCTGGTAGCTGATAGTGGTTGTAAGCGCCCGCGACAACCCCCGTGCTTTTCCCACGGCCAGCGGCTCCGCCTTACCCGGCGCTGATGCCAGCTGGCAGAGGCTGAGTGTGGGACGGCTCACTAGCTTGGTTAGACGAGCCCGTGAGACGGTGACTACAGTCTCGGTTTCTCCAGACAATTCCACCTCACGGAAATCGATTCTTGCAGTGGGGCGGCATTCGGACTTGCGCTAAAATGAGCCGCAGCGACTAAGTTCCCCGGATTCACAAAGATTAAGGCGCGACACGACCTGGCCGGTCGTGACCAACGGCCATGCAGCACCAAGCGCGGACCGCCACACATCACGTGCCGTCAGATTTCCTCGCGCTCTCATGGCCAACATCTTGCTCACCACACAGGTCTCACTTACCCCTTCGGATAATGTCAGTCATAGAAATAGAGTCTGAGGAGCAATTTACCCAGCTAACGAGCTCCGACCCAACTCGTTTGGTCGCCCTCTACTTTCACACACCATGGGCAGCTCCGTGCCAAACCATGAACTCGGTCATCAAGACCTTGGCCCAGGCCAATCCTAACGTCTCATTCCTCTCCATCAACGCCGACGACCAGCTGGATATCAGCGAGTTGTTCGAGGTCTCTGCCGTTCCATACATCATATTGATCAGAAACTCCACCATTTTGAAGGAGCTCAGCGGAGCGGATCCAAAGGAGTTTATTGCTGCTTTGAAACAGTTTGGCGGCTCGACCACCGTAACCGCCGAGGAGCTGACTCCCTCTACCGCTCCCGCCGCCTCTGCATCAGCAGAAAAGGAAGAGCCTTCTCCAGAAGAGCTCGATGAGAGATTGAAGAAGTTGACCTCCGCTGCTCCTGTCATGCTTTTCATGAAAGGTGCTCCATCTTCGCCACAGTGTGGCTTTTCGCGTCAAATTGTCGCCATCTTGAGAGAGAACCAGGTGAGATTCGGTTTCTTTGACATTTTGAAAGACGACGCCGTCAGACAAGGCTTGAAGGCCTTTTCGGACTGGCCAACCTTCCCTCAATTATACATAAACGGTGAATTCCAAGGTGGCTTGGATATCATCAAGGAACTGCTTGAAGAAGACCCCGACTTTTTCACCAACGCAGTGGCAGCTTAATTAATTATACATCGCCATCCAATATAATTTCAACCAGTATTTTCTATATTAAATAATTTTCTATAACCTTCCTTGTGAAACCAACAAATCGAGCTCCGGATCGTCCAGAAAGTCCTCTTGCAGATGTTCTTCTATAAATGGTTGTTTGATGCCAAGAGATGTCTTGTGTTCCAGCAGCGTCATCTCTTGAAAACTTCTTTTAGTTTGAGTAGATCCTAATTCTAGGATTTCGTCGTCTAGGGTATCGTCCAAGGTGCCATCCAGATCATTTTCATCGAAGGAGTCGCTTATGTCGTCATCAAGGTCTGAGCCAGATGAGGATTCTTCTGCTTCCTTCATTTTCTCGGCAATTTCGATCTGAAACTGATCTTGTTCGCTGCTTGCAGCTTCCTCTGATTCATCTTCCATGACAGGCATTTCATGATCCGCGTGAACCTGCTTGAAACTACCACCTATTCGATTGTAGAGAAACTGTTTCCTGCCATGTTTCAACTTGTACCTGAAAGAGTTTTTCAATTTCGGGAGAAGACAGCCATCAATAAGATTGACATCAGAAAACAGAAGTCTCCGCAGGCTCATATACAAACTGTAATTGAGAAGTTCCTTTCTCACCTTGTTCAGTTCCCGCATCGCCTTGAACTGACGAGGAAATTTCATCGGAAGTGCTCGTGATGATTTGATTTGGATCTGGCCTAGCTCATGGCGAGTTTTTCTCAACGCCCATTCCTCCATCGAATCATACTGCGCCAGGATGTCACTGATACTCAAGCCATCCACTATACTCGCGGCATGCTCGATACTAAACTGCAGCCCGTTATAGATTTGATAATTCTCAAGAAGGCCCAAATGTAGTAACTCTAAGTTATTGTACTGAGCCACAGCATCTTCGATTGCAGTGTAATCAGCATCAAATGAAAAAGTTCCGAATTCGTCGGTTTCGGAGGTGATAGGGGGTGCCATTTTGGGTCGTGCAGACTTGCTACTGGAATGGATAACCTTGCCTAGTGCGTGGAACAAGCCAATTTGATTTTCTCTGGTCAAGCTGGGGGTCCTAAAGCCGCTTGTAGCCCAGAACTCAAGATTGCATATCAGTGAGCGGATATCTCCAGACTCATATAATGATTGCAAGAAGTGGCCGGTTGGGTCGAGCCTCTGACGCGAAATCTTCTCGGAAATGAGGATGGAATCTAAGGTCTTTTTCATGTAGGTTTTGGCAATAGGTAAAAATTTGACTCTCTCGACAAAGCCCTCCAGAAGGGCAGAATGGAAGAGATCTCTACCCAAGAGAGTCTCAACAGTGAGGTTTGTCTCGATTGTAAAGTAACCCCGCTTCTCAGTGTCGTTTGGAAGATCCAGCTCAGTCAAGCAAAGTACCAATGGCGGGAGCTTCAGGCCCTCTGCAGCATAGATCCACTCCCGCAAGGTACTACGAAAGGACTGGAGTGTTTCCTCGTGAAAGACGTTTGGAAGCTCCTCAACGAGAATAAGACTCGAGTTCTTTCCACTGCGATACCTGCAACCCTCCATAAACTCACGGAAATGGTCTGGCTGATAAACCGCATCCACGGCCAGGTCAAAGTACTCTATAACAGGGGTGCGTTGGACCCCAAGACTCGGAGAAGCGCCGGCCACTTGCGATTCCAGAGCAAGGCACTTGATAACAGTGGACTTTGAGCTGCCTGCCGGACCAGAAAGTATAAGCATTCGGCATTTGGTTTCACCACTGAACATTTGCGCAACGACGCTTCTGACTTGTTTGAGCTTTTGGGGATTCAAGCACACATCTCGTAGATTTGTGGGTTCGTATTTTTCAACCCAGGGCACGGTGCTAGCCTGGAGTATCGGTGTGCCTCTCGGCTCACGCTTTTGACTCGGGGCTCGGCTCACGGGCTTGCCAATTTGAATGGCATCTTCAGAAAATTCGTCGACCTCTTCACTTAGACTGTCTTCATCATAGTTTGAGGAGATGATCTTGGGTCTTCGTGCCATACGTTGTTACGAACATGTAGTACATAGCTCGTGCCTACGCGCGCCTGGCACCAGGCATTTACTGCGCTGCCTACATTGGCCTCTGTTGCGACTTAGGCCTAAAACCACGATGATAATTCAAACTAGAAACGCTGCATCATAAAAACCTTCAGCAGTTCGAAGTGAAATAATAATACAGCTAACGTTTTTTTTTTTTTTTTAAACTGATTGTTGAAAAACTATCTCGAGCTAGTTCTTTATATTAGAATGGTGAATAACTTTCAGGCACAAACTGAAACAGATGTATCCCGTGGGGCGCGTGCATGTCACCTGGGGGATATGCATTGAGGTCCATACTTCTTGTAGAATAGTCATTTATAAAGACTAGTCCGGGGTGCTGTGGGCTGGGTAAGATCATTCGCAGCAGATCACTCAAGCCTCGAGGGGGCGCAATATTGTAGTTGTAGCCATTAAATGGGGCAATAGAGGGAAGCGCAGGAACTAATCTTTGGCCCATGTTTGGCACAACGTTGAAATTGGGTGTACCAGTTCCGTGTGAAGCAATATAAGGGGCCACTGGCCTCTCAATCTGGATCGCATTTGGTTCTCGAACCTGCCTTTTGACATGTAATGACTCCTCAACGTGAATAGGTCGTTTCACCTGAATGGGTGTATCGGTTTGTTCGCTTTTAGTCCCATGGGCCGTTTCCATTATGTGTGAGGGTGCCTTTTCTTGAATGGGCTGTTTATTTGGAGCTTGAATCACTGCCTTAGCTGAAACGAGCCCTTCTTTCTTATGGCGTCTTCTTGGTTGCCTAACACCTTTGCCTTCTTCCTTCACTTTCTCTGAACCGCTCTCTTGAACCTGTGTAGATGGCTTTTTGGAAGCAGCCATATTAAAGAAGTCCTTATTGTCAACATCTGAAGAATTTCCCAATATGACATCATCATAGGGTACTTTCACTGTATCAGTAAGCAATGGCAAAGATAACAACACCAAAACTTGTTCTTTCGAATTATTCTCCTGCACTAGCCCACATCCAACGTCTCCAGTATGGCGCCTGCCATTGCTATTTATCGAGTACTGGGCCAAAGAGTTTTTATCTAGCTTCTTTATGACATCGTGGTATGACGTATCCTGAGCTTCATAAAATTTTGATTCCAGCTTGCGATGAACCTTACAGGTTTTATCGTTAAACAAGAATCCCAGACTCAATGAACACGTAGGATGGTATGACTTCGTGCACCTAGGCGCAGAGCACTGAATACAAGCACCTTGGGATACAGACTTCGATGAGCTCAGAATTCGATTTGGCAAGTGGCATCCCAAACATTTCAAGCTTCTGTGTGAGCGAGGAATATTCTCAATACCCATGACCTTCTCTTGAGTCGAATCCGGGGTCATTTTGAAATGAAGGTATTCAGGGAAGCTTTCAGCACATATCCTGTGCACTTGAGCAGAATTGTTGGCGTCGCAATCAAGGATTTCGAACTTGTGGAACCTTGTAAGGCTATCGGGCAAGTTGTGGGGACAAAGTACGCATTGTCTTTGAGATTTTCCACTTCGTTTGACGACCCGCTTGGGTTTTGACTCTAAAGATTCCATCTCTGAGAGAGCCTCAGGCAAATTGGAAGAATTTTGATTTGCTGCCTGGTCTTCCATAGGTATACCTTTAAACTTGCAATAAATTTGCTTGGAATTTATAGCCACGGAGTCCTTGATACATTCACACTTCTTAGCTTTGTCAGCAAACTCAAACCAATCATCTAGCGCGAAATTGACAGATTCTGCCAAGTTATATCCATAGTTGAACCCGCTGTGGTATCCATATGGATATGTGATGATGAATTCACCCTGGTTATGAACAATCCTGTTGCAGGTTATACCATGCTTCTCGAGAAACAGAGGAGAGGCCAAAAATGTCTTGTGACGTAGGAATTCAGAACAATTCTTGTAGTCGTCATCGAATATGTCTTTCATGAGGTTGTAAAACTTCTCACTATCTTTCTGAGGTATCGAATACCACTGCTTCGGCGCGCCGAAATGGAGATAGTTTATCGAGTATAAGTCCTGATCCTCAAGGTGCCACAGAAACGTTGCCTTCCACAAGCCCGCATATAGATATGCATCATTGACTCCTGGCACTTTTTCCTCCATCAAGTCGAGAAGATTCGGTAGGTGTGCAACATTCCAGGATTTGATAGAATCATCGAATAAGGAACCTAGGACGTCTGCCCCATACATTGGCTCTGCATAGCCCAAAGATTTCCAGTAGATTTGCTCCAATTCTTTGCACCTTTCAGCTGTGTACTCGGAGATGTCTATGTTGAAGTCCTTATCTAGGAGAGCATTCACCAGATTACCGGCTGCAGAACGAGTTCTGGATTCCCCTACGGACGGCACCTCCTGAGAGCTCGGCTCACTTGAGCCTCTTCTTTTGCTGTTACGGGCAGGCGGCTGGTAGTTTGAGCGCTTAGAGAGCTCTAGCCATTGAGAAAGACTATACTTCCTCTGACGTTCGACATTCTGCGAGGAATAAACTCCCTTGAACCCCGCAGTTGAGTTGACATTTTGGATGATGGGATTCCGGATTAAGACGTTCTCTATGTTTTCTTGGGTGTAGACATGCTGAAGGTCGGACAGCCACTTGGGTGGGGGGATGATCTTGATGATACCAGACTGCATCCCGTACTGATTGACCGCCTTGTTGAACTTGTAGAAATCTTGGAATTGCCGCATGGTAGGCTTGAACACAGGAATGCCGCCGGAATAGTAGGCGGGCTTGATCTCAAGCCCAGGGTCGCCTTGGTAGAGAGATTCCATTTTGGGGCGTGGATGGATTATGCTGGGGTCACTGACAAGTGGGTTCCAGGTCCGTGAAGCGGAGGGCCTGATGCAGGCAAAGCACACGGTCACGTGACTTTGATACTCGGCTCTTTCAGCCGAATGGGGTAATTTCTACATGTAGATTTTGTGGAGTAATACTTTCATAACATGTAAGAAGGACTAATTCTGGGATAAATTCCCTGTTCAATGTACTGCTGCTTTTCCTGGTCTTGCTGTCGTTAGGCTCATGCGCGTGTGTCCGTATGACGTTTTGGTGCAGGAAGAGGTGATCTGTGTTCTCCAGTACAGTATTTGATGCACTTCTACTAGTCTAAGCATCGATGCCTCAACTCAAACAGCGCAATAGACAAGAGGCAATCTCCAAATCGAGAGCCGCAAAGGCCTCTGTCCTCACGGTCATGACCGTTGTGTGCTTCTTGATCCTCTGTTATCATTTCTGGTGGGCGTTTGGTGCCTTCTACCAAAGAAAGTATGGACACGCCACCTTCACCTTTTTATTTCTCTCAGCTGGCATTGCCTTGCACATATACATTATCATTAAAGTCTTGCTATTCTTGGAGACCCGCTTACTCAGCGATGGGATTGATGCTGATCATAAGAAATATATATAGAATAGCCCACACACGTTGGTGACGCGATGGATCGCCTTCGTCTTTTACCGCCGTAAGGTATTCGCTCGATCCAAAATGACCCCTATTAGAAATAGAACAAACCAAATAAATTGAAAGTGAAATCAAAATATCACCGGATCCGCGGCTTTATCGGAATAATCTTTCTGCGGGCTCGATGGAACTTGTAGAAACGATCTTGTTCTTTTGACGTTTTCTTCACCATCTTCCGACAACACTAGAGCGACGGGTTTCGTAATTTCAATAAAACTCACTTCGTGCTCTTCCTCTTCAGAATCAGAGACATGGTCTTGCGATCCAGTCGCATATGGAATCGCCCTCAATAAGAATCTTGCGTTACCAGGGAGCTCCACGCGACCACGATATTCCAAGACTTCTGTCCCAGTTGCGCTAGACTTGGCGTTTCCCCTCATCTGCAAAGGAGATAGTATGAGTGGCTCTGAATCCGAGGCCGCATATTCGTCTTTCTCAAATGGACTTCTCTGATGCAGACGAGGTTCCGTATCTATTTTGGCCCTTTTTCTCGACGAAAGCGGCGATGATGAGATTTGTAAATCATCTGGCCATCTAGAAGGCGTCTTGAACACATCACCTGCCTCAGAGTCTATAGGAGATGAGAGAGGCTCCAAGTCCTCCTTTCGAGCCAGGGCTTTGATAGGGCTGATTCTTTTGTCGTATGTCGGAGCAAAAGATATACTAGTCAAAACGTCCATAGAAAAAGGTTCCATCTTCTGATGCAGCGGACACAGGACGGATGGATTTAGGGCCTCTGATGCAACTGGGGTCTCTCTTGAAAATCTGTATTTTGTTGAAGTGCTTGCCCTTTGCGGCACTGTATGGGTATCGTCGAGAAGACTCTGCTCCGCTAAACTTGATGCATCCCGAGTGCTTCTTATCAACACTGAACGCGAAGCATTCGAATCATCAGCATCGTGCTTGCTTGCGCCTTTGCTTTTCGAAATTTCACAGTCTTCTAATTCAAGAAGACTCAATTCGTTCGTCGAGAGTGCATCTAGCTCGGGTTCCGAATCTTCGATTACTCCAGACAAATCCAAAAAAAAGCCCTGATTCGCCAGCTCCACAGAAGCTTCACTTGGAATTCTCATTTTCGGCGAAGTTTCGACCTGCGAGTCACCTAGGACTTGAGACAAGGTGAAGCAAGAAGGCCCTTGGGAGACTTGCTCGAGGTGGTCTTCTATGGTGGTGTCATTTTCTAGCTGATCGTCATCTAGGTCGTATAGCCATTTGATATCTTCGTGAGTTAGCTCGTCACTGGGCTGTCTGGACGCCTGGGCCCACACAGTCTGCAGCAACCATGCGCCTTGCTGGTTTGGTTCGCTAGTTTTTAGTTTGCCGTTTTCCATCACCCTCAAAGATTCTAGCCGTCGGCTGATGTTTTTGAGGCTTCTTTTGTTTTTTCCAGATAAGTTGGGAAACCGCAAGCGGAGTTTGTTCATGAACGATTTCCATTCGCCCTCAGAGAAGAGTACACTGGAGCCGCCGGTTCGGTATTTGCTGGACAAGAGATGCGGCAGCGATGTTGCCGACTCGACGCGGCTGAGAAAGTCCCCCACTTTACGAGTGTCTCCTGTAAAATAGTCCAATATGCTCTGAGTGTTCGTGATTTTTTGGTTCCCCAAGGTTTCTCGGACGAAGGCGCTGATAGACGTGATTTTGTTGGCGTTGGAGGGCGCCTTTACCTTCTTCTTGTTGCTTTTCTTGACCTTTTTCTCCTGAACCACCGGTACATTGTTAGCATTTGTCTTGGTATTACGAAACTGCTGAAGCCGCTTCACGTTGGTGTCCACTTGCTCTCGGTCCTCATATCTGGACTGGATCTGTGTGGATAAAAAATATAGTGATGATTCGTCCTGAGTTTCTTCGGACATTTTGGTGCACAGCGTGCCAGTATCACTTTGGCAAAATGAGCTGATTTTGGTGAAGCAGAACCTGTGCTAGCTTCTTGTATTTATCGATGTCTTTAAAGGCAATTAAATCTGGTCAATAGACCCCGGTCTGCTGCTGCAGACACGTCTTGATGCGCATCTTAACAAACTGTCGTGCCGCGTTGCGGTGTCAAATCGCGGGGTTCGGACTACAAGGCCATGAGGCGTTTTCGTATAAATGCTGTATTATTAAATGGCTGTATCAACCACTGGCTTGATTTCCCATGTACTCTTCTTCTTATCGTAATATGCAACCTCTTGAATCGTGTGCTTCAATATACTTTTTGTGTACGCCTTGAACTCACGCTTAGCCAACTCGGATAGCGTGCCGATCGTGAAGTCACTATTCTTCTTGATGAACTCCCGAAGACTATCCAAAACTTTGGCATCCTTGATGACGGGTTTTTGGGCCGTCAATATATTGGTCACTCTAGTTTCGGACGTGCCGACCTTTGATGCCGTTTCCAGCTTTGGTTTTACCACAGGCTTCTCATTTGCCACTCTGCTCAGCAGACTTTGCTCCGTTTTTGGTCCCCAGTAGTTATGAAAAGGGTCGATGGGAAATGCAACTTCAGGGTCCAAACGCTGGTACCCAAGCTCACCAAATATATGATCAGAGTCCCCATGGTTCCAAATGCTTATGGATTGCAACGGCCCGATAAGACCTCGTTTCTTGCTTGATTCATTGTTGTCCACAAAGTCATCCATATCATCATCTTCGGCATCTTCGTCATCCTCATCTCCCTCATCCATGTCCTCGATGTCTTCACCTTCTCCCTCATCACCATCCTGCCAATCTAGGTCCGAGTCGTAATCGTAGTCGAAACCTGTTACAGTCTTGTTGAGGGGATCATTGACTGGGACCATTGTCGCAATGTGCTTTTCAGAGCACCACGTTCCGGCGTAAGGAGGCTTCGAGTTTTCATAAAACTGTAGGTACTTGATGTTCGGAAGTTTGCTGACAAGCTGATGTATTTCTTTTGCCGTTGTCAGCGAAGAGTTCAACGCCTCCACAAGCTGCTGCGTGGTAACGGGCTGAGGTTTCGCTTCCGGGCTCTCAGATTGCGGGAAGAGTGTTGCTAGAGTGGGAGCTGTCTGTAATGGTGCATTTAGAGCTTGATCAATTTCGTGTTTTCTCATTTCTTGATCTTGCTGTAGTAGAAGGCACAGATTAGGCATGGTGACATTGCGTTTTTGAAAGAAGGGAAGAAAGTCAGCATCGTATTCGGAGACTTCCTGGGGCATCTCTGCTTTGTTCAGAACACTCTCTTCGGACTTCTTGGTGGGTGAGGCGACTGGTGTCTCTGAGCGAGACAGAGGGGCGGGAGACGATTTTCTAACGCTGAAAAAGTTCGAAATCTTCATCTGATTTCTTTCCTCCTTCTTTTTCTTCTCCTCCTCCTTAGCCTTTTTCTCCTCCTCCTTAGCTTTTCTCTCCTCTTCCTTAGCCTTTCTCTCCTCCTCGCGCTCTCTCTTCTCCTCCTCCTTCTTTTTCCTTTCTTGTTCCTTGCGGGCTTTGTCTTCCTCAAGGCGTTTGCGGCGTTCCTCCTTGCGAGCACGTTCTAGCTCACGTTTTTGCTCCTTTTCTAACTCTAAGGCCTCGCGCTTCAATTTTCTCTCGAGTTCCTTTCTTTCTCGTTCTTCCTTTTTTTGCCGGAGGAGCTCGGCTTTCTTGAGATCTCTTTGGATCTTCTCGGCCTCCCGCTGTTTCATTTTTTCAAGGCGCTCTAGCTGCTTTTGGTCCAGCGCCGACATCCCTGCTTGAGATGTCTGGGCTGATGGTGGAATAGGGCCTTCCCGAGCAATTTGCGCAGCTGCCATCAGAGTGTCTTGATGAGGCAGCACTCGGGCACCCGTACCGGGACTGTCTGTTTTGCAACGTTTTGCATTTGGAGCATGGGTATCGCTGTAATATGGGGGACCCCCGAGAACCAGCACGGTTGCAGATTGCAGGAAGAAGCCCACGTCGTCGTTGATAGGAGCGTCTCTTTTATGGGGGCTGGCATTAGCTTCAGCATCAGCAGGAGAGTCGGACGCAGTCTCGATTGTGGCGGCACGCGGGGCCGGCAGTGAGAGCACGGGAGGCAATGGCAGCGGCATGCCGTTATGTAGGAGTCCTGTTTGTTCGGGGGCACCGGGTCCTGGCATTTTCAACGGCGTGTCCGTGGGTCAGGTCGAAGGTGCTGCTACGGATTTTTGTTGCAGGCGGACGCGTATCGACTTGGCCAGACAAGTGCAGGAGACGGTGATGCGGGTGGCCCCAAGAATGCGGGCCTATGGCCTCTGCCGGCGGTGCGCCTGCCCATTCCTCGCGCCTGGGCTGTCGCGGCCCTCGCCCGCTTTTCGCAGTGGAGGGCCGCATCACCTCTGGCGGGCCAAACAATTGCATGCCACGCGAAATACCCACGTGCCGGGCTTGGGGCAAGAGGCACGGCGCACCAAGCGCACCCATGGAATAGAGGACAGAGGCAACACAGCACAACCGCAGGAGAAAACAGACACGACCCGAAAAGGTAGCACTTCAAGGATCAAAAGCACATAAGAGCAAGTGAACACGACATCGGGCCTCGGCACTACCAGGTGAAGTCGAACCAGGCCTCCCACACGCGAACCCTCATATACACCACTTGCAATGGTCCTTGAGAATACCACCATGCCCGGGGCATTTCCTGGAGGCAATGGGCATGTCGCCGCCAACGTCCCGTCCACGTTCAACAGCGGCTCGTCATCGCAGCACACGGTTGCTCGGGAGCTGCAGAGCCATAGTCGAAAGTGCCTCGAGTTCTGCCAGGGCGAGCAATCGGCCTCCAAGACCATCTTCCAAAAAGCTATGGTGGGCCAGATCGACGCGTTAGTCGTCATCTTAACGTTTTACCAGTACATAAGATTCAGCCACTTCTCGTGTCTCCTCCCGCTCATCATCGAGTGCCTAGCGCAGATCTTGCTTCGCGCCAAAGCATTTGCCGATGGCAATGGCCCCCGCATGTTTGAAGACATCCGTGTTTTTCTGGAGACCGCCTCCCGCCGTGCAGAATGGCCCATGGATCCGGATGCTACTGCGGCCTTTATTGTTCGCAACGTCCGTCTGCTTCTTTATTTCAAATCTCTTGTGATCATCGCATATCACGTCTACAACTGCGCCTTCTGGCTACTCCCCATGGCCTTGGCGGATAAGTTGCATACGCTAGAGCATGGGTCTTCGCTTTATATCTCCTTCCTTGGCGAGTCCGTGCCTCTGAAGTTTTCCCCTGATAGCCCAATGTTGGCTCAACTCTGGAAGTTGGGCTGCTTCCAATCGGTGCTATTAGATATACTGGTGTTATTCCTACAGCTTGTCTTGTACCAAGGCTTATTCAAACAGTCCAACGTTAGTCCACAGGGTTTGAAGCTAAATGAGAGGGAAATTAATATTCTACGAGCAAACGGCATCGCAAGTGCTAGCGAGATTTCCACAGATCGTGAAGAGGTTCCGGATATCCTTCACATCAAGCTCTACGAGACGCTCTGGAGTAAGTAGATTTTTGCTGCAAATATACACGCTTCCACTGGGAAAAGTAAAAAGCCATTTCAATTTTCTGACTCTTCGATGAATGGCCTCCTTGGCAGCCGGTCCGCGCAGGTTCCCAATGGCTGTCACCATCACCGGCCGGTGCATTGGTCCCCCGCATAAAAAGTGACCTCGCGCTACAGACCTCGCATCGCACCACCACGACTCAACTTGACGGGATTTCATAGTTGGTCTTTTCCTGAACAGTGAATGAGAGGAAGCCAGACATTACTCAAGGGCCTGAATATACTCACGGTGACTCCACAGCCGTATGCTCTCTTCTCCAAGAAGCTATTAGTACAGCAGGCGTCATGGCCAGGAACGAATCCCACCGGATTCCAGCTTTTGGAGAGGGTAGCTGACTATAAAACACCGAGAGTCAATCGCTCAGTGTGGAAAGAGCTTACCGAAAAACAGAGAGAAGAATTCGAAAATCCTCATCCAAGCGTGCATCAGCATTATAAGCGTATCCAAGCCGGTTACAACGCTGCGTATGGCAGCCAGAGCAGCCTGAATCCATTCTATGACGCTCTGCTTTATCCTTGGGAGATAATCAAGGACAAGTTGAGAAACAAGCCTCCATTCAAGTCGGACATCTACGACCAGCTTATAGAGGAAAGCTTCAAACCAAGAATGGGTCTCACAGCCAAACACTTGTATGCCAGTGATTGCGTTTCCCGAAGTGAGTTCTCACATAGTAGAGACGTCTTCTCGCAGTTACCTATGGAGAAGCAGGTGGAGTACGGGATCATGCACCAGAAGAGAATGGACTTTTACCAGAAGCTTAAATGCTTTCATAAAACAAGAAAAAGAGCTCCGACAAGTTACGATAAATTCATCGAGCAGGAGAAGTGCACGGTAGCTGGACTTCCGCCTAGCACGCAGAACAAGATCCTCTCACAGAGATGGAAAGAGAGGCTGAACCTCCCCGGTTCATTTGAGCTTCCCAACAAACTACGGGCATTTCGCGAGCGATCTCTAGATATCAAAGTGGACATTGTCATGGACTATATTTTTGAGTTTGGCTCCGTGGAAGGTTATAGCGGCGATTGGAGGCAATGGAAGAAACAGGTGTACGGCGACTTCCATTATTTGTCAAAGGCAGTTTTTCCCTACATTTTGCAAAGGAAAGAGAAGCACATTCAATTCGTGCGGGACTTCTCTGAGTTTGAAAACTTACCTACTTGGAACAAGTGAGGTGCATGGCTTTGAATTTCTTGCAAAAAAAAAAAAAACAGCCTACGATTGTATCGACGAGCCCGTGATGAGAAGCACAAACCTCTCACAGCGTCCTTAAAAAACTTTGTGCTGTCCATGTTCCTCCTTTAGAAGCAGAATCGACCCTACTTTATGCATGGAACGAAAAGCGCGCCTGACACGTCTTATTTTCAAGCCACCGGGGCGCGTGGTTTCGATTCACGTCCTTATAAAATTTTCTTCTACTCCACAGAATACACCTGATTACACAAAGAACACCAAGAATGTCTACCGATAAAAAACTCAAAATGTCTGACGAGCTCAAAGTCTTCCTTCGCTCAGAAAAGGCCACTGCTCCTACCAAGGGTTCCGCTTTAGCCGCCGGTTATGATCTTTATTCCTCCGAAGACGCCTTGATTCCAGCTCAAGGCCAAGGAATGGTTGCCACTGATATTTCCGTGATTGTCCCGGTCGGAACCTACGGTAGAGTCGCTCCAAGATCAGGTCTTGCTGTCAAGCACGGTATCTCCACTGGTGCTGGTGTCATTGATGCCGACTACAGAGGTGAGGTGAAAATCGTTCTTTTTAACCACTCCAAAAAAGATTTCGAGATCAAGCACGGCGACAGAATCGCTCAGTTGGTTTTAGAACAAATCATTAATGCCGAAATCAAACTCATCACCGAGGACGAATTGACTGCAACCGAAAGAGGCTCTGGTGGCTTTGGATCCACCGGTACTAACTAACCCAGCTTCATCATAACTTACTAGCATCTTAATACAAACACATAATCATATCATATCTGAAGGTACAGCGTAGCAATTCAAGATCACAAATAATTTTACTAGCATCTCAAAACAAACACATGATCGTATCATACCGGAAGGTACAGCATAGCAATTCAAGATCATAAATAATTTTCGATTAATATGTACTTTCACTCAGGAAAACATGTTGGTTTCGTAAACAACTTTTTTTTTCTTTTTATAGAAACAAGATCACTGACGTTTGTCAGTGCTTCAAGACTCATTTAGGGCCCTAGATCTAATGCACGCATGCGGATTGAACGCTAATCATACCTAAGCCTTTTCCTTCTTCTCGGAGGGCTTTTCTTCTGTAGAGGTTTCTTCGTCTTGTTCGACCTTCATTCCCTCATTGGCAGTGTCCTCATACTCATCTAATTGGATGTCATCCTTAACTTGGTTAACGGTATCCTTCTCTCTGATGTTTTCATCGTTGATCATCTCATCTTGCTCCTTCAACATGTCCAATTTCAACTTGGAGTCGTCAGACAATTCTAATTTGGCAACATTGTAAACTTCATCTGGAATGGAAGAAAGAACAGCCAACAATGCATCGTAGTAGGTCTCAATTCCATGAGTGTGTTCACCGTAAGTGTAGGCGGAAGAAAGAATCAAGAGGGTGGATGGAATTTTTTGTCTCAATCTCAAATCCAACCAGGTTTCTAAGTCCTCTCTCAAGCGACCTGGAGAAACATCCTGGGTTTTGATACCTCTTTGCGAGCAAGCGATATGCAACTCTGGAACGGTCAAAGTGTCCACACCCTCGTAGTCAATGACCTTATCATCTTTGATGATAGTCAACAAACGGTGTCTGATTTGATAACGCAAGATGGAGTCGGTACCATATGGCCTAAGAGACATGTACTTGGTCATGGCGACTAATTGGTTACGCGACAAATTGTCCAAAACTTGATCGTTCTTGAACATACGGGCAACTTTGATCAAGTGCTCCTTGGTAGGGGTCTTTCCCAAAGAAATGATGTCGAAGAAAGAAACGAAGGCCTCTCTCTCCTTTTCAGATACATTTCTGGACAACTTAAGGCCACCCTGACCCAAAGTTTTCTTGATGAACTCCGAGGTGTTAGCACGGGTCTTGGCCAACTTAGCCCTCTTCTTTTTAACATCAGAGGAAGACTCGTAGGTGGAAGGCAACAAGTTTGGGAAGATCTTCAATGCGACAGGCAACAATAATTCAGCAAAAGGCACAAGGATAAACATCGAGAAAGGAATCAATCTTGCCACATCGACCATTGTTCTTTGCAATTGGTTGTTTTCTCTTCTGGAAAGTCCATAGCCAGAAGCCAACTTGAATAAAAGCTTGGTCGAAACCTTGATCTCGTAGCCCAACAACTTGGTTCCACTCCAGTAGTGAGCGACCTCATGTTTGACCTTCTCCCAGGTAGACTTCTTTGGAGCTGTTTGAGCAGAGACTGGTTCTGAGCCTTCCACTTTTTGAACTTCTGTGTCCTTAACTATCTTCGAGGGAGCTAAATCGTCTGGAAGCTTCTTGTCGGTTTTGGTGTTATTCTGAAGGGGCTTACTCTCCACCTTCGAAGACTGAAGTCTTAACTGCACGTTTGATTTTGTGTAGTTGGTAATGACCGAAATTGGCGCAACAAAAAATACCGGGTGGCGTCTTAAACCCGAGATCAATGATCGGGAGTAAATGCCTCGGTTGAGAGATCGAGACATCATGTTTGAAGTGTAAGCAGCCAATAAAGCGGGATAGATATGCGAGACTGACGGGTGAAGTAAAGTCTTTGAGCTGGAGGTGGCGTTATTTGCAGTATTTTGTATCACGTGCGAACAATTTTTTGGCGGCGCTGTCTTGATTACGCCTGCTTCCGCGCCTTCCGCCGAACCGCTGTGCGCCTTGCCCGTCCGACAGAGTTCCCCGGATGCAAGCTGCATTTCATGCCATGATGGCAAACAAGGTGCCTTGCCACCCAACTGCCATGCTGAGCACAAATATGGCTAGATCTTGAAAGCCCGAATACAAGTTCTCTATTATATCGTATTTATAGCTAGTCACACTTTTTCTATTCCTCCTCGTCTTGGTGCACGGAGCCCTGATCCTTCGTTTCGCCACTTACTCCAATGAAGATGATTTTTTCGATGAGAGTATGGAAGTCCTCGTTTTCACCATCGAAGAAGAGATTCAAGTTCTGCACGTTTTGGAATCTCACGTATCTGAGTTTGACCTCGTACCACTCGCCTTTGGCGTCAATCTTCTCCACGTGAGTAGCGTCCAGGTCTTGAGTATCATCAAAAGAAAGTATAGATGGCTTGTTAGACCAGACCTTGAGGAGGTTGGGCCTCTGGCACTCCTCTTCTAGTTCGTTCAGGTCCAAATTGGCCTGCTTGACGTCGTGGGGCTTAGAAAACTTGATCAAGATGGAGTGGACCTTGGAGATGTTGTTGAATGGCACAAAAAATAAACTCTGGGAGTCTGCATCACTGTAAAAACCCGGGGACTTCGAATCAAAGCGAAAAACGTGCTTCACATCCGTACAGTCTTTGGATAAAGGCATGGCATTCAAAGCCACCAATTCGCCCAGATGGATGACATCATTGAGCACCTCAAACCCGGTAGGAATGTAGTTCTTGATCTCGCCATACTTCTTCAGATCTGCCTGGGTCGCATCGTCACGGCCCTCTACGGCGTCGTCAGCCAAGGCTTTGGCATTGAGTTCGGCTATCTTGCTTTTGATCTGGTTCGAAACGCCCTTCAACTGGCCAATTTGCTGGCCAGCCTCGAAGAAAATAAAGGTGGGCACAGCAGAAACATCGTAATTTCTTGCAAGCTGCTGGTTGGTATCGATGTCAATCTTGACTATCTGGACTTTACTGTACTGGGGATCACTGTATATTTCGTCTATCACTGGCTTGATAGCTTGGCAGGGACCACACCAAGTGGCGGTGAAATACGCCACAAGATATTTGTTGGCCTGCAAGAGCCGGGTGAAGTGCTGTTCGTTTTTGACGTAAGGTGCTTCCATTGGCAATGGCGTTCCAGGTGACAGTTTGGGGTGTTTGGCTTTGCCAGCTGGGGTCGCGCCAGCAACGGCCCGTGTCAGTGCGCTCCCCGTAGAGAAGCGTGTTTCCTAGGGAGTGCCTCGTGACGACGGAACCACTACACCAGGGCCGACAAAAGGCTGCCAGCAGAATTTGAAGGCACTGTCAATTGACTCCATGTTCGAAGGGAACACTAACCAGCTACTTTGAGTCTACACGGGCCATTTCAAGCTCCATTTTTATACAACTTAATAACCTGTTTTTTCCTGATTTTTTTATTTTTCGTGTGGCCTCTTTTTCTTAGCAATTATAGGCCCTTTTGCAGTAGGGAAAGCTAGCTGAGGCCACTCGCTCTCGTTTCGAGGCAGGCCTCGCACATCGCTAAGCCCTCATCCGTTCAGCCGCTCTATGATTGCAGCGACCCCAGCTTGACCAGAGGCTATCGAGACCACCAAACCTAGATAGCATATTTGAGTCCTGATGGCGTTGCAAACCAGGCATCGTTTTCTTTGCCGACTGGCCGTGTAATTTTCAATAGACTCTTGTATTCGGCGCTAGATCCTTTCCAGATAAGTGTCAGTCTGCGGCTCGCGCCCCCACTATCTTGCGCCCGGTGCGCAGAATGCTTGCCAGAAGTACCCTTTCCACACTCTCCACCTGGCACCCCTTCACTCTTCCCCGTGACAACACCCTCACCATCTCCGGAGTTCATGGCCGTCATAAACGCCATACACAACCAGTATGAACCGGATGGAAAAGAAGGCACAGCCACAGAGTCTGGCCCGCTATCTCAACTCAAGATCTCTTCTCTAGCGGCTGACTCAGCCCATCCGGAACATGACCTTGAATTGAAGAGTTACAGATATCGAAAGAAAATCCTGCAATCCGAAAAAATCAGGGCAAAGAAGAAGAACACCAACGCGGGCTTTCTGTTTGATATCGATCTCCCCTGCGTGAGAACTTCCTCTCCGACCACAGAGGACGGCGACCAGTCCAAGACAAGGGGACTGCAACTAGCGACAATCTTCCTCAACTCAAAAAAGGCATACAGCTCGAAGTATAACGTTCTCGACCCTCTCAAATCCGACAACGCACAAGCGGGTACCAATCTGCTGGACAGATGCCTCATAAACATCTCGCGACCCACCCGACAAAGGGCTGAGACGGTCAAATTTTGCTTTGGGTTGAAATACGTGTGGCTCGAGAAAAACCAAGAGGTTATCGGAAATGAGCCAAACTTTCACCTGGGCATAGATGGTGTCTACAACCCCCTCCAAACCATCAGAAACAGAAACGTCCGACACGAGCTACATCACCAGCCGTGCCCCAATACATATAAGACCCCGCCATTGGCTTGTGATGCATTCTCATCCCACAATACCCCGGAAAAAATCAGATGGAGATTGGTTTGGGGTATAGACGCAAACGAAATGACTTTCGACATGGCTTGGAGGAAAATATACTGGTACGAACTCCGAGATCCCAAAGGTGAGCTCTGGTTTCCAAAGCCCTCACACGAAAAACAGTCACATACCAAGAGACTACACGACAGATTATGGTCAGAGACAGAAATTCCACGAATCAACTCGGAAAACCTCCTACTGGAGATATCAGTCTACAACGGGCACTCTTCCTCATCCAAACATAAAAGAAAGTCACTTAAAGAGAGAGCAAAACGGTTTTATGCAAACTCTCATAATTCTACCTCGGACTCAGATGGTATCGACTTATCCTTCAGCAGTCCTCCCGTTTCAAGTGACAATCTTTCCAAGATCAAGTTGGGTCACGTTCGAAGACCCAGTAGCACTCAACACAGTGATCGATACAAATTTGAATTCTCGCGCCCACTAGACTCTCTCAACTCGCATAGAAGGGGTTCTTCGAGATCATATTCTTCAGAAGATGGAAGCTTACCCGCAAGGCCCTCGATAATCATTATTGATCATGATAACAAACCAGTCTCGCACTCACGAACAAATAGTGCCAAGAACGGTGCCTTGAGGACAGCCAACAGTGGAGCTGCTTCTTCATTACCCAGTTCTAATGGACTAGATAAAACATTAAGTCGACAGGAAAAATCATCGGTCAATGAAATAGAGTTTGCTGCTGAAGATAGCGACAACAGAAGAAATTCAGCGTGTGAGAAAATCGATCTTGATGATCAACTACTCTCCAGTATCCGCTCTAAGGCAAATTACATTGCTAGTCTTGTTACCATAAAAATTCATTACTTGGAATTTGTTTTCCCTGCAGCTCTTGAAAGAGCCGAAGCTAGGATGGATCAAATTATCGAGAAGGAGTTGCAACATTTGATGTATACCATCTCGCAAGTAAACGTTTCATTACTCCCAGCCCAGAGCCTGCTTCACAAAGCATTCCAAGATGAAGTCAAAAGTATTATACGCATGGTCAATGAGGATCTCGCAGTGAAAACAGACAATTTGTTGACTTCAACAGACAGACTTTATGGTGAGCTCAACACCTCTTTGGTAATGGAGGCGCGGAAAAAGATCAAACGTCTTGATAAAGTGAATCTGACTCTATTTGGAAACCTTGTTTCTAATTCTTTGTCCGAGAATGAGAGTTCTACTATACCGATTGCGGGCAATAGAATTCTCTATCTTGCTTTGGAAAATTTTATTGTGATTGCGCTACATATTACATGGATTATCGTGACCATCTTCAAATGTGTGGCTAGCGTCGTGAGATTTTTCAGGAGGTTTTTGTCTTTCGTTTTCTGCTAGTCTGTATAATCCCGAAAGAGATGGTTATTTGTACTGGACTGCAACAACTCTTGGAGTAAAGTGGTGCACGGATGTTGAGAACCATCTATCGATGTGGAGAGACAACAAGTCTCTGTACTACAAACACTCTTGCATGATGCAGCCCAAATCATTGGCTCTTCTTAGTACGTCATTATTTAGATTTTTAAATAGGCGATCAATAACTAACATTCATAGAAAAAATAGACTCCACCATATACCAGATCCTTGAGCGATTCCAAGAGGTATTCGACAAAGCCATTATTCAAAACAAATCAAGGGAGTTGTTGGCTGCCGAGACCATAACTTTGGAGTCGGATGCCATATCTATCATACGTCTCTGCAAAGATCTTCTAAGCGTTACTAGAGGTCTTCGAGAGACGTGGTGCTTAGGTACAATTAAGGTTAATCCGAGTGAGCCTGACGAAACAACAGAGGAAAAAGAATTCCAAAAAGTCCTGGAAATGTTTAACTTATTAACGGATAAAATAGCTCGGTTAGAGAGTTCTTGATTTATAAATTAAATGGTCGGGAATTTGTTCTCATACCATTTACGCTCTAGTATGTACATATGAACTGTGCGTATCGAGTCGATATGCTCATTTAAGTTCCCTCTTTGGGCTGCTTGGTCTTGTCCCCATTCGACTTGAGGAGTTGCTTGCCGGCTCTGTTCTCTCCTCAAACATACTCACGAACTTTTGAACTTTGCCAACCTTTATAAACTTGAACTTTTTGTTCTCCTTTATATATTCTGGAACAGAAGATGACGAGTCCTTAAAAGCATAATGCAAGCCAAGACCTTCGTCATGGTCGACAAATGTGAACGAACTTTGCTTTCGAATCGACTTTTCAGGTTCCGCTGTCTTCTTAGGAGAGCTGTGAAGAGACCTCATATTGTTCTTCACAGGTGAAAGTGGGGGAGGCAACTCATATGATGTGTTATCCCCATCTAGGAAGGGATTCTCGTTTATATCGAACAATTCGTTCTGCGTTGGAAATTCATGAGGCTGTGTTTCTGGAAATTCAAAAGTAGCATCGTTGTGTCTCAAGTTCTCAAGCTCAGATACAAATTCCTCATCCTCCTTAAAGGCGGTTTCTTGGAAACAGCCAATACCCGCAATATTAGTATTATTTTTACCCGTGTATTGGGTCTCAGACACACTAGTCGATGTTTCCTCGCCAGTATCCGAGACACACGCCAGGATAGATTCATCTCTATATGATGAAGCATCTTTGTCAGTTGATAGGCTATCTGTAAATTCTGGGGACAAAATATACTGTGTTGTCATTATGGGGGAAAATGCATCAGATTCTTCGTCGTTCGTTGTACATTTTCCACTATCATCGGAATGAAGAATCCTTAGATCATCAAAAGAATTATGAGAGTCATCGCTGTCAGCAATGAATGCCTGCTTTTTGATGGTGTCTTTTTGTGCGTCCAAAGCATCTCCCAGGCAAGACACTTCTAACTTCTTATTTAGGGAATCAATGACTTCTTTTTGTGAATGCTCTAAACCATCAAATAATGATGCGTTTTCTTTCATGGAGATGCCGTGATGTAGAGAAGCTGCTTTTGTTGAATCAGTCTGCTTGAGCGGTTGATTCTTTTTCTCCCACTCGTGGATTAAGCGTTGTGAGATATAGGATTTGAAATGGTCAAGCAAAGTCGAGTCGTAAGCAAGTATGGATAGGAAATCTTCATTGTCTTTGAAATCTATGTGAATGTTTTGGATATCGTCTGGATTTATCGTGAATGATTCAATATATAAGCGGAGACTGACCACGAATATTTCTTGTCGGTTGCGCATAGCAAGAACCGAGCGCCAGATATCAGGGAGATCAGAGCCGGAGTCTGATACTGACCATGGGAATGACTGCTTAGTAGACTTAGCAACACAGATTTGATTATTGCTCAATAGACTGGATATTTTCACATTGGCATTTCGAAGAATCACTGAATTCAAATTGAGCGTGACATCAAAATATTCGATGAATTGAGATAAATCCACAAGCCCGCTTGAGGTATCTTCGAAATACAAATTTGCTTGTTCCACGCATTTGCAAATTTTGAAAGGAATGTCAGAGGATAGAAGTATATTAGGCTTCTCTTGATCTTGGACTGCACTACGATTGTGGCAGAGTCCGGTGGAACGCGCCGTCATTGGCACCAGCGGGAATAGTTTCTTTGAATAATGGACGGATATAACCCTTCACTGGAAGAAGCAACGGGCAAAATGACTCTCACTTCACTGGTATGTGTGATACTCGGGAGAGTTATAAGTGTTGATGAGTGAAGAAGTCTACGGCGTGACTGAGGAGACATACGAAAACAAAACACTGCTACGTGCAGTATAGTGACTGGCGTCAGATTCTGATTAAACGAATATCAAACAGTTCAAGCCAGGTATGTACGTGATCTTCTGTTTATTAGAAGATACTGAATACGTTTTTATTGAACAGGACTTTAATACACCCTTTCTTGTTAGGCTCTTTTGATACGTGCTCGTCACCTAGCCTGAGTTTGCAGTTTTTGGGTACGGTCTGCCAAAAATATGCGAAGGTTTTGCATCACTCACTTATTAAGAGGCTGAAAAATTTTGAGGATTAGCTTACTTTTACTTAATCTAGCTCAAGCTGATTTTCTTTTTTATTCTCGTCAAGAAAACTGAAGCCATATTTTCAATTCTCGATTTGCAATCATAAAGGAAATTTAGCGGAGTATGGCTTTGAACAGGAAAGAGCTTTTGTAGGACAAGCTTGATGTGTCGCGCTCGCACAGTAATCGGTGACCTTGTACAACAGCACTTGCAAGGCATAATGTCTTCCTTTTATTTCACGATCATAGGTACCAGAGATAATCCAATATATGAATTGGAGTTTTCTTCCTTCAAGAGTACGCCATCTGGGGCAGTACCTGGAGAGCCTCGCTTTTCGCCAAGAGTGAAAGAGCTATTACCCTTTATCAGCAACTCCTCGCTAGATATATTAGAGGATCACCAATGGCAGAACAGCAACTTAAACTTGGGCAAGATAGATAACTTCTACGGCATTCTGGTAAATGCATTTGTTACACAGGGAAACATCAAGTTCATTTTGTGCTCCGACTCCGCTATAGCGACAAGTCATCCTATTGAATCCATGATGTCCTCAGGATCTCAAAAGGTGGACGAGACCTCGGTTAAAACTTTCTTCTTCGAGGTGTTCGATCTATATACCAAAGCTTTGCTTAATCCGTTCTACTCTGTGAACGACCCTCTAGTCTCCCCCGATTTTGACTTTAGAGTGAAGACGACGGCTAAAAAATATTTATAAGTTGCGGGTACACAAGGTTATATAGTGATATTCGAATATGTACATTTCACAAGTGGTACTTGCTTTTTCTTATTTACATTGTTCCCTCTCAAATTAATAGTTTGGGGGCCCTAACTACTCTTCCTTAGGCTTTGGCAAATCCTTCAAAACCTCATCCTTCTCAATTCTAAAGTTTCCATTGCCTTCATCCACCAAGATGCCTTGCTCTTTCAAGACGGCAAACATATCTTGTGGAATCCATCCCCCAGTTGCGGCAAAAGGAGTAGACATGATCTGGGTTTGATAGTCCTCTAAGGTTAATTGGTGCTTGTCCAAAATTTCTTGGGTGTATTCAATAGGGAACTTGGGTTCGGTCTCATTGACAAGGCCATTACTGACATAGACATTCCACATGGCTTGCAATTGAACAATCGCGTTCTCCACAAACAAATAGTCTTTGTCATTCTTGCACTCCAAGGCTTGGTGGTATGGTGCCTTTAAGACTTTGACGTGAGGTGAAGCCACTGCGATCAAATCGTGTCTCTTGTCGTTAAGAGCATGTTCCCACAATCTTTCATTTCTGGTCTTGTTGTACATGAATTGATACTGCTGTTTTTCAACGTCGTCCAATTCGTTAAATTCTGGGATGTCTTCCTCCAAGTTGAAGACTTTGGCACCTTGGTAAGCGACAAATGAAGGATAGCTGGCAAAGAGGAATGGCTTAATAGCAGTATGTTCAAAATCAATGAAGTACGCCTTTCCGTCACGCACAATCACGTTCAAAGGATCCAAGTCTGGGAAATAGAGTCTTGGTTTGAAAACTTCGTCTATGTTCATGATGGCATTCGAAGAGGGGTTGAAGAGCTTTTGAGACATGGTCTTAAGGTGTTCAAAAGCCATGATTTGGTTCTTCAACTCTCCTTCATCCTCAACTTGACTTCCGGCGCCAGCCTGAGACAAAGCCAATCTCTCTGAAACACTTAATAATTGAAGGGAAGCCAAATCTTCGATCATCTGAAGGGGCTTGTCAGCATCCCATGGACCGTTAAGCTCATTGATCTGTTTTGAAGTCAAGTGTTTCTTGCCTTTGGAGAATGCCCTTTCAACACATGGGCCGATTCTCCATCTGTTGACGAAAGCTTTGTTGGTTTCTCCTTCGTATGGCAAGACAGATTGATTCTTGGCATCGACATCCTCGGTGAAGTAGAGAGAGCCGAATCTGTTGAAAGTGATCAGGAGGGCCTTGTCGGTAAATTCCATGATGGGGTCAATGACCAGAGAAAGCTCTTTCTTACTTTCTTCAGAGTCCGGCATCATTGGATCCCATTTTTTCATCAACAAATCACCTTCAATGTATTCCATCAAAATAAATGGGGTCTGTAAGGGGTTTGCACGAGAAGTGCCATATGCAACAACCTTGGGCACGTTAGCTTCAAGCTTCAACGACAAGAAATCCAAAGTAGCCACCTCACTCTTAATCTTGTTCTCGATCGCAAAGTCAGACTCGAGTTTGTAAGGAATTCTCAAGACCAAGTCTTTGTTGTTGGAGAGAGTGATTTTATAGATTCTGTGATGCTTACCCTCGTGAATACTAGCAATGGACTTAATGTCGAAGTCGGTTTCTCCGATAATATCCTTGGTCCAGTTGTTTGGCAAGATGGTTATACCACTGGCCAACTTCTGTGGCTTGACAACACCTTGGTTCTTGACTTGAAGCTCCTTGATAAACTTGGATGCGTTTTCGATGGAGAAGCGTGTTTCTCTTCTAGCCTTTTCCACGGCATCATTTTTCATCCACGAACCCCAGGTGTATTGGAAAAATTGGTTTCTGCTGGGATCCTTTGTGTCGTTCAACTTGGTGTAGAACTCTTTGGCCTGTTCGGCATAGTGTCTCTTTGGAAGAGCCAAAGCACCTCTTTGAAGAGGGTACTTGGAAAGACGGCAACGGGCGCTCAACATGATTAGTGGGTTAAAGAAAGGTGATCGTGCCGCTCGAGGAATTTTTCATGGGTGCGCATCCTACAGGGTGAGATCGAAACATCCATTTATACATAATATATCTTTACTAGGTAAGACCAAGCTATGGTTTCTCATTTTCCGATGGAATATCGTAAGAGCTGGTGGTCATCATGGCCATTTTCTCATTCAAGCTTATGGGCGCAAGTGACATGGAGTCTAATGTGGTTCTGAGCCGGGAACGCGAGTCGAGGCTCGGCAGCCCCGGCGCTGTGGACCCTTGGCTTTGGGCACCCAATAAGCCTGGGTGCAGCGTGGCATTGTACTCTAACCCCTTAAATAGACTCTTTGGAATCCGCTTGCCCTCCACGCCATCTTTGGTGGCCGTAGTGGACAACCCTGAAGTGACTGAATTGCGGGACAACGGGCGGGAGTAGGGCTCGTTCAGCGACGCTTCATGGGCGTCGCTCTCCATATAGTATGCACTGTAGGGCGTACTTGCGCCGTTCTGATATTCGCTCAGCGTCGATACAAGCGAGACGTTTGTGCTGTTGTTTTTGCCATCATAGAGATCTGGCTGACCCACCATGCCTCGGGTGATCCCAGCATGGAGGTCTGCGTCCTCGGCGTCTGACAGAGCCTGGGAAGGTTTCATTTGCATGGTATATTTGGGCGGCAGCAATGTCCCTGCCAGCGTCTCTGCGTTTGGTTCGCCCTTTGCATCCGTCTTTGTCGCAGCTACGTGTTGCAAAGGCTCAGTTGACGCATTAGCTGCCACCGCCGGCGCATTCAAGAGGACAGACCGGCCTTTCTCGCTTTTGGGGCTGTTGAACGTTGCGTCCATAGGCTCTAGCGAATGGGATCCAGAGGTCTTTCCGCTGTATATAGACTTGATGCTTGCGTCCGCGTCGGCCATTGGCGTTGTTCTGTGTAAATTCGAAGCGAAGTGAAGTACTTTTGTAGTAGGGCAGTAGTATGTATGTTGGAGTTGCTTCTAGTGCCAGGAATTGGTCTCAATTTATTGAGGGCTGGAGTAGATGTAGAAAATGTGAAGATTGCCAATTCGTTCTGTTCTGCATACACGTCAGTTCCTGGGGAAGGCCTCCCGTGGGGTATTGTCCGCGTAGACAGGAGAACCTTCGCACCCTATTCACGCATGACCTATGCAGAGAGCGATCTGCCTGCTGTGGAATGACATTGTCGTCATGCCCAATTTTTGACGATTTCAGCCGCCATTATAAGTGTAGCTTAGTTTGCAGAAATTGCACCCCTGCCTCGCGTAAGCACGCGGGCCTCAATTGCCAGGCCTCGATCTACCGCCCACCTCGACGACATTGGGAGTGCAGTAACGACAATGCACGTGAGTCCGGCTTTAGCATAGACAGGACTTTTGTACATGCCCACTGACCACGATCATGCCACTCCAAAGAAGAATCGCCGTGATTGGGGCTGGCCCCGGAGGCTTGGCTGCCGCAAAGGCCATGGCTTTGGAACCGGCCGATTTGTCCGTGGATGTATACGAGAAACGAGACAGAATCGGCGGTGTTTGGAATTATCAGGGATTCAAGTCACACGTCCATCCTCCAATCCCCTCTGTCGATCCTAATGGGGTGGAGGTTTTCGGGTCTATCGATCATCAACCACGCCATTCTATTTCTTCTATGTACAATCATCTCGAGTCCAACTTGATAGGGGAGCTCATGGAGTATAAGGACCTAAGTTTTGGTTCCGCCAAGGACAAGTTTATCAGTCGCTCGCAAGTTTTGACTTACTTGGAAGCCTATGCAGCCACGATTCCCCTGAAGGTCAATTACAAGTTCAATACCAGCGTTACCGGGGTGAGTAAAGTTGAATCCTCGTGGATAGTCAGCTCGAAGCAATCTGATAGCCAGTTTGCCGTTGAGCACAAGTACGATGCTGTCGTAATTAGCAATGGCCACAGTGAGCTTCCCTTCATACCGGATGTTCCGGGCCTAAGTGATTGGGCTATTATGCACCCTGGAACTATCACCCATTCGAGGTACTTTGTGGATGCGGTGGACTATCGGAACAAATCCGTGTTGATTATCGGCAACTCCTCGAGTGGCCTGGATCTAGCCACTCAGATCAGTGTCACTGCTCGTCAGGTGTACGTGAGTACAAAAGAAGATGCTGACTCCTCCAAAGATAACGGATGTATTAAACACGTCAATCAGGTTCATGACTACGATGCTAAGGGTAAGGTGATAAACCTCACAGACGGGACAGCCCTCCAAGACATTGACGTGGTGATGTTTTGTACGGGATACTTGTACAGTCTAGACTTTTTGAAGACAGATGGCACCATCACTGATGGCTTCATGGTCAAAGACCTCTATTTACAGCTCTTCAATGTGGAAGATCCCACACTAGTATTCATTGGGCTTCCTAAGTTTATCACGCCCCTTCCATTATGCGAGGCGCAAGGGGCAGTTGCTGCGCGGGTATTCTCGCAGCGTCTCAACCTTCCAGAAATAGAAATCCGAAGAGAAGCGTATCTCAAGGAATTGGCAGAAAAAGGCCAGAAGAGCTTCCACTACCTTAAGGATTGCGATTTTGATTACTGCAACGAGTTGTATTCCTTAATCCAAAACAGTGGAACAGAAAATCTGGGCTTGTTGCCCATCTACTGGGACAAGGACCGGATTCAAAAAAGACTTAACTCCGCGGCTTTAAAAAAGGCGAGAAACGGTGTGTTACGAGAGCATGCCATGGTCCTTCGGGAACAAAAGGCGGAAAATTTCACTTTTCCAGAGTAGATTGCCGCATCAAGCCTGGAACTGGATAGAGTAATACATACTTCACGCACAGTATCGAGCACATGATTTTGGACTCTAAATCGTTGTCTTTCCTGCTTATCCCGTTGAGGAACCGAGCACGACGCGAATGAACACCCGTACATCGCGTTCGTGCCACTGGCCGATATTTCGAGATTTTGATCCCTCACCGTGTTCTCTTTGCTACACTTGATATTAATACTTCTATAAAATGTGGATTTTTGACTGGGGTATGTAAAATGTTTCACCCAACCTCCTTCTCGACCCATGCTCTTGCTTCGGTTGGCACCTCACTCTCGAATTAATACTAACTGCTTCTAGTTCAGGACGTCTTGGCTTCCTTGGGATTATGGAACAAACACGCCAAATTATTGTTTTTGGGATTGGACAATGCTGGTAAGACCACTTTATTCCACATGTTGAAGAACGACAGATTAGCTACCTTGCAACCAACCTTGCATCCAACCTCAGAGGAGCTCGCTATCGGTAACGTGAGATTCACAACTTTTGACTTGGGTGGTCACTTGCAAGCCCGTCGTTTGTGGAAGGACTACTTCCCTGATGTTGATGGTGTAGTCTTCATGGTTGATGCCGCTGACCCATCGAGACTCGAAGAGTCCAAGCAAGAATTGGCTAACTTGTTCCAAATAGAGGACTTGAACAATGTCCCATTCTTGATTTTGGGTAACAAGATCGATGACGAGCATGCCGTCAACGAGACCTTCTTGAAGTCTGCTTTGAACTTGTTTGGTACCACCGGTAAGGATGTCGGTAAATTGCCTGAGAACGTCAGACCAATCGAGGTGTTCATGATCTCTGTGGTCAGAAGAATGGGTTACGCCGATGGATTCAAGTGGTTGTCACAATACATTTAAATGCCTCTTTTCAGGCAGGGCCACCTTTGACAAGTGGCCTGCTTTTTCTGAATAGTTGAACTACATCATAATCGAGTCTTCTTGTAATTGCCCTAATTGAGATCGCATCCTGATCACTAGCCCTTTCTAAGGACGTGGCTTTTTCTCTACGTTTGCACACTGTAAAGTGATGTTGACATCGTAGCAATCATTCAACGGAGAATCTGAATATCTCACTAACTCAAATTATTTGCTGTACCTCTTTATCTGCTATCCTTAAATATCTGTTTTTTTTTTTTTTTATGTATTCTTTCTGAGCCCGTAACCTTCAACTCAATATCCTCTGCGGAGGCGAGCTGAGAAATCCTGCCTGACTTCGCATTTTCTTTCTAGACTCATCGAACGCATCCCCTCAGTTAAAGCTTCAACTACCAGCAATGAGTGAGAACAAAGGAGCCTTACATCCAGAGCAAAAAAAATGGAAGGCCCCAAAGGGACCTAAACCAGTGCATCACAAGAACAAAAACACTATTGGTTTGGGAAGATCCATCGCCAACCAGAGAAGAACGGAGAATGCCATCGAATTCTTGCCTGATGGTGAGATGAGATTCACAACAGACAAAAAACAGGCCGGATGGGTTAAGTTGAGATCTGTGACACAAGAAAACTCTCTTGACGAGTTTTTGAACACTGCTGAGTTAGCAGACCATGATTTCTCTGCAGAGAGGGGCCAAAATGTGAAGATCATCAAGGTCGGAAACACAGCGCTTGTCAACCAAACTGGTTTGCTCTCTGAAGAAGAAATTCATGAAATCCGTAAAAAGCAACAACTTTTCGAGAACAAGTTGACTATTCCTAAGAGACCTAAGTGGACTAAAGACCAACTGAGACTCCAAATTGAAAGGCAGGAGAACCTTGCCTTCTTGGAATGGAGACGTGAGTTGGCTGCTTTGACCGAGACCAATGAATTGTTGTTGACACCTTTCGAGAGAAACATCGAAGTCTGGAGACAGTTGTGGCGTGTTGTCGAGAGATGTGACCTTATTGTTCAGATTGTCGATGCCAGAAGTCCTTTGGACTTTAGATCTGTTGATTTGGAGGCTTATGTCAATGGCTTGAGCAAGCCAGAGGAAAACAGAGAAAAGAGAAATCTTCTTTTGGTCAACAAGGCTGATTTGCTCACAAGAAATCAACGTATTGCTTGGGCAAGCTTCTTCAAGGAGAAGAAAATCAATTATGTCTTTTTCTCTGCAGCCAATGCAAATGCTCTCTTGGAGAAAGAACTTGAGGAGGAAGAACAAAAAGCAAGAGACCCAACCTACGTGGCCCCAACTCCTGCAACTGCTGACGTCCAAGAGGATGAGGAGGAGGAGATTCGCATATTAAAGATTGAAGAGTTGGAAGATTTATTTATGTCGGCAGCTCCTAAATTCGCAAAGTCTGAAGAATTCCCAGACAGAAAGTTGCAAATTGGTTTGGTCGGTTACCCTAACGTCGGTAAGTCCTCTACCATTAACGCTTTGGTGGGATCCAAGAAGGTTTCAGTGTCCTCTACTCCCGGTAAGACGAAACATTTCCAAACTATCTTCCTCACGCCGGAAGTACTTTTATGTGACTGTCCAGGTTTAGTCTTCCCTAACTTTGCA
Organism: Metschnikowia hawaiiana; assembly: GCA_002893645.1. Lineage (NCBI taxonomy): Eukaryota > Fungi > Ascomycota > Pichiomycetes > Serinales > Metschnikowiaceae > Metschnikowia > Metschnikowia hawaiiana. Next base: position 175,628 of record NXGY01000012.1, read on the forward strand.
TACTCCAATGGTGAATTGGTGTGTAATGGTGTTTTGCCTATCGATCAGTTGCGTGAACACATTCCTCCAACTTCTCTCGTCTGTCAAAGAATTCCAAAGTTCTACCTAGAAGCCGTCTACGGTATCCACATTCCTATTCAAAGAAAGGATGACGGTGGTAACGGAGAATATCCAACAGCCCGTGAACTCTTGAATGCTTATGCTAGAGCAAGAGGTTATATGACCCAAGGTTTCGGTAGTGCTGATGAATCCAGAGCATCTAGATACATTTTGAAAGATTACGTCAACGGAAAGTTGCTTTTCATCAATCCACCTCCAAAGAAAACCCAAGATGGCACCTATGAAATGGTTTCTGTCCAGGAAGCAAGAGACTTTAACAAAGACATATATACCTTGCATTCATTGCCTGAAACCAGGCAACAACAGCTTATTTCAGCTATTCAAGCCAAAAATCTTAATGAGGATGAGTTTGATTTATCAAGAGACTTGAGCAAACTTAATTTCTCTATGCACATTTCCGAAGAAACCAACCAAAAGAATGCTGGTTCCACCGCTGTATCAGGGGCTAGCAGTAAGTTCTACGGTGGTAAACAAGCAGCTTTAGAAAGTGCTTCTGATGACTTGGATAGAGATTTCTTCAGAATGAACGAAGTTCAGGGTAAATTCAATTCTGCGTTCCACAAGAACCTGCCGGGCGAGAAGGGAAGCAAGAAGCACAATAAGAAGAATAAGAAAGCTGATAAGAAATTCCGTGTTGTTGGGTACTAAATAAACATTTGAGGTGGTGAAGAATTATTTCGAATATTCATATCATATATAGTTTTATAAATTATCAAGTAATAAGAGGCTATTATTCTCCTTGTGTAATGTAGAAAGTAAAAGAAAATTTTCGTCAAGTGCATTTAAGATCGCCATGATTAGTTATCATGCTTAATTTGCCTTATTTTCTCCTCTCTCCACAAATGGTAGTCATCACCAATTATAGTTGAATTTGCCAAACTCCCCTGGCTCAATCGAGAGGTGTCCATGTTTGAAAGAGACGGAATTTTTTGATATGCCAATTCCGTTTTCGAATTTTCTTTGTTTTCATCGTCAGAGATCATCATTGGGTAATCTGTACCAAACAATTGATTTCCTTTTGTCGGAGAGTTACCTGTCAAATAATTCAGTTCATCTCTGTTACGCAAAGGAGAGTTTCTGGAACACATCGAGTAGAGCGTGCTCCCGTCACTATCAAGCTCCAGTTTCTGGCTATTAAATCTTTCCAATGGCTCATATATCAACGGAGAGTTCAAAGGGCGCAAGTGACTAGAAGTCAGCGAGATTGAATTTGCATCGAGATCCCTCTCTTTGGAACGCTTAGTATCCGTAGACAATACACTTGGGTCCGAGCGCTCAACTCTTCTCGAAGGGGAAGATTTGTTTTTCTCGAAAGATCTCTTGGAGCTCGGAATAAGATGCTGATTTGTCTTGGCTTGCAGCATCATTGCTGATGGTTTGGCAGCGGATTTAGTGACTTTTGTGGGAGACCTACTGCCTCTTATAGGCGAGGTGGTTCTGCTGGAAATCTGGATTCTAGGCTTGGAAGGGGAGGTTGAACGGACGTTCGATGAGGCCTTTTTCGTTGACGGTTGCTGCTTACCTCTGAGTCCTTTCAGTCCGTAGCTATTGCACTCGGACTCAATCACAAGAATTCTTTCGAACAAATCAGCGCCATTCACACTAATGGGTCGGTTTCCATCAGATAGCTGCTGATTGTTAAACTTGATTATTTCAGATTTGAGATTGCTCAATACACGGGGCATATTCTTGGCTATCTTTTTTCTGATTTTTTCTTCATTCAACAAAATTTTGCACGAATTTTTGCTTAAGAGCCTGGAAGAATCCTTCAGTGACTCAACTAAGAAACGCTGATCCTCCACCAATTCGTTCAACTGAGAATAAAGAGCCAAAATAGCCTCCTTTTCATTAAACTCACGGCTTAATCTGTCTACCTCCACCTCATGCTCACTCAAAACTGTCTCCTTATCGGTCATCTCCTCATTCAAATCATAAACGTAATATTTGAACTGGCGGCACTCGTGTTCAGAAAAAAGTAATTTAGCTTGAAGCTGCTGGATCTGTTTCCTTGACTCGAGAATAAATGTTTCAACAAATTCGGATCTTTTAAGATACAATCGATTTAGCTCCATTTTGAAGTTTGTGATAGCTTTATCGGTGAGATTATTGTTTGCAGCCATGAATCGATCTACAAAACTGGCGTTCTCGTGAAGCTTTTCCCATAGTTGCTGGCAAGCATTATGGTAATAATGCCATTTCTTCTGTTTCGAATCTCTCAAAGATTCTAAGGTTTTGGCTAGTTTGTGAATGAAACTCAAATGGTGATCCAGCAATCCAAACTCTCTGGGATTTGACTCGATAAAGTTTAAAGTTTCTATATCAAAACATCCATCATTTGAGCAGCCATTCGTTTGCGAATCGCCTGTTTGGTCCAGCATCTTTTGCAAAACCATGAAGTCCTGTTCGGTCAACGAGAGAACTCTAATTATCTCGAGACAGATCTTAATAATACTTCTCATCTTATCTGTGCGAGTACGAATCTCATCCTCAGTATTTTCTAGTTCCTTCGTAAGTGTGTTAATAACCTCTTTGGTTATCTTCGTAACTTTGAGACTTCTGATCACACGCACAATATTATAATTAATTTCTCGTAGTTTATTCATCCACTCCTCACGTTCGAGGTCCATTTCTTGACTCAGCTGGCTGGAGTTACGTGTTACAACCCTCTGCTTTCGAGGACTCGAGATAATAAAAGCACCACCGTCACTATCAGCACCATTACCGTTTGGTCCTGCCTCGGGAATAGTGTTTTTCTTTTGCAAGTTTAAATTATCGAGTGTAAGATAGAAGTCCTCAATCAACTTCGCATGCTCTTCGGCTGTAGCCCTGTCTGGAATGGATGACATGATTATCGAAGAGGAGTTTGAAGCATGCAGATCACTTATTGAGTCAACATTCTCCCAGATCAACCTGTTGAGCTCATTGAACTTACGGAAAATTGCCATGAATGCTTTGAGTACCTCGAGAAATATTGAGTTGAGCTTCACCTTGAACCGTAGCAATGATGGCTTGGGTTGATTCTGGCTGACAATGTACTCGTATTGTTCCTGAATGGAGGGATTATCAGAGGAAATGTCAAATGGATTGGACATGTTATGGCCAGACATTGTGGGGACCTGACTGTGGCGGGTGAAACTGTCATTTCTGCCACCTGTAAATGGGGAAAGGGACGGATGGCTGGAGTTTGCGCTAGTGTGTGGCGTGGAGAGCATCCGATTGTAGTCACTTTCACTGCAATGGCGCAGGGGGTTGAAGTCCAAGAGAGACAGAGCCTTATGCTGACTCATTTGCTGCTGAATACTTTCTTGGTATCCACCCTGCATTAGTTTCTCATCCTGAAAGACAACGCCCCGATGGTAGGTTGTAAGTGTTTTCTCGCCAGTGGTATCATCTAGCATGGCTAGAATTATACGGATTTGCTGCCTTAGCCACTCACATTCATTCGTTATAATTTCCTTTTCTCGTTGGAGGCTGGATTTGAATGACGAGATGGTGTCCGTTATGACTTGAAAGATTTCGGCTTTTTTCTCTGTGGTTTCTGGTGCAGAGTAGCCTATCTCGGCGTATATTATGTTCAACTCCTTGATGGTTTCATTAACTTTTGAGGCGATGATGTCGAATTGCTGCTCTGTTTCCGAGCTATTTGTGAGAGTTTGCCCGCTTTCGTCGCCGCTTAAGTCGAGTGTGTTTTCCTGTCCTTCATTTTGGTAATAGGCGGGGTTTGCTGATTCATTGTCGACTGCTCTCGCTTCTAAAGATCTGTTGTTTTTATCAGCCCCCTGGACATGGCGTATAAACGACGGCGACTCCAGGGGACTAGTGTTTAGATGTAGATATTGCATTTGAGGTCAATCAAGGAATCGTCTTGCTTTGCATTGTACGCCTGTTAGTGGCTAGTTCTTGTTCTTGGGGACTTTAGTTTGGTGATTTCTAGGACAAAGACAGATGATTGAAGATAGTCAGAGTCCGTCAGTAGTGAATGTTGGTTGGGTTTAGGTGCTTTCAGTCAAATGTCTGCGAACGAAGGTTGTTTTACTACAAAAGTCGCAGCTATCTATGGAGCATCTGCCTGTATTTTCCCAATTTGGAACAGTTGTAAACAATATGAGTTTCTGTGATGCTGTTCCGGGGGCTAGGCCAAGAACTTGCTCTTGGGCAATTTGTATAAGCTCTAATACTATATACATATGTATGTGTTTGGAGACACTTTAGGTTGATTGTCTGCCGATGATTTCGGGCCAATTTAAAGTGGAGCTCTTTTGCAAACGCCGATCCAACGCTTCGCTGCGAATACGCGACTAGCCGCGCCGAGTGTTTTCTATAAATATGAGATTGACCATCGCAATATGGTTGCATGCAGAACTTGCTTCGGATAGATCTAGGTAGACCACGCCAAAGCATATAGTGTGCAGATGAATCAAGCTATGCATTCACCTCAGGGGCGTGAGTGGCATTTTCTATGGTATTACCCTCCAGCTGAGAAGTGTTGTGTGCACCACGTTGGTGGTTTAGTTGCTGGAATATCTTGCCCAATTCCTCAAGTAACTCTCCGTCGTTGGCCTTCACCTCGCTCGAGGAATCGAATTGAGTACTCTCCTCTAATTTGTATACCCCTTGTCTGGCTATGCGCTTCTTAGCCCGCAAAATTTGTCTGTAGTATGTGCCTTTGACAGGCCACGAGAGCTCCTTTGCAATCCGAATCAATTTGTCTCCGTCAGCGTTCTCAGCTTTCGCTCCACTCTGCACCAAGATGGAGTACCACTTGTAGGCAGTATCGTTCTCTCCTTTCATGTGATGAAAATTCACAAAGGGATAAATTTGATTGAAAGTGATTGGTAAGCCACTTTTCCGAGCGTTCTTAATTAAGCTTGCTGCAAATGCGAGATCATTATGTTCGCGCAAACTGGCCGTAATCAAAAGTTCGATCAAATATACCTTTTTAGATTCTCTTTTCACTGATGTGATTCGAGAAAAATCTTGCATGATTTTCTTTGCCGTCTCGTATTTAAGAGCGTCGTTATCGAGGACAAAATCGTTATGCCCATATGGGTGGACCTTAAGAAGATGCTCTATCAAAGTAGTAATAATCGATTCGTCTATGTTATCAGAATGGAAAATACTTGATGGGTCGCTATTGTGTTTGATGATTTGGCCTCTGTAACAATCATATAGCTTTTTGATAAGAATGGGGTTAGTACTTTGTCCTCGCGGAAGGTTCTGTAGCGTGACTTTATAAACGTCGTTTAACATGGAGTGCATAAGCTCTGAGCCCATTAGATCTTTGTGAATATCTGCTCGATTGATAGCAGACATCTGAGAGCTCAAAGAGCCCTGTCCGTAAACTAAATCCAATATGAGGAGCTCTTTAAGGATATCCAATCCCACGCTGTCAAACAATGCAGCCATATACCCAATAACAATCTTTGGATGGTGAGAAAATTTGCTGGAGATTATTTTGACGATTTCTTGGACAAGAATACGCCTGTGGTTCTCGCTCAAGTTTTCGGTATGCAAAAAATTCACAAGTAACAAGGCCTCGTCTTGGCAGGACTGTTCCCGTAAAGCCACCAAGATCTTGATTAATGTGGTTGGCCGAATATCTAATTTGGTTTTGAGGATATGTTTAAGGAAGCCGACACATTCCTTTGGGCCCTTGTAAGTCATTGAATGAATTATCATGACATCAAGAACATTTTGCACTCGCGAAGGGTTGTTCAACATCTCGAGTTTGGAGACGACCAACTCTAGATAAAAGTTGGAGAGTGCCACATCCTTTCTCTTCATTTGTGCTTTGGCAAAGAACATGAGATCATCAAGGGAGAAGAAAGCGAGCATTTTTCTTGTGTGGTTTTCGTCAAATTCGCCTCGGGCAATATCGTGCCACTTCGCATTGAGAAGGCCCGTCCGAGCAACAAGCCTGTCTATAGCAGAGCCTCGTAGTAGAAATGTTTTCAAAGTCTCATAGACCTTGGGATCGCCAAACCGAATATTGACATTGGCCATGACAGCAAAAAGCTCCTGGCGCCTCTGCACGGGTAGCGAGTCGTAGAGCGCCCTAGAGAGCGGGCCAACTAGTATGAGGCCCTTGGGGTTGCACACCCCTGTTGAGGCCAATTTCAGAAGATATTTGAGTGCAGTCATCGATGCTGCTTCTCTAGCCGAAGCATCGTCCAGGGCAGATGTGAGAATCTGACTCAAGTTCCTGAAGATTATCAGGCGGTGGGCCCGTGCCTGTGGATCCTCTATAAACGCCACTATAGACCATCGTAGACTGTCTTCTTTATAGAGATCTCGAAGACAGTTGAAGATGGTGGTTCTCAATTCAGGGTCTCTGATTGCACACAAGAGCTCGGCCGCCTTCTGGGTGTCTTTGAGAATGTTCTCGTTGACAATGTCAAGCACATGCACACAGAACCGCTCTGTCTGATCGATGTGTTGGTATGGAATTTTGAGTAGATGCTCTAGTTCAGGTTTCTGTAGCTGTAGGATTTGGGTCTTGTTGAAAGAATAGAGAGGGTTGCACGAGCTGTCCATGGGAATCTGGAGAATCTTTTTCGGTAGCTGTTTCACGGCAACTCCGCCGCCAAACATCGTTTGCGCCGCTTTTGTGGAATATACACGCCTTGCAAACGTGAAGCGTTGTAGCATCTTCAGGATGAGGCGTGACAACAGGCGGTGGCGGCAACGGTGGTGGTGGTATGCGATGGAGGCCTGGTGCGCTGATTCCAACTTCACAATTCTTGTGTTGCGTGCGAACAGAACGCACGGCTATCTTTGGTGCGATGAACATCACAGGTATTCGTCTCTTTCAATTTCAAGAATTTAGAATCTACAATATCTTACCGGCATGCAACCTAAGTGGACGAACTGATTGTAATTTTAGTGGCAATATGAAAGTACATAGATGATTGACTGCACCAACCTAGTGACCTAGTTCATTCCGCTATAGTGTTCATTGCACCTGCGAATGCTGGGTTTATTTTCCACGCAAGCTTACAACTTGTAAAGGGCATCCAAGAAAGCAACAATCACACGGTCGGCTATCCCGGCGGTGGAAACGCTCCCTGCAACCCCATATAAAGCGGCAGTATCGGATTGAGGTAACACCTCGGTAGCAAGCTGTTCTTCCACCGTGCCGATCAAGTCTGCAATCAACTCGTTGACAGAAGCCACCGATAATCTTGTGAAAGCAAAGTGCAAGGCAGCTGGGCTTTGCAACGATGCCAAGTGCCATCCTTTTGCGGACATAGCATCCCCGATCTGGTAGATATTAAGCTTGCTAGAATCCCGCACTTTGAAAGAGACAACAGAGGCCAATGGGTCTCCAAGCACCTCCAAATGCTCTTTGAGTATCTCCTGAGTCCGGATGGCCCTTTTGACCGTGTTCATCACCGTCACTATCTCGAAACAGGATTTTTCGTAACCGGATGCTCCTATATTGATGAGCGTAGCCCAGCATCCAGCCATAAGCGCACCTGGTCTAGATCCAGCTAGAGTTGGTGAGCCATACATTCCGCCTGTCCAGTCGCTTTGAACGTAGTATTGGCATTCCCTCAACTGATGATCTCTGTACATGATTATGGATGAACCTTTGGGGGCGAAACCGTATTTGTGCGTGTCACAAGAAATCGAAGTAACACCCGGAACTCGGAAGTCAAATAAAGGAATCGGTTTCGACCCGTGCACTTTGCTTCTCTCGAGAAATGTCACGATGAATGATCCTAGACATGCATCCACGTGAAGTGGAATTTTGTGCTTGATGGCTAATTTCGAGATTTCCTCGATGTCATCTATGATACCGTGTGGGTAGTTTGGCGCGGATCCCACAAGAAGCACTGTATTGCCATTGATCATCTTTTTCATTTTTTTGACGTCCACCTTGTAGGTCACCGGGTCCACGTCAATCTTGTGAAGCTTCATGTTGAAGTAGTAGCAGGCCTTTTCGATCCCTGCGTGTACAGTATTAGGTGCAATCACCTCGGGTGCAGTGATACCCTTATGTTTCTTTCCGTACTCTCTGGCAGCTAACCCCGCCAATAGTAATGATTCCGTTCCACCAGAAGTAGTGGATCCACATGCCAGTTCGGGCCCATTGAACAAATCAAGAACCATTGCCACAACTTCAGCCTCCATTTTTCTAATTCCTGGAAAGACATCGGGATGCAACTGATTCGCCACACTGTACAATTCATAAGCTTTCAGTTGAAGCGAAAGCAAGGAGTCTCCTCCATGATAAACAGCACCTGAAACTTTTCCGGCCTTCCAATCGCTATGTGCCAATGTCTCGGAAGTTGAATTGAGCTCCGTGAAGATCGTAGGCTCTGGCATGCCAACTTCCGGCAATTCCGAGAACTGCAAAAGTTTATCGTCATTCTTGATAATTTCCTTCTCCACAAACTCTACAGTTTTTTGAAGCTCGGCGTCTACCTTTTTTTTCACCGGTGGCAACGACATGAAAATGCTAACTGCCCATTTAATAATAGAATTCACCCCTTTTTTAAAAACGGCTGTAGGACCGTACACAATAATTGGTCGCAAGATTGGGTATATGATTGCGGAGTAGAGAGCGCCCACGATGATAAGGTCTCTCAAGAGCCACAAGTAACCGTGTTGAGTAACCTTGTAGCGTTCATAGGCAACATCAGTGGCCCACCGTGAAGCCTGTTGTGCCTGAGATTTCCCAATGTACGTGAGTTCAGCAAAGCTCAGGGGAAGCTTGGGGAGCTCTTTAATCGACAGATATAGTTGGTCGGTATCAATCATGCCTGTAGAGGAATTATCGTAGCAAATGTCAATTGCGTCGATCCTCGCGTTGCCTGAAGTCGTTGATGAGAAAACTCACTTGACACTACTGAAAACGGGCCTTAGAGATCGGCTCGGCAAGAAGTTAGCTCCAATATATTACATGTGTTGTATACAGGCGCGGTGGCAACCATTCGGCCACACAGTGCTTGTTGGGTTTTGCGTGAAATTCCGATTTGGACCCATTAGAATGCGGGCTCAAAAGGGCGTGGAGGCGCGGCTTATTCTGTTACTCGACCGACTGCTCAGACCACCTTGGACGCTTGACTCCATAAGTATGCTGCGCTCCTTGGTGACTTTCTCGTACTGCAGCGTAAAAAGCCGCTTGATAAAAGCGCTTTCTTCGGTGATGCGTTTCAACTGCATCTCGCAAGCAGTAATCTCGTCTTTTCTGGTTAGCGCTGGGAGGAGCTGCATGCCTGGGCCTTCTAATTTTCTCTCAAGCTTCTCCTTCTTTTTTTGTGTGTTTTTGAGTTTCTCGGTCTCTTGGACCGCCTCTGTAGACTTCTGTTGATACTCCTCTCTGACAACATCATTTTCCAGTGAAATAGACATTTTTTCTTTTTCGAGTGTTTCCTGCTCCTCGAGCAATAGCCGAATTACATTATCTTGCTCCTTCATTAGTTCCTCTAATTCTTCATCTGTCTTGGTTTTCAATGTTTCCTTCAAGTAAGCTTCCCTCACCTTGATTTCACCGGACGCTTCCAGTAACTTATGATGATCAGTCTCTGTGCGGTTGAGTCTTCGATCAGCAATTCCGATCTCCTGATTTAGTTTGCGGAGTTTTTTGTATTGTTCTCCAATCAAAACTTCGTCTGTGTCTATCTCGGTTTGTCTCCTGGTTTCTGTAATTCTCATAGCAGGAAGATCTTCATATTTACCCTTTTGAATTAAGAAATCAATTTGAGACTTCCTCAATGCCATAAATTCCGCAAGAATACGTCGTGATCTGGCGTAGTCCATGTCTATGCCATCACGCAAGACTTCTTTGCAGGCCACGCTCCAGTCGTAACTAGCGTCATCGGAAGTGTGGGACAACAGCGTGAGAGCATTGGTCGATAAACATTTCTTGTATGTTTCTTCGCTGGCGTCAAGGTTCAAAGTATCAGAAAATTTTTCGAGACCCAACATACTGGCGGGAGGCAGTTGAGACTCCCAGTTAAATAACCAAGCGGTTATCTCGTGTTCATTTCTAGAGTATAGCCTTGTAAATTCTTTTGACCACTCAGTACTGAAAATCTTTTCCCTGTTGCATATAAATGCTTTTAGAATTTCAAGGTGCCATTTCATTTCTCTTTCCGCAGCATCAACTGCCAAGTCGACATCAGGTTTTGGCATAATTCTCTTGATATGTTCAATGGAAAATACCGGGATAGGTATAATTATGGGAACAAGCCCGTGCACTCTTTTTGATCTCAACAAGTCTAAGCTTGGAGATGTAGTGTCCAAATCAGAGTCAAAGGAAAAGAGCAAATCATAGCTGGTATCTAGCGCATAGGATAGATACAAGTGACTGCTGGTTATAAGATGCACCAGTAATTTTCCTTCGCGTGCTTGGCGTTTTTTATCACGAGATCTTTCTCTTCGTTTGCGGACAAGATCATTCGCTTGTTCTTCCTCAACATTCTCTTCTTTATGCGCGTTGCCCTTGGGACCTTCTTCATAGAGCCGTTTGTTGGTGCTTATGTTCTTATACTCTAGTTTTTTTCCAATGATAAGCCCTTCAATTAACTCCAACTCTTTGACGCTTTTGGCCACTATTAAAATGTTGTAATCCTGAGTGGTGCTTTGTATATCAAAGCGCTCGCATACCATATCAAGCATCTTGTCTAGTAAACGGAGTTTTCCTGATTGGCTCGACAAGAATGTTTTAGTAGACAGAAGCAAGAAGCCCTTTGGAATGAAGTGGTCAACTAAGAGTGAGGGATGCATGCAGATTGTTGAAAGCAGATTGACCATGAGCGAGAAGTTATTCTGTTCACGATTCATGTCATGATCTCCAACAGCATTAAAGGCATCGGAAGTGGACAAGAGGTGATTGATGCTGGAGCGATTCCGTTTAGCCAGTAGCTGATGTTTAAGGCCGGGCGCAAACATCTGCACGACCACCTCAGATAACTCAGCTTGCAAAGTTGACAAGGGCGTAGGGAGGTAAAAAGCCAGCTCTTTGGATATCTCTGAGCGACTCTCAGTTTCGATATTACCGTAAAGTGCATTTATGTCGTCATTGCCTTGAGCGACGCCTGGATCCGTGGAGAGAAGGTCCATTAAATTCATCATAAGAGATTGTGTGACGATCTATCTGTTTGAAATATTATAATGAAAGAGGCTTGAGTGGGAATATTGAATGTGAAAGCTCCTTATAATCCCTCTCCACCGGTGAATTTGGTTTATCTGAACCTATATCCGTGGCACTACGCTTATATGTGTCGCAAGCCTCACTATCGCCGGTGGTCTCGCGATCCTGCATGGTTGTGGTGGTGTCTTGAGGCTGGCTACCGGCGCTTCTTCTTGATGGACACATTAACACCTAGGCTGCCCAAGCTAGCCCATACCAGCTTGCTCACGGCCTTAGGTAGCTTTCTGCCGTAAAGACATTGATCAACACACCACATTCCCACAATGAATTCTGACTTGTTGAGTGTTCCATCTTGTCTGCAGTCCACGAGATTCCAAATGGCTGCCAAAGTTTCAGCTGGCAATTTGCTTCGGCTCCAAATTCTCTTCACTACACAGCCAAGCATTAAGTCCTTGGGTTCAACATCTTTGAGACCGTGTAGTGCAGCCAAGTCTGATTGGTCGCTTTCTGAAACTGCTTTCGACGAGAGCTTTGCAGCTCTTTCGATAATTTCTTTTTCACTTAGGTACCCGTTTTTCGTCTCACTGTCACTATCTGTTTTTGCATAGTTGACTCCGACCAACTTGGTCACAACACGATCCATGTATAATCCCTTGTTACTGACCCACAAGCCTTCATATCTTTTTCTTTGCAGATCAGATATCACCTCCAAATCTTTTTGAAATTTCCATGGCTTGTCTTCGTTGAACACAGTCTTTTTCTCCTTTCTTTTACTCATCTTTCTCATTGTAGTCTTTAGCTTCACTGGCTGGGTATTGACAGTGTGGTGGTGGCCGCTGGGGATGAGGTCGCTTTCGATATCTTCATTTGGTGTGGAGGGGTCATACACAACCCCCTTTGCATCCGGTTTCTTTTTCTTCTTAAAAAGACCCCGGTGGTGTTTTGTAGAGAGTTCTGGGAATAGAGGAAAATGAACACCGCCACTATCATCTGTTCCGCTTGATTCAAAGTTGGCTCTGTCTGTATCAAAGCTATCACGCGGAGTAGGCATCAACACGGGGCTTGGCTCGTCGGATTTGGGTGGTGGTTTGCGTCCAGGCTTGGGTTTATTATTTCCGATTTCTTTGACTACATCCGAGCTGCTTGCTGGATGCAGAAGCGATAAGTTGGGCATGCTATCGTTGACGACCGCCATTTCTCTGGCCAAGGCGTGTGGCGAAGGTGGGATGGGGATCGGAGTGACGACCCGCGAATTTGAAGCTTTACGCTTCTCGTCACTCTCGTCTTTGTGGAAAGAGAATATTATGTTAGGAAGTCCCTGGTCCAGCTCTTCGTTTTCCGAGATCACAGATCCGATTGAAGAGTGAGAGAGGTTGCTGTGTGAGGCGTATGAACCGTGGTCCGAGCCATTATTGCTGGAGTGCAGAATCAAGGAGGAAGATGAATGCTGATAGGGTTCCCCCAACGTATGGGCAGAGTGGTTGCTATGGCTGGAGGCTCCGGACTCGCTCTGCGCGTGCGAATTGATACGTTTCTGGTCAACGCTGTGCCGAAACTCATTGATGGCGATCTGGCTTTTTCGATGTGACTCCTTCGATGTGTTTGTCTTGGACTTCGACATGATCGAGCTCCGCACCAGCTCCAACATGTCTTGGGGTCTCGTGCTGGTGGTCACCTTATTGCGGCTAGTGTGAGCACTATCATGGGAGCCCGTGGACAACCTCTTTTTGAAACTGAAGTAGTCCCGGCTGTCCAGTGCTATCGAAATCAGATCGTCAAAAGGGGTCACTGACGTGCTTCCGATCTTAAGCGGTGTTTTGTGCATGGGCACCGCAGGTGCCGTCATTGGGCCCGATCGAGTGTTGCTTGCGGTGGGCCTATGTGAGACCACATCGGTTGATAGTCGAAGATTGGGTTTTTGCTTGGTTCTTTCTTGAGAGGATTTGCTGCCTTTAAATGCCGCAGAGGCAGCCGCTTGAGCCGAGCTCATGAGGAAGGGAACGAGGGCTGTGCACTTTGTGGGTAGTCAATGTCAGAGTCTGTTCCTGATAAAGAGCACGCTGGAAGGTTGAGCGCGTTCAGGTAAGGAATGCGGCGTTGAGGTGATGAACAGGCGGTGGTATCAAGTTGTCCGTAGAAAACGGGATATGGTATGTTTTGGGATGTTCTGGTTTTGTTTCCTGTTGGAGCCACAGCCTACTTCCTACTGTATAGTTTTGAGTATGCGTCAATTCGCGAAACTATGTGAAACCCAGACCCAAGCTGAGTTCTGAGCGCGCCGCTGTGGGCTGCGGTTGCTATACCTGCGCACTTGCTCATGGAAAGCATCAACCACCAGGTCACGGGATCAGGTGTCTATCAATGGAAAACCTTGGAATCCGCCAGATTGTAACCGAGGCTCTGCGTGCAAAGGAAACACACGTGGCATCCCTACTTTCTCTTGGCTTTCACTGCGTTGGCATTTCTGCCTCTACCGACCCGCACACCGGAGGATCTGTGGGACGAGCCAAATGGCGAGATGACATTGTCGGCACTGCCGCCTCCAATCCACTCCTGTAGCATCTTCTCACTCTTTTTTCTCAGCCATGCGTCATCTTTCAATGCTTGCGAGTATTCCTTCTGATCTTCTCGGAGAATCAACGGCTGCTGTAAGTTGCGGTGTCTGTTCTCTTTGTTATGTTGGTAGCCTGCACGACCCTGCTGTCTCTTGGTATTCTTACTGAGCGGCGATGCCACGGAGTACACCTGGCCCTTGGTGATCCATTGGAAGTTGGCTTTCAAGTGAGGCGTCACTTTACCTGTCACGTTGTCAATGGACACTGCGCACCTAAGCAAGGTGTCACCACCACACTTGGAGCAGAAATGCTTTCTGACGCCAGATTTTGGCATTGGCGACATGCTGAAACAGGCATGGCATCTGTACATGTAGTTTCTGACTCTCTTGATTTGCTTGCCCGAGGCGTAGTTCATGAGTTTCAAACCAATCTGCATGGCTGTGTTCTGGCACGCAAAATCGCCAGTGGAGAGAGCAACAGCGATGGCCTCCTCATCCTCGCCCATCTTATCTTGGACAGTCTGGTTGGTGTCTTTCAACATAGTCTCCTGAAGGTTTCCGGGTGTGATCCACTCGCCGTCGTCGTCACCGGAGTCGTACTCCTCCTGAAGCGAGCTGGCTTCGAGGTCTTCCGCTAGTTTACTGACATCCTCGATTTGGGTGGCTTCGCTTGTTTGCTCTTGAGCTGGCTCGGCTTCTTGGACTGGCTCTTCATTTGGCACGGCCACGGTGGCATCTTCCGGGTTTGACTCCTCAGCCTTTGGCTCCTCGGCCTTAGGTTCACCGCGATTGTAGTTGCGTCTGTTGTTTTTCCAGCTGTTGTTCTTTTTCTTGGTAACTACCTGGAAGCCATCGTCATCTTCGGCAGGTTGTTCCTCCTCCACCTCTTCCTGCTCGTATCTCTTGTACCTAGGCACGTACTCCTTTTCCGGGACATCTGAGTCGAGCTTTTGGCCGGGGTAGCTCCTCAAGTCCGTGTCACCGTTTTTCAAGTACTCCAACTCGTAGGCCAAGGCGATGATGTGCACGTCATTCATCGACAAAACGGTATAGTCACCGTTGAGCTTGGCAAAAGCGCTGACTCTGTCGACAAACTCCTGCTTGGGTTGACGGACCACCAAAGCGTCTCCCCAAATGGCCAACTGATTACGAGCATGCTCATCTTTCAACTCGGCCCGCACTCCGGGTGTGGTGTAAAATTCCGCAGCATGCTGCTGTAAAGCAGAAGCTGACTGTGTGATCAAAGGCGTGGCATCAAGAACCAACGCTTGGATCGGCCTTTTTGCCGTTTCGTCGGTAGACATGGTGTGCTGATACAGTGGATTATTTTTTCCCCGTTCCTACTCTATCGTCTGCGCACCATCTCATCGCACTCACCAAGATGGGCCTCCGCACACACGCCTGGACTGGCCATTCTTTGTCAAAAAAAAAAAAAAAAATAAAGAAAGAGCCGCTTGACACCTCGCCATGCTCTTTGGGCGCGGGATGTCGTACTCACTGAAGAAGTGATATGTGGTTGCCGTTTTCTTGCAAACCGGTGATTATCATTGGCCCCGGATGCACTGGTGTTTGGCTCTCAGATCTCAAGTGGCATGTGCAAGAAGGCCCGGCCTCGAGTCCTACACCTTCCAGCGCATTGCTGCACGACGCTTAATGGCTCCGCAACTCAAGTCACATCTAAAATGATCAGATTATCTAATGAGAAGGCTGGCGGTGACTCATCCTGGAGTCGGTAATAACTGTAACTTCAAATTTCCCTCTGTTTTTCCGAGCACCTTTTTCTGGCGAAGAGCAAGCCCAGAACCACCTGATCTTGTGAGCGAGGCCCGTCCATCTCCAGTGCTGCATTCGCCATCTTTAGCCACCCACCGCAACGTTGAGCCAGTGCATTTTCATATGCACTATTTGCTCCACATTTTAAATAGCCACTGACGCCCCCCATACATTGGCCCACAGCCTTCTTTTTGCCATTCACTAAAATGCCAGATAAATTCGTTTTGCACTAGTATGTTGGGCTTTTGGTAACTCTGCCGCGTCTCGCCATGACATCTTACTAATATTCTCAGCTTAGTCGACTCCAGAGCCTCCAGAATCGTGTGGTTATTGGAAAAGTTGAACCTTGACTACGAAATCAAGGTCTACAAAAGAAGACCTGATTACTTGGCCCCAGATGAGTTGAAGAAGATCTGGCCAACCGGCTTGTCCCCAATCCTTCAAGTCTTCAGGGAAGGATCTTCAAAGCCATTGACCCTAGGCGAGTCAGGCCAAATCATCCTGTACTTGATCCGCAAGTACGACACTACAAAGCAATTCACTCCATCCGACGAGGATGATCAAGAGTTGGTCAATTACTACTTGCACTTTGCTGAGGGAACTTTGCAACCTCACATTGTGTCTCTCTTGGTCGGCTCCTTTGCTGTTCAAAAAGCTCCCTTTGGCACTGCCGGTCTTGTCAAATTCATCATTTCGAAAATCAACAACGAATATTACTTGAAGAAACTCTACAACCACTTGGCCTTCTTGGAAAGCCAATTGGAAAAGAAGGGAGGCGGCTACTTTGTTGGCGACAAATTGTCTGGAGCTGACTTTATTTTGGACTTCCCAATCAACCAGAATCTTTTCACTGATGTCAGCAGAATGACCACCTTGGGTATTAAGATGAATCCTTCGAAAGACTACCCACACTTGTATGCTTGGCACAAACTCACCATGCAGGACCCTGCTCGTGAGGCCTCCGTCAAGGCTGAAGCCGCTGCCAAGTCTAAGTTATAATCCGACGTGTGCTCAAAATAGGGCCGTAAGGCAAGCTTTTTTATATTCTGATCTAATGTTCACATAACGAAAACTCCTTAATGTATGGGTTCATTTCGTCTTCATCCACTGTATCCATAGTTCTCTCTTCCATTAAATCTGCCCTTGATGCGATCGCTTCCTCGCGAGACATGGTAGTCACCAGTTTCAAGTCGACTGAAGGAAAATATTTCTCCATGATTTCTTTTGAGGCGTTCCAGTCTTGTTGCTGCGGCAAAACCACGTCTGAAGCTTTAACGCTTTTGTTGTATGGATCTATAATGAAGAAGCAAAGGATTTTTCTGAAGCCTGGCTTCGTCTTATCAGCCAATTCGAATGCGTCAACATGATGTTGCAAAATGTTAGGAAAAATCACGACATTTCCCTTTTCCGCAGCAACACTACCGAGGCGTCTCGTCATGTTACCACCGTCCTCTAACCCGTAGACATACTTGCACAAAAATTCGTCTCCTTGTTCATAAGGGGGATCACCGCTTGCTGTCTGAAATGACAAGGTGGAGCCCTTGATGTTCTCCATATCGTAATAGTAGAGAGCGGTTGCAATAATGTCCTCATTTATAGTTCCCTCTACGTGCCAGGAACCTCCGTTATATTGGGGCTTCTCTGGGGTCAACTCGATATTCGCCATCTTCACAACGACCTTGACACTTTCGAAATTGTCGAGCAGAAACTCGACAGTTTTTGGATCTTCTTTATACTTGGGGGACAAGTCTTTGAGCGCAAACTTTCTTTCTGCCATGATCTTTTCTTCCTCCTCTGGGTCGAAATTCTCTTCGTCCCAAAGCTTATAAAGTCTGTTTTCGATACTTTCATACATCTCAGTGTCGTAAGCGTCTGTGTATGGGGGGATTTCCACCCGGATATATTCTCTGGAAGCGTAGCGAGCAAGAGTGTGGTTGATTCCCGGCAATAAAGCATTGAACACATTTTCAATGTCTTTGTATAACTTTGCCTCCTTAATTGGATGGAGATTGTTTATGTAGGAGGCGAAATGATAGTTGGATTCACCATCTCTTTTCAACACGGACGGGATCCATTGGTATTTCTTGGAAATGCCAAAGTCCTCCACGCCTTTTTTTTGTTTGACAATTGAGTCTTCAAACTCAGCCGTCTCTAGTTTATCGCCCTGGAGGTACTTCGTCCTGCCATAAACCAAGTGGTATAAAGAAGGGTGCACCAAGTCGACAACCAAATCATCGGATCCGGGATGGTAGTCCTTCTCGAGGCCTTCCTCGAAACATGCAGCGTCATGGACAAATTGGCGAGCAACAGTCTCTGGAACTGCATCACTGCTGACGAGAATGGTATCATCCGGGCCGTACTTAAAGTTGCCCCGTTTCAATGCTTCAGAGTTCTCCTGGGCCTGGTACCAGCCAAGTTCTTTCAACGTATAATCGAATACGGCATCAAAATGTGTGCTCCCATGATTCTGTGCCTGTAACTCCAGCTTCCATTTGGCCACAATCACTGGATCCGTATATTTGACTTCCCATTGGGGCTTTGCACGAATCTGCTGGGAAAGCTTGATAATAAGCCACTCGTCCAAGCACCTGAGAGTGCGACAGTGTTCTGAGAATGCATTCCACCACGGATGGAAGAAGGGAGACTGGCTGGGGTTATTCAATGGGATGCGTTGCATGCTTGGTCCTGAGCCATTTTGTGCGGGGAATCACCCATCATTTATAGGACCTCTGGTGCAAGAGTTGGACCCGGCTCGTAAATTGGTGCTGCTTCCATATTTGGCATGCTGCATGCTGAAGATTTACGAGCGCCAAGATAATTGGGTTGTTTTGCAGTGGAGCTGTACCTGTGGCGGCGGCTTGCCGCGAGGTCCCCACAACTACAAGACTTTCAGGGGAAGGTTTTTGCAGCCGAATCTTGGATACCGGCATCTGAAAGCTGACTCCATAATAAACAGCTCGCTCATTGCTGTGATCTCTGTGCGAAAGCTGGGAAAGCTTGAGGATTTTCGTATATTGAGTGCCGGCGGAATGTGGGCCTGGCGTCCCCCACGCAGAGCACGCACTGCACAAGTGGACCTAAGCGGCACCTTAGCGGCCGCATGTGAGTTCCTTTCGTCCACTGTGACCTTCAGAGGGTTCATTGAAGACGAAATTCTCCCAAAAATGACACATGAGACGCCATGACGCTACGCAATTCAAATCCACATTTACCAAGCAGCGACACTGGAAACCGCACAATACCGCTTACTACCATGCCCCGAGCATGCAAGCCACGATCATCATTTCAAGGCACCGGCAGGCATGCGCAGCTGCCACGTGAAATACACGATGCAGCACGCCAGGGGTCGGCCGTGTTCGATACCGTGGCATATCCGACGGGCTCTTGATGCTATGGCGAGGGTCGTGCCGTGTGCATCAGATTCCAAGTGAGCGCGAGCGCTGCGCGCCTCCACAGATTGCGCACCAGCCTACACACACACCTCATCGCTCACGGTAATTTTTCGAACCAAGAGCTTCTCTATCCCCGGCATCAGCACATCCAAAATGGCCAAACCAAGAGGAAGAAGAGAAAACCAAAAGGTTTACAAAGAAAGGCCCAGTGGTGAAACTGCCGCTGCCGCAGACTCGGACGTGGAGATCGACGTCGGCACCCAGGACAGCCAACCAGCATCTCAAAACGGAGAGTTCACCTCTGTCTTCTTTGGGTTGGTGGACTCGGGCGAAATCGACTACTTCAAGCTGGCCGAGTCTACTCTTAATGCCAATGCTTTTGACTCTGACGAAGAGCGTGCGGGCTTTATCCGTTCTGTCTTGGAGGAAGCTCGTGGAAAGGAGTTGAAGCTTGTCACCAACCAGATCTGTTCTAAGTTGATGGAGAGATTGGTTTTGAATGCCTCCGACCGCCAGCTCAAAAACATCTTCAACCTGTTCGAAGGCCATTTTCCAGCCTTGGCCCATCACAAGTACTCCTCGCATGTCTTGGAGACGCTTCTTGTCAGAAGTGCCGCCTTGATCGAAAAGGAACTCGCCAACGACTACCAGGTTGACGAGGACTTGGATGAAGACATGTCAGAAGAAGAAAAATACATCACCTCCAAGACCATGGAGCTGATGTTCATCCAGATGCTTGGCCTGCTTGCGCCCCACTGGTCAAGCATGCTTTTGCATCAATACGCTTCGCATGTCATGCGTATTATCATCTTGATTGTTTCAGCCAAGGAGATGCCTTCCACCACCATGGCTCACTCCGTCTTGCGTTCTAAGAAGTCCAAGGTCGCAAGAAAAATGATTGAGATCAAGGACAATGAGGACTTCAACCGTGCATATCAGGTCCCGCCATCTTTTAAGGAAGAGCTAAAAAAGATTGTTTCTGCGGTTTCTGCTAAACTTGACACAAAGATTGCTAGAGAATACGCAATTCACAAGGTCGCCTCGCCCGTGCTTCAGCTTCTTTTAAGAGTCGAAGGTATCACCGACAGAGACCGTAGTATCTGGCATTTGATCTTTCTCACGGACAAAGATGGAAAGGATGACAAGGAAGCCGCTTTTGTGGAGTATCTCTTATCCGACAGTGTTGGCTCCCACTTCCTTGAGTCTTTAATTAAAAACGATGGTGCTAGAATGAGATACATCGAAAGACTTTATAAGCTATACATGAGAGACAGAGTCTTGAAATTGGCAAAGAGAGCAACCACCGGTGTCTACATCATTCAAGCCCTTCTTCTTAAATTGAAGGCAGGTGAAGTGGAATACATTCTTGACGAAATCATCCCACAGATCTCCAGTCTCATCTCCATTTCCGAAAACCAAAATATCGACTTGGGTAAGTCTGTCATCGAGGCCTCCATCGCAAGATTTAATTACAGAAGAGACGAATTGATCGAGCAGCTTTTCTTGAAATTTGCCCCCAACTACAACATAAACGAGCCTAGTGACGATACCACAACCGAGCTTTTCGAAAACATTCTTCAATTGACTGGCTCTACGCTCGGAAACACCAAGGATGACTGGCCAACTGCCGAAGAAAGAAGACGTGCTTTGTTCTTGGAAAAATTGATGGAATACGACTACAACTTCGTAATCTGCTCCTGGTTCAACTTCATGGCTCTTTCCCCGGAAAAGTTCACTCAAATGTGCACACACGGTGTGTTCTCCCACGTCGTTGAGCACTCTCTTACTGTGAAGCCAGCCTCTGAGGGTGAATCCAAAGACCTTATGATTCTTAGAAAGAGATTCCTTAACATTTTTATGGGTAAGATCTTCACCCTCGTCTGCAATTCTTACGGTTCTCACATTGTCGACAAGTTGTGGAAATTCACTGTTCTCTTACCAATGTACAAAGACAGAGTTGCTTCTGAATTGATGGCTAACTCTTCCAAGGTAAAGGATAGTACTTACGGTAGATTGGTATGGAAGAATTGGTCAATGGAACTCTTTGTCAGAAAGAAGTTTGACTGGAAATCATTAGTCAAGGCACAAGAACGTGAGTATTATGCTGAGGCTTCTACTGACGGCGCTGAGGTAGTGGAGAAGCAAAAAACTCCAATTCAGTTGAAGATGGAGGAATTGTTCCAAAAGAAGCAAGCAGCTGAGGAAAGAGAGAAGAGGGGTGGAAATGACTTTTCAACTCCACCTCCTAAGAGAGGTAATTTCAGAGGGCGCAACCGTTAATGTGCTCTGAGCCTCAAGAATTTCCATATTCAAAATCTTTTGTTCTGTGAACACTATATACATGTCTATAAATGAATTTGACTAATTTCGAGAAGCTTCGGCTTTAAAGCTTTTTGATGTGGTACTCTTCAAGAGTTTTGGCCGCAACATCAGTCGGACTCTCGACCACAGGGTCTGTTCCCGACTGGTTTTTGGGGAATGCGATGACGTCTCTAATGGTCTGGCTTCCAATGAGCATTGTGCACAAGCGGTCGAATCCTAGAGCTATTCCGGCATGAGGGGGACATCCAAAGCTCAAGGCCTTGAGAAGGTGGCCAAATAAAGCATCGTAATTATAAATTTTCAAAATGTTCTCAAAGACATACTTTTGGAGCTCTGGATCATGGATTCTTCGAGATCCACCTCCTACTTCGACACCATTGATCACTAGGTCGTAATGTTCTCCATGAACCTTAAGCGGGTCGGTCGCAAGCAAGTCATAATCTTCTATTTTAGCCATAGTGAATGGGTGGTGTGTGGCCTCCATCTCGCTGACACTATATCTTGGAAACGCGGTATCAGAATCGTCTGAGACCTCAACTGGGCTGAAGAGAGGAAAATCAACCACCCATGTCGCAACAAACCGTTTGCTCCTATCATAATGTTCCGAGACCTCTCCGTTGGGAGAGACAATGGGCCTGTTCCATTTATCTGGATAGCAATCGAGCGCAAGTTGCCTAAATTTTCCCAAGGGTGTGGGGTTCTCGTAGGGCATCTCCGCGCGGGTTGCGAATGCTAGTATATCGCCAGGTTGCAAATTCAATGTCTGTTGTAACGAGTCCCTCGTGGCGCCTGCTTTGAATTCGAAAACCTTCTTTTCAAGGAATGTGTCGATCCAAGTTTCCTTGTCTTGTTCATTTCGGATAGACAACACTATAGGCTTTCTCTTAGAATAGTTTAAAGAGTCTTTAAGAGCGTGTGGAATTTTCGATTTTTTTTCGTTGTTCAATGCACCTTTCAAGACGCACATTTCGAGAACCGGAAACTCATTCGATGACTGAAGGGGCGTCAAATAAGAAGAAACGTCTATGAACGATAATTCCGATCTTAAATCGGGCTTATCTATACCATACTTCGTTAATGCGTCAATGTAGCTTAAAGAGGAGAAGGACGCATCAGAATTCAGAGAAACCTCATACAAGCGACCATCCGCGCCTAGATTCAAGATGGGGCTTGGCATGACACTTTTCCATATGTTATGTATGACACTATTGATGACGCTCTTCACTTGTTCCTTGGAGTTAATATAACTGAGTTCGAGATCGATCTGGGTGAACTCGGGCTGCCTGTCAGCACGAAGGTCCTCATCTCTGAAGCACTTGGCGAATTGGAAATAGCGGGAAAACCCCGAGCTCATAAGAATCTGTTTATATTGTTGTGGCGATTGAGGGAGGGCGTAGAAACGATCAGGGGCTCTCGTAGGAACCAAGAACTCTCGCGCACCCTCGGGGGTCGATTTGAAAAGCAAGGGCGTTTCGATTTCCGTGAAGCCGCAGTCGTCAATAAGAGTGTTTCTGACTAACTGCGCAACCTTGCTTCTAGTTTTCAAGGCCGCTTGAAGGTCGGGTGTTCTTAGCTGGAGGAACCTATACTTAGGTGGTATGTCTGCGGGGGAAGAGTGCTTCAAGTTGTCCAACTGTGCGGCTTCGAGGCCGGCTGGATTCAATATTTGATAGTCTGAAACCACCAACTCGAAGTCGGCTTTCTCCTGACCTTTTTTGAGCATTTTTTGCTGGATGTGGCCTGTGACACTCACCGAGTCCTCGGCGCCTGATTCTTTCAAGAGCTGGAAAAGGGCGCTGGGCGTGGTCTCTGGCGCCATGTAGAGCTGGATCGTGTCGCCATTGGTATCCCGAAGCTCGGCAAAGCTTCTTTTTGCCTGGATGCGGGGCTTCCTGTGGATGTGGCCGTTGAGAGTGACTGGGCCTTTGATGTCGAGATTGACATCCCTAATGGTGTGCGTTGCTAGAGGGAAAGAGAATTTGGCTATCGTTGTGTTTTTGTCTGGGAGCCGACGAAAGCCTCTGCAGAAGAATTTTATGAGCATCTTCACGGCACGCTGGAACTTTGTGTGATGTTAGTCCGAATGCTTGATGTGCGCACTCGGGTGTAGACAGTGGTGCAAGTCGCGTGCGCAGCCGTGAGAGAATCATCAGGCACTGGATTTTGCGCCCAAAAATATATCGGATATACAGTCGCTCCGTCTTGGGCGAGGCAATTCATGTTGTTCGACTTGCAAATTTTGCCTATTTGAGCCATTGCGCCCCATTTCTCGTAGTTGTAACATTCTGGTATCTGCTTCAACCGGTGTGTCCTTTTTGGCTAACTGTCCAGCTAGCCACGAGAAGATCCAGGGCGGCCAGCACACTTGGAGTGGTTATGCATCTAAGCTTTATCTCAACAGCAGTTCTTTGATGCTCCGTGTGCAGACTTATCAGCCCATATCGCCTTGCAGGTGCCCTAACATTCCGTCTTCTTACTTGTCTTTGTTCAAATTCACTCATCAGCTTTCGGCTGGCCACCACTGAGACACGACCGTAGGTCTCGTGTCCCGCTGAGATGGTCGCAGACCGTGCCAAAACCTCAAGTAGCGCGTGTTCGAGACTAAGCCTTGCTCCTTACGCGCACGCCTTGAAGCTGATCCACGTCAAGAACTTGCAAATGAATGGCACGCCTGCAACTCCTTGTGTGACTACGATCAGTGCACGGCCTGCTATTCATAAATCGGCGCAACAAAAGGGGGCGCCCGGCCATTATAAATGAAAGGCCCATTGCATGTATATTCATTTATGGCCTTTCGGCGCCCCCGAAATTTTCAGCCCACAGGCCCAATTCCGGCATGAGCTTCTCTTTCACGCAGGCATGCACCCTCTGTCGCCTATTCTCAGTTGAGAACTCGTAGAAACCTAGACCTCTTCAGCATCCCTAGCATCTTGAAACCGTTGTTTGGAGCAAGATGTTCTCCCTATTGTCCCTTCGCTTGCCTAAGTTATTTGGCAAAGTGGTGGTGCCTTTTGTGCTATTTTTCCTCATCGTTTCCACTGTCACATATCACCATGCCGTAGATCCAACCTTGTTGGATAAAGGCTATTCGAACGTCTTATCGCTTTTCAACTACGGCTCCAATACCACTCTGACAGCTCTTTCTAGCTTGAAGCCCCATCTTGTGCAATTCAAGCATGACCTGAAGAAAGAGGGCACACCAAAGGAGATCTTGCAAGAAAATACCAAGGTCTACGACACGGTGTTGGCCCAGAAGATCAACGAACCAAAGGATTACGACATCGAGTCAATCAGGCCTCCCACTGACCTCCTGACCTACGTGCACGAAAACGCCACCATCATTGCCTTGGTCAGAAACAATGAGATTGCAGGTATTCGCCGGACCATGTTGGACTTCGAGCGCTCATTCAACAGCAAATTTCAATACCCATACACATTTATCAACGATGAGCCTTTCACTGAGAGATTCAAGGAACGCGTTCGCAAATTCACGAAAGCTCCTATCGAGTTTGTGCATATTCCCTCTGAATTCTGGGCAAAACCATCTTCTATAGACGAAGAGAAAGAGCGCGTTGCCATGGAAGCTCTCCATAAAGAGAACGTGGCTTACGCTAAGAAAGGTTCTTATCACAATATGTGTCGCTTCTACTCCGGGACGTTCTATAATATCCCAGAGTTACGCAAATACAAATACTACTGGCGTATCGAACCCAGCGTGAAATTTTACTCTGACTTGAAATATGATGTTTTCAAATACTTGGCAGGTACCAAAAAAATCTATGGATTTACAATCAATTTATACGATATTGACCAGAGTGTGAGATCCTTGTTTCCAGAAACTCTCAAGTTCCTCAACACAGACGAGAATTGGAAATACGTCAATAAAAACGGAGCATTTCAGTGGATGACTGAAAACAGGCAGAATCCAAAGAAAGCTAAGACAGCCAATGGATATTCCACCTGCCACTTCTGGTCGAATTTTGAGATTGCGGACATGGACTTCTACAGAGGTGAGGCATACAGCAGCTGGTTCAAGCATTTGGATTCCACTGGAAACTTTTACTATGAGCGCTGGGGTGATGCTCCAGTTCACTCGTTGGGTTTGGCCCTTTTTGCTGATAAGAAAGACATTCACTGGTTCAGAGACATTGGTTACTATCATTCCCCATATACCAACTGTCCAAACAGTGACGGCACCGAGGGTTGTCTGCCCGGCAAATTTGATGATAGTGGACACAACATTGACCAGAATTGCATGGCAACGTGGATAGAGTACGAGTTAGAAGATCTTTCGAAGATATATTAATGGGATCGATCAGAATCAAACAGTGTGCAACATGGCCACAAATATTAGATAGACTTGCTTGCATATTCGATTACACCTGAATACAAGAGAAAAAATACAATAGTCATGTCGATTTGTAATGCTTCCTCTGGAAACTATCAGTCGAGGTGTTTTGTATGAAGGATTTATCGAGAGGGTTAGGGGCTCTTCCATGGGTTCACTGTTGTTCTGTATGGATACTCTAATCCACAGTATAGATTTCGGCCTACGCCTCGTGGTCTCAAACACCGGCCGATTTCGGTCATACAGAGAGTAGAATTAGTTAAAGAGTCGGCACTTAAAATACTAACTTTCATGCCCTGCTTTATAATAAAGCTTAAATGGTGAAACATTTTATATCAAAGACATGATCTACATATTTCGCCTGTGGTTGCTGGCGGCGCACTAGAAGGAAAATTGGGCGACCATATAGTTTGGGGTGTGCCACACTTCGTCACTGTGGAGGAAATTTCGCGCCATAAGAATGGGTGCAAAACTGTGGTGTTGAGTAAAGCGTTCAGCTTAGTAATTAGACAGCAAAGCCCAAGTATATAAAGAGACGCCCTTGATGTACCTGCTCATAATCTTAATACTATAAATCAGCTATTCTGAATTCACTCATTCAGATTTTCTAATCTTTCGAGACAACTATACAATTTTCGATAATGGCCCCTGCTACAGTGCAAACCGACACCAGTTCTGAGTATCAATCAGCTATTGATAAATTGTCTAAATTGACAGTAATCGGCAGACCTGGAGTCAATAAGGAGTTCAAAACAGGTACTGCTGCCTCGTGGTTAGAAAAGTTACCTGCCCCAGCTAGAAAAAGATTGGAAAAGAATGGAATTGATTTGTCCAAAGGCTACCCTAAGGTTCCTGAGAGAGAATTGATCCCTACATACGTCGACGAAGCATTCGAGATCCGCAACAAAGAATACCCTTACGTTGAGAGAGGTAAAAATGCTGACCCCGAAAAAAAGGCCTTGTTCGGTGCTGCCAAAGAAGTCATCCACTTGACAAAACACATCGGAACAGAAATTGTTGGTTTGCAGCTTTCTGACTTGAATGACCAGCAAAAAGATGAATTGGCTTTGTTGATTGCCGAGAGAGTCGTTGTTTTCTTTAAGGATCAGGATTTGTCACCTCAAAAGCAATTAGAATTGGGCCATTATTGGGGACAGGTTGAGGTCCATGCGCAGGTTCCAAGAGTCCCCAACGCTGTCGATGGAACTGAATTGCCTGGAATCACTGTTATCTGGCAAGATTACGCCAAAGAATTTTTTGGCCTTCCTTTGACATTCAAGAATAACAACAGAGGTAACTCGCAGTGGCATTCGGACTTGGTGCATGAGTTCCAACCAGCCGGCTACACTCATTTACACAACGACACAATCCCCACTGTAGGTGGTGACACAGTCTGGGCTTCTGGCTATGCTGCGTACGACAAATTATCCCCCGCTTTCCAAAAGCTTTTGGATGGAAAGACCGCCATCTACCGTTCCGCTCACGGGTATATCAATAGGGAGAAGCCGTTCGACGGGCCAGCTTACATAGAAAGAGAGCACCCTCTTGTCAGAACTCACCCTGCCACTGGTTGGAAATACTTGTTTGTTAACAGGTCCATGACTGTTCGTATCGTTGGTTTGGAGCCTGCAGAATCGAAGTTGATCTTGGAGTACTTGTTCGATGTCTATGAAAAAAATCTCGATATTCAAGTCAGGTGGAATTGGAAATCAAAAGAAAACTTTGGCACTTCTGCTATCTGGGATAACAGAATTGCTAATCACAATGCTGTCTGGGACCATGAAGGTCAGGAGGCGAGACATGGTACCCGTGTGACCTCTTTGGCAGAGGTCCCCTACTTTGATGAAAATTCTCCATCTCAGAGAGAAGCTTTGGGATTGTCCCTTGACTAACAACAATGATATATTTGATTAAATGTATTAGTATAAATTATCGTTCTCTGTACATATGTCATAGCAGGGCATTAGGGTATAAGGTAGTTTAATTGTTCTTTCTAATTTGGGCGACTCTCTCATCCATCAAATTGCATAACCTTGAGTACAATGGATCATTCCTTATCCGATTGCTCCAAGCACTCAACTGTGGGTATTTCTTGTATAACTGGGTTTCACCTGTACACTCGCGAACACCGGCCTCATTATCGAACAAATTCTCGTATATGGGAAAACTCAAGATTATATCTGCGGCAGTTAATTTGTTGCCGACAAAAAATCCAGTTCCTTGGTCCCTAAGTATTTTTTCCAAATATTCCAAATTTAAGTTGAATTCATGGAGGTAATAGCCGTAATTGAGTCCTTTTGTTACGATTTTGGCTAATGTTTTGAGGCCTAAAGGAGCTATGCGTTTTGCAGTCGAGTTGATGATCATAGACAACAAAATGCTCTGAAGAGTTCCCTCGCTGTAATGCAAAAAATAGTCAACTTTCAACTGCTCCTCTTCATTCTTACCCAGAAGTAAGTTTTTGGGGTCGTAGTGCTTTAACAAGTATTGGATGATAAAGCCAGACTCGGCCAACTGCAAATTTGGCCTGCCGTCAAGAAATTGGATCTCAAGAATAGGGGCTTTACCAAGAGGGTGTATATGAAAGAGCTCTGATGGACTCCTCCACGTCTCTGGGTGACGAACAAATATGTCCACCTCGTAATCGAGCTCTAGGAGTTCCAACATCCACATAAGCCTCATAGCTCTGGAGTCATTGAGCCAATAGAGTGTAAATTTGTCGCGAGAGCTTGTCATTATTTGGGGCTTATGTTTGGTAATATCTTTAAGACTATTCTAGATAACTTTTGATTTTTCATTTTTCCTGGACCCCCCTCTTTCTTTATAGGATTTGGGGCCGTTGAAAACTGATACTATTCCCTTGAAGGCTGTCAGTGCAATTACCTGTTTAGGCAAATGCGCATCTTAAATTGAGAAATGTGGGGAAGCTCTGGCGCCCTCTCGTCTGTTTTCGTGTTAGCCTGACCGCGATGCCGTAAATCCGAAATATACGGATAGATTAATGCAGCTTACAAATATTCTTCATTCCTAACTTTTTTTTTATTTTTGTACCAATTTATTTCAGCAAATGAGTGGTGCCTTACCGGACAATTGATCCAAGTAATGGCCTTTCCGCAATGAATCTAGTTCCACTAATTTTTGAAGGCATTCAACAACCCTTGCATCCTCATCTTCCTTATTAATCTTATCATTCCATAACGCTCTCATGAATACAATCATCTTAAGGCACCAGATATTGTCCTTATTATTCGCACTATCCTCCCTTTCAAGCTCGTTAAGCTCCTCAACTCCCTTCAATTCTTTTTCTAGAAGTGAAGCATCACAACAATTCTTAAAGAGCTCGCTCGTTAGAAGCCATTTCATGTAGAGCCAAACTGATGTGTCGTCTGCGTCCATGTACATTCCTGTTCTCACAAGATTGAGTTCATGTTCAAGAAGGCTTTGAGAAGACTGAAACCTCTTGGCCAATTCGGAACTCTCCTCAAGGTCTTCTATGGACTGAATATTACTCACCAACGAAAAGACTCTTCCCAATAAAATGGTTCTATTGTGCCATGCACTGAAATTGGAAATGTTTTTGTTGATTTTCTTGGTTGTGTACTCGAATTCCCTTAGTAAAATACGTAATTCTGCCACCGAGTCATCTTTCCCCGTAGAATAGGCGCTTTTCAGTTCGATTTTTTGTATGACGTATCTTCTGTAATGCCACCCATGAAAGTTTCGACTGTCTAACTCCAATAATTTCAGGACAATTGCTAGCTCAAAATCCCAGTTGGCATTACCATCCTTGTCTAGTTCTTCTAAACACCATTTTCTATGATTCCAAATCCAATAGCACTTGGGGAATCTTTTCATCATTTCCATAACCATCTGCAATTCTTCATTCAATGTATTTCCTTTCGACAATTCCTGCTTCTCAAACAAAGATTCTAAACAATATCTGCGGAAATTCCAAATGGCATTGTATTCTGGATTGATATTTAAAATGGTCGTCGAATCCTCCAAGGTAGCAAGTGTAAACTGTTTGCCATGTTTGGCCTCTAGGACCTTGGCATTCAAAGCCTTGTATTTTTCAATCTGAACACGATCTTTTTCCGCCTTAGCTTTTCTTGCTTGTTCAGTAAGCTTGGATCTCTTAACACCGTGTTCCTATCTGGTTAGTATCCTCCGTCAATTGCTCAAATCATCTTAGCGTACCATCTGTAATGTTGTAGGTGTTGAATTAATCTGAGAATTCGCGGGCTCTCTGGCTTTAGCCTACAGAAGCTAATGAACGGGCAAGAAAAAATGTGCTCTGTCTGCCCCTATTTATCTTGGTTAGAAATCTGAATTTATTTATTTAAATCGTAATGACACGATTTTGCTATATACATCTAAGTTTGGTCTTCAAAGCAGTCTTACTCACGTCGAAATCTCGACCTTCTGTTGCACAGGGACGGGGTACAAGCCACGGTCTTGATGTGATGCTTTGAAAAAGGCATAGTTCAAAACCACATCATCGATGTTCTTCATAGAGGAATCCTTGGCAAAGTCAGGATCGATGAAAAAGAAGACAGGCATGTCCACCTCTTCACCAGCTGCCAACCTCTGTTCTTCGAAACAGAAGCACTGAATCTTATTAAAATATTGCGCAACATTCTCTGGGGTCACGGAATACGTTGCCATACCCACAATGTCCTCAGATGACATATTTTTGGCCCTGTAGAAGACTAAAGCTGTCTCACCGGGAACGATGTAGACTTCCTTCTGTAAAGGTGTGAATTTCCACGGCAAGATTCCTGAGGCCTGACAAGTAAAAGAAATCTTGATCCTTTTATTTGTTTCTATGGGAATAACCTTATCAGCGGTGAAGATCCTAGAGTCCGTAATAGGAACACCACCCCAACCTGTTCTCTTACAAAGATATCTGTAAAATGGAACAGCCACACAGGAAAGACCAAGAAAAAACATGATGACAGATCCTGAGTAGTAAGCGGCACTTCTATTTCTAAGCTTCATTTGCTCCTGCTTCCTCCTCTGTAGCAAATCGACATTGCTTTGTATTCCCTTCTTATACTGCTGGAGTCTGTTCTGAATATGAATCTTTCTAATAGGGGAAAAAAAGTTGGCAGAGAAAAACTTTCCCTTGCGCAAGAAAGCTTTATCTAGCAATCCGATCATCATTTGACTATATTAGATTGATTTACGAAATGTATCGTGTTGTACTTATGTAATGTAAAGAGCGGATGGTGCGGAAAATATAGTATTTCGATATTCAAAGAATCAGACGAGAAAGTGCGGCAAAGCCATTTCTCCGCGAGTCTTTTGGATCGTTCTCATGATCCCGCCAAAACTACATTACACGCTGCTGTATATTTTTTTTTTTTTTAAGATTATCTATAAAGCCACTCCATGAATAGCATATTTCTCTTGGCCGACTCACGATTTTGAGGCATTCGGGATGCAATTGATTCATTGCAATTCTTGCAATTTTTCGTTAGTATATTGATCAATGCTGGACATGACCGTGCCAAATGCATCTGGAGAAGAATTTTCTTTTAACTCCATTAATTGACTCTTGATAAAATTTTTCAAATTCAATGAGTACACTGGATCTTTAGCCTCAAGGAGTCTTTGGTATCTGACTTTCTCGCCGTGTGCTTTGATATCAGGATCAAGATAAGCGTAATTATCGATGTCACTGTATATATAGTCACCGTCGTAAGCTTGGCAATTTCCTGCTGGATCTTCTTGAATTTCTTCGAGGAATAAGAAGCAGTTTCTGAGTGTCTCTCCAAGCATGACTGATTGAACTGACATGCCTTCGATCAAAGCCCTGATGTTGATACTTAATAATGCCATGAGGTTTACTTTCTTGTTCCTTGGATTTCCGTTATTCTTGTAGTAAGATACCCAGACACGAAGGAAATTATCAGCATCCACAGACAAATGCTGAAATATCTTTGTCAACATGGCAGGCGAACTGGTGGCTAGTCTAGAGATCACCACCAAAATTTTGTTCGCAAGAACTGCACTGTTGTTCTCGTCGAGAACATAACTAATCATGGCACACATTAAGCCGCTCTCCATTAATGATCCGACCAACGCTTCGTCTTCAGATTTTGAAAGGAAAATGATGTCCATCATGGAAACGAAGACCTCATATGCGTCATCTCTCATGGTCGGAAGATAGCCTGAAAGGGTGCGGAAAATTTCCATACCATAATCTGAAGCAAATGCTTCAGGTGATAATAAGCTATAAGATCTTATAATGCTGATGATTGTTGTGAGAATTTCTGTTGAGTCAAGAAGTGCTTGTTGGATAAGACTGAAAAGCTCGAGGAATTCTTCTTTCAATGGGGCTTCGGCTGGGTAGTATTGCAAAATTGCGAGCCATAATTCGTAACCATCTTCAGAAAGCAACTGATATAATTCTGTGTTGGGTGAACAGCAACTTCTTATCAATGGGATTGTGATTTCGTAAGTTTGGTACGAATTCTCATTCAAAGCAACAACTAAATTCTTTAACACTCTAAGTAAAGATGATTTCAATATTGAATCTTCTTTACCTTGGTTCAAAGACTTCTCCCAATAGGCAGGCACAATTTGTAAAATAGAAAGCAAAGTATCCGAGTCAATCAATGGGTTGCATCTTTCGACCAACGTGGCTAGGGTGTCCAAAATATATAATTTAGACTCTGTGAAAGACAAGTCCTGTAAAGCCTGAATTGATAGGGACACAAATTCTTTTAAATATGGCTGGAAATCTTGCTTCATGAAGTCCCAATCATTGACAACGACTCTTAGACACTGTATAGCAGTCAACTTGATGACCTTGTCATTTATTTTTTTATCAGGGCGCAAGAATTCAAGAAGAAGTTTGTAAATGGCGACACGGCTTTCTCTAGAATACTCAACACTGACCCAAGTGCTTATGATCAAGCAAATTCTTCTTTTGATAATCTTATTCTCTATGAGATCATCACGCAAGCCCTCTGGGATGAAGACCTGTTCGAGCAATTGATCGAAGTTGACTTTATCCGCAATAGAGTCAGCTGAAAGCTGAAATGTACATAATGTGGAATCTTTAGTGAGAATGTTTTCCACTGATGCTTGGTCGGTTAATCCGTTGGAGATTTTGTTCAATATGAAATCCGCCACATCATCTTTAAAATACTTCACCAAGTCCTGGAAAAAGTTTTCGGCACAAGCCCTCACTTGATACTCCCAACTAGTGCTAAGCTCTTCGTTGGTCCATTCCTCTGGCTCAAGGAGCCAACTATCCAAGTCTGTGGGTTTCAAGCGTAAATACCAGTTGATAATGAGATCACACAACTCACGAATAATTTGAGAGGTGAAGATTTCGGACTTTAAGAGAGCGATGGCATTTTTGACATCCTCTTTATCATTCCTCTGTTTGAGTGTGACCGCGCCTTGCTTATAAATATAAGCAACAATCTTTTTAAGAATCATAAAACCTTTGAGGGCAAGGACTTCCCAAAAATCATTTTCCTCAGTAGCATTGTAAATAGCCTCGGCTTTATTTTGAAGTAAGGACATGTATGTCGAGACAATTTCTCTGGAACAAGGTAAAAGAATAAAGCTGGTGGGGTTGTTGTTGATAAGATTCACGTAAAGCTTACTGTATGATTTAACATACTTTTCAAGTAACTCAGATGAGTATTTCTCGTGCTCAGTTACGAGCATTTGAAGATGGTTTATGGAAATTTTCATGAATTCACAAATGTCTTGGTTCTTGTTGGGTTGCTCGAAACCCTCAGGGATGATTCTTCTGATGTTTTTCAAACACAAGTAGCAAATTTCCATAATTGTAAGATCAAAGGATTCTGTCCACATGTGGAAAAACTTAAGGTACATCTTTACCAAAATTGGCAATATTGATGGAGCCTTGACTTGGAACGCATGGCGAGCTCTTCCAATGCGAATCGAGGAAACAGACTTAACCGTTTGGTTCAAAATTACCAACAAGTTATTAGCAGACACAAGATTACCCTTCACAAAAACTGCCTCTTCCAAATGCTGGCTGATCTCGTCAAACAAACTCGGCCAGTCCCCGGGAAAATCAAATCGCACGATCCTAGCAATAGCTTGCGCATTCTGAATGGTCAACTGACTATTATTATCGTCAAGCAGCATAAAAAGCCTGCTTCTAATTTGAGACTTTTCGTCCTTGCTGAGCGCATTGACTCTAGAGGCCCTCCAGTACTTTTCAACCCCATTTTTGAATCCGATAACTGCAATCCATCTGACGTTTAGAGAGAGGCTGGTGTTGAGATAAATCTCTTGGAGCACGTAGTGGAATCCAGGCTCGGTCTCCCATCTGCTCAACTGAGCCTCTGCCTCTTGTTGGGCGGCACCTCTATCTGGGCTTTCGAATGCCGCTAGCACTTGTAGCACGGAATCTGAGCTGAGCATTTGTTGGCTGGGACTGAGGAGGGCCTCAAACGTCATCTCTACAATGACATGTATATCTGTATGCAGTATGAGGGTTGTGATCAAGCCGCAAGAAATATAACCGATCTGGCAGCTATTGTTCACAAAAAATCGTACTTGGCTTTAAATTAAGTGTCTATATTTCTTTGAATTATTTCCATCTTCTAGCTTCGTCTCCTTCGCTCCATTCCTTCTCCTGGTAGCCTAGCTCCTGCTTCACTCTTCTAACCACCTCTACCTCGCCCATGTTCTTGCCCATATTATCACTCAACTTGACAGAAGGATAACCTGCAGCCTCTGTAAGCTTTATGACTATGTTGAGTGGTTGAGACTTCTCGTAAGGCTCAACATTGCTCTTGAAGTCATTTGTGAAAAATGTCCCGATTCCGAAAGATACTTTCAATCCATTATCTTCTGCACACTTTTTGTACCTAAGACACTTTTCGATGTCTAAAGAGTCAGAGAAACAAATTGTTTTAGAACCTGCTGGGTAACCCAATGTTTTGTAGTGATTGGCGATTTTCTGTGTGTAAGCTTCGGGATCTCCGGAGTCTTGTCTCACGCCTGTATAATAATCGGTGTAGGGTTTTTGGAACACCTTAAGATATGCATCGGTACCGAAAGTATCAGTCAATGCCAAACCACAGTATTTTGGTCCAAAAGTGCTGAGCCAGTTATCCATTGCAATTTTGTTCGCCTCTTTGTAGTTTTGTGTAATCGAGGCAACTCCCATAAACCACTCATGAGCCACAGTGCCGCTCGGAGCTACTCCAAATTTCTTTGCCAACAATACGTTGGATGTACCCACAAAGAGCTTCTGGTGGTCGGAGGATTTCACTTCTTCACAGATAGCGGCCATGACGAGCTCTTGGGCCTTGTAGGATCTTCTTCTCCGTGTGCCGAATTCGCTGAAGGCGCAGCCATTATTTAAAAGGGTTTTTGTTTTCTCCATAGCCAATTCCCGCTGCCCATCATAATCCCAATTGGTGTCCACGAATTTGAAGTAGGCTTCCGATACCAAAGATAAAATGTGGATTTCGTAGGGTATGGTGTCATACCATTTTCCCTGGATCTCCAAATAGAACTCCTCCAAGTTGGTCTCATCATTGTGATACTTTATTTGCTCTGAGGGACTCAATTTAAAGTCTTTCAAAGAGCCCAAATAATCGGAGGGAAGCATGGGTAATGTTTCTTCTAAGTAACTGATCTCCTCGTCGCTAAATCTTAAATTAGCCAATTCTGAAATCTGTTGTTTTAACCAAACAATTGCCTCATGATTGAGAGACATTTGACTTGTTCTGTTGGTATATTTGTATTTAACGTTCACATTCTTGTAGTGTTTAAACACAGCCGCTTGCATGGATATCTTATACAAGTCTGTGTCGAGTAACGACACAATAGCAGGGGACATTGTGTAGACTTGGAGGACAGCTTCCTGAGCCGGAGATACGGTTGCTTAGTGACTCTTTGGGAGTGTGATCACGTGATATAAACACGCACAAGCGCATGGTGACCAATATCCGGGTTCATGAAGACGTTGGGAAGAAGCAAAGTACCTCATAATGCACTATATCTTGGAAGAGTGTCTAGTTGGAGGGATTAAAGAAAAAAATCACCCAAAAGGAGGTAGCGGCGGAACACATGACGTGTTAGCAAAAATGCAAAAAATAATGACTCCTGCGTGATTCGAACACGCGCATCTTACGATAACAGAACTTGAGTCTGCCGCCTTAGACCGCTCGGCCAAAGAGCCATTTCTTGAAAGTTGAGAGCCACTTCTCTTTATATTGTATTTTTTACTGATCTGAACTAAAAAAATTCAGCACAAAAAGTGTTGCTTTATATTCATAGTATGCACGAGGCTTCCTAACATTTAGCGATTTAATGTATCAAAGGTGTGCTGGCTTCTTTCTCAAAGATGCATAAACCTCTGTCTCGAATTCAGTGAAACCTTCTACGCATTTCTCATCGAGAAATGGCATGACCTGACAGCCCCAAAAACCGGCGATCTGATTTTCAAAATCAATCCAAAAATACAAGTTTGCCAAACCTGACCAATATAAGGAGCCCGCTGGTCTACCAGTACCCGCTGAACCTTTATTGCATGCGCAACCAGCAAGACTATAGCCATCTTCGGGATCTGATGAAGGCATTGAGAATGTCATCAACTGATCAGAAGGAAGGTGGTTCTGAATTGCATATTTAACTGCATCCTGGCTGAGAATCTGTGTGCCTGAATCCGGGCTAGTGCCGTAGTTAAGCCAGATTCGAAGAAACTTGAGGTAGTCACTCACAGTTCCGAAACAGCCTTGCCCTCCCATATCTATCGGCGCATCGAGCGGAACCGGAGATTTCTTCATAGGTGTAAGGCCTGAGCCCTTTCTATTGTATAACTGCACCAAATCAGACCGATCATCTAACTTGAAGGAGCAAGACTTCATGCCAGCCTTCGAAAAGACATTAACATCGAGAAATTCAGACAACTTCATGCCGGAGACAGCCTCCACAATTAGGCCACACCAATCAGAACCATGCCCGTAATTCCATCGCGTGCCTGGCTCAAAGGTAAGGGGCATGATATCTGGTTTAAAAAGGTCCAACAGGGGCTTTCCCGCATGAATTCCCCTCTTCAGCATTATATTGAAGTAGTTGCTGTCTGTAAAGATATAAGCGAACCCCGAGTTGTGTAAAAGGAGGTTCTTGATGGTCACATCGTTGGCTGGCTTCTTTGGTGGATACAACAATTTTCCTGTGTCGGGATCTATATGATCATCCTCATCAATCACGCCAAACTCCCCCAAAAGTGGAAGGTAATTCTTAGCAGGAGCATCGAAATCCACTAGTCCTCGATCTCTCAAAATAAGAATCGCCATAGCTGTCATGGACTTTGTGCAACTGAACAAGCACATTTTGCTGTCGACGGTGGCTGGTTCTTGCGTCTCTAGGTTCTTGACACCCTTTGCAGTTAGAAACTTGGTTTCATTTGCATCCGTAAAGCCAGCTATTACTGCATGTATGTCTGATTCTGAGCGTGTCTCTGCATTTGGCATGGTATACTTGCTGCATATTTCCTCTAATCTTTGCATGTTTGTAATTTGTAGGGCCCCATATAGTTGTGGGGAGAGAGCGTGGATTTATATGGTTTATGCGAAATGTGGAGACGCTGCACGTCCGAGGCTGCATGGGCGCAACTTTTCACTGTGATTTCAATGCGAGCTCATAGTGCAGGCTAGAATGGGTAAGGCTGCGGTAAATATCACAAGAAATGTAATTTATCACAATTAGCTGAGAGACAAAAATAATATACGTATACCACTAGTAGAAAATAAGGGGATCAAGAATAATCTTCATGAACCAGACCATAATATTCAGTTTTCAAATTTTGGTGATCATACTTACTTTTCCAAGTGGTTCAGTTGTACGCAAATAATATGCAAAATACTGCGGCATACCCAAGTTGTGATTGTTATGAAAAATTGACCGACTAAGGTAATTAGAATCCGATGATCAGGCAACATAAGAATCGAAATGATCGAGGCAGTGAATTATCTGACGTGTCCGACTCGGTCAAAGTAATCCAGTCACGAGAGTTGAAGTAAGTTGTTCTTGTTTCCTTCACGCCTCTTTCTCCTTCACAGGGACAGTTGCTACCCAATCCAGCCGAAAGGCTCAAGAAGCCGCCATTAAGAATTCTCTGGCTTTGACAATTTGTGCGCCTACAAGTTAGCTATTGTCATAAGTCCATTTATTAAAAAGCTTAGGTGGAACTAAAGAATGAAACTAGTGCTCCAAGATACGCAAGTTACCAGTAACGACAACATTCTCCAAGATAGAGCCGTTTGGAATCTCGATAGATTCATTGTCGTTAACAACAATGATAACAGTTCCCTTCAAAGTAACACTTCTGCCCAATTTGACGTTACCAGTAATGGTCAAGTGATCCAATTCCAAGATCTTTGGCATGTGTGGGAGTCTTTTTTGGAAATCGTTGACCTTCTTGAAGTGGGAGCCCAACTTGATCAATGGGTTAGGGAAGCCATCTCTGGTAGGGTCCAACTTCAAGGCACCGTGCTCAAGGTAGAACAAGTCAGACTTGACCAAAAGCAAGTCCGAACAGGTCTTCACTGGCAAGAATCTGGATCTTGGGACATTAACACCGTGGGCACCCTCAAAATGTCTAATGGCAGCACCGACAGCAGTCTCCAATTGGATGACGTTGATGTCGGAAGAACCCTTGGAGATTGTCTTGTTGTTAGGAATGATCTCAGACTCGATAGCATTGGACTCGACCAATCTCTTGACGGCTCTCAAGTTGATCCACAAGTTGTTGGTGTTAAAGTACTTGAACTTCTTGATACTCTTAAACTCTTCGACGTGCTCCTTTGGAACTTGAGCAATCTCCAACAATCTGACTTGACCGTCGTAGTTGATCAAAGTACCACCCTTGACATCGGCTCTGGTCTTGTCGGTCAACTCCATGACATATTCAGAACCAGTTTCGATCATGTGGTTTAAGATGTTAGTGTCAACGGTGGCACCCAAGTTGTCACCGTTGGAAACGAAAAGAATCTCTCTACCTTGAGCCAACAAGTTGTCCAACTCACCAGAGGAGATCAAACTTTCAAACAAGTCACCGTGTCCTGGTGGGTACCAGGTCTCCAAGTCATCGTCATAAGATTCAGGAACTGGCAACAAGGAGTCTTTGAAGATTCTTGGGAATCTAGATTGGTTGAAAGTTCTGACTCTAATTCTGTGGCCGGAGTACTTCTTGATGATCTTGGCGGTATCAGCATCAGTGTTGAAAGAGTTCATCAAAAGAAGAGGAACATCAGTGTCATATTTTCTGTTCAAATGCTCGATTTGTCTGACAGACAAGTCCAAGAAGGTGTTACCATCTCTGACCTCAATGACAGACTTTGGACCCACGCAGCCCATGGAGGTACCCAAACCACCATTCAACTTCAAGACAGCCAACTTAGACAAGTTGGCAATCTCCTTATCAGAAGCCTCTGGCAATTTAGAGTACTCGACAACCTCGCTAGGAGATGGAGACTTGATCTTGTCCCACTCCAAGGTGGAGCCAGAAGCCTTGTCTGCGACGTATCTTCTGAACAAAGCGAAGAAAGAGTCCATCTCGTTTTCGAAACGTTGTTGTTGCTCCTTGTCTTGGACAGTGTCGGCCAAGTTGTTCAAGGCGTTACGCATTTGAGATGCTGCCATGGTTGTGGCGGTGTTGTCGAAAGCCTGGGTTTGTTAGTAGACGAATAAAAGAAGAAATGAAGCGGAAAATGCCGAACCCAGACGGCAAAAAAAACAGCTTGGGTGCGATCCGGGGATTGGTATCGGCGGGTGATGACATACGTAGGAAGATTGGGTCTTAGTGTGCTTCTTCATGGCTGGATTTTCTGATTAAGAATCGAGTACGGAGGAGAAAAAGTGAAACCGGCAAAGTTGTGAAACGCGAGTCGCGTGGAGTGAAAAGCCGTACACCATGATGTGCATGAATAATAAAGAGGGCATATTGGGGAGCAGTGGGGAGAGTGGGGGGTCGATGCTGTTACGGATCTATTCGAGATTTCCACCACTGCAGACCAGATACACCACTGCAGAGCATTTCTGGTAGGCCACAACCAACCCTACGCTAGCTGCTAATATACACCGATTGCCAAATACATGTTACCGCCTTGTGATCTGCTGTAGCTGCCGCGTTTTGAGTTTGACGTGCTTCCCAATGTGGAAGCGTGGGCAGGAAATTTTCTAGTTCCGTGAATGAGCGTGCGGGTTCCACAAGGGAGGCTACTGGCAACTGTGTACCTAAGGTGGGGAAGGACCCAAAAAAGCGCATCGCACAAAATCACAAGAAGCTGAGGGGCGTGACCAGCAGAGACTGCCAAATGGCGAGGGGCTCTTGACAGTCTTTATGGGGACACGCCCACGCTGCTCGCCGGCTAAAACCATCGCCAATAGGGAGCGCAACTGAGGGTGCGCGTAGAAGCTTCTCTAGTTTTTTCGGCTCATGCCACGTTGCTACGCCCCATGCATATTCTACGCCGGCCATTCTTAGTGGTCGAGGAAACGGGCGACTTGTGCAGCCCTCAGCGAGAATGTTCGTCATTTAGCTCCTCATGCTTCCAAACCTTTGCTGGTTTTAAGTTCGCAGAAGTTGCTTAATGACGAAAAAAAAAAGGAAGATTTTATTATTTTAGGCAGAGAGTAAAAGCTGATAATGGTTGCTCAGAAAGAGTATGGGTCCACAACTTTCAGAAATGGCTCTTTGGCCGAGCGGTCTAAGGCGGCAGACTCAAGTTCTGTTATCGTAAGATGCGCGTGTTCGAATCACGCAGGAGTCATTATTTTTTGCATTTCTGTTTTCATGCCGTTTGTTTTTTAGAGCGTATACTTCAAATTTCCAACTGACCTCGTTCAACTGATTGAAGCTTTGANCTGTTTTCATGCCGTTTGTTTTTTAGAGCGTATACTTCAAATTTCCAACTGACCTCGTTCAACTGATTGAAGCTTTGATGTCATGGGAGGCTGAAAGGTTGCTATCTACAGTATTTCTTCGAAGGATGACAACAAAAGTGCCTCATAATTCAGAATATCGCCTGCCGCAGTAGTTTTATGAATTGCATGATCAACTCGAGGGTTCATTGATACTTGGGAGACATAAGCAGTAGTGTCCAAAAGGCGAAATCAAAATCCTGCCCAAGCACTGAGAACAGAAGCTGCAAATATTAACTGATTACATTATAACCTAAGTGTGAATGCGTACCTGAGATAAAATATTTAACTGACCAGTAAAGCTTGTTTTCAGAGAACCTCACAGAAGTCACAGTGGCCGAGTGGTTAAGGCGACACCCTGCTATTACAGCAGCCCAGGTGTTGCGCATTGCGTGCGCAGGTTCGAATCCTGTCTGTGACGATAATTTTTTTGGTCAGATTATGACCATGGATATATTTATATTTTTTATTCTTCAGTGATGAATCGGAAAGCAGTTTATTCAAGGATATATAGTGATGCTCCAAAGAGCTGAAATCAGATGATGGATATATTTTGAGTGAATGTGTTCGGTGGACCATCATTCGCAAGTGTTCCAACTGGAAGTACAATGGCGCTTCACTCCAGGCTTCCAGTGAAGCATCTGGTATACCACATGGCTCTCGAACGTAGTCGATCTCCATTGTTTCGGATCGTCTCCGAAAAAGCCTTCGCCTGCGAAGAGGTTGAGCTCGATCAGTCTATAGGGTTTACGCCCACGGAAATTGTGCGGTAAATGGTTCAGGAGGAAGGCCCGCTGGTAGGCTGCATGACATCGAAGTTGAATCCAGGGGCAACTTTTCTCAGCAGTTCCGATAACCACGATGTGTATTCAGATACCTGGCTCTCTCTGAGTTCGGGCTGCATGTGTGTCGCCTTGATGGCCTCCAAATCGTCAACCGCAGCCTCCAATGATTCTTTGGAGACCTTGAGCTTAGGAGGCACTACCGACGTTGACAACGTGGGAAGGAGCCGGGCATAGTTTGTGTTGAGTGTGACAGGCTTCGGGGGCTGATAGCTCAAATTGCGTATGAGAGGCACTTTCTGGAGTGTAGGGTCAGCTGTATTGTTAGTCATGCAGATTGAAGATTAATGTTACATTGAAACATACGGGCCAGGGTAGAATCCATCTTGAACAAGAGCAATTGACTATATGGCACGAAGAAGCAACCAACTGCGTGTGAATGGATAAGCGTAGAGCAGTGAGAAGCAAGGCAAGTTTATGAGTAAGAGATACGAGAGAGGAGCAATTCGCACCAGCCAGGCCGCGAAAGGCCCAATGCCAGACTGGTAGTAAGCAAGGGCCGGCCTCGAAAGAATAGCCCAAGAGCATGGGATTGGGGCGACACCCGTCATACAGAGCAAGCACAAAGTTGTGATTCATAAGATTCCTTCTATATAATACAGTCTTCCGATTTTAGTTGTCCTTGTA
The DNA here is from genome assembly GCA_002893645.1 of Metschnikowia hawaiiana. Taxonomy (NCBI): domain Eukaryota; kingdom Fungi; phylum Ascomycota; class Pichiomycetes; order Serinales; family Metschnikowiaceae; genus Metschnikowia; species Metschnikowia hawaiiana. The sequence goes on from NXGY01000012.1 coordinate 217,641, forward strand.
GTGACGAATCAAGATGTAGGCGTTTTCCTGCTTCAAGTTGGACAAGGATCTGTAGCCACCCTCCAAACGCATCAACAAGCCTCCGAAAGAGATGTAGGCAGCCATCTTGTCGTTGGCGGAGCTCTCCTCGAACTTGTAAACGGTTCCGTACATGACGTAGTCGTAGTCGTCTGCCAAAGATCTCTCACCTCTCTTTGGAGGTCTCCAAGAACCGTTGGAGGTGACGGCAGAAGTCTCGTTTCCGAGGGAAGATGCCAAGGTGATGGTCAACGAGTCGTTGTCCTTGACAGGAAACAACTCACTGTTTATGTCTAATGTGATCTTGATGTCTTGTGACGTGGAGGACTGGCCTTCTATACGGCTGACCTTGTTGTATCTGGCTGGGTCAACAGACTCAACGATGAACATATCCTCAAATAAAACGCCCGACATGGTTGCTGTTGTGTGAGAGTGGGAGTTGTGGAGATGGGATGGAGTGGGATGGCCTGGTGCAATGGGAAAAAAAACACTTCGCTCAAGGTGAGCGTCACATGGCCAGGCACGTGCGCACCGCTAGTGGCTGAGGTGGTACCTCGCTCCTGCTGCGCACTTTTGGCCTAAAAGAGACATCAAAATACTGATTCAGATCAGGCCAACTACACAGTCTTCAACATGGAAAAGCACAGCTTGGACATCAATACACTGGACAACAGGCAAAGTGCCCGCGGTGTGCGGCTTGCCGGCTATTTTGCCGTCTTGATGCTTGCATTCCTTGGCATTGCTGCTTTCGCCTTTTCTCACCCCTGCCACATGAACGCACAGCCAACCAGCCCAGACCTGGTGGCAGCCGGCGGAAACACCGGGTTGTTTGCCCAAGAGTTCCACATGCCGTCCGACATTGCCGACATCAAGAAGTGGTTTGGCGTAGAGGCAGATGCGGCCATGGGCCCCGAATCAGACATGCACAAGCGTGAAGACAAGAAGAAGAACAAAAAGTCCAAGTCGTTGTTGGACGTGCCGGCAATCCGTATTGTCATCGGTATAGGCGTGTTTGCAGTCTTCAATATTTTGGCAATCAGTATTCACCACGTGGTGCAGAAGGTCAGCTCCAACGCCAATGAGTACCGTGCGGTCAATCACGTTTACTCGCCTTTCTAGGCATCTGGCTGCTATGCACCCCAGCAGACAAGGCCTCGGACTGGCGTCATTAGCATGTCGAAATGGCTCGCCATAGAAAACCGCCCGTGCTTGTCTGTGGTCACCCAGCCATCCAGTGGATTCTTACATTGCCGAGGTAAACAGAGCTCTGTGGTTGGCAATGGTCTGTCTACAGCGCTGCAGGCTCTCGTGCTCATGGAGTCAAGCAGCTGCGACAAATGAAGTCCACATTGCTCCATTCCGTACCGTCTAGAAACCTCTGGCCAGCATACGCGCAGCGACCTCAGGGTCCATTCGCACCGACGGACGTAAATGTCATGCAGGGTGATTTTAGTGACTCGGCTCTAATGCTAATAGGCCGCCGGAATCCGATGGGCAGCGCTGCGGCCTCCAACGACCTGCGTCAACATGGACTTGGCCGTGATGACTTCGGACTGCTCCTCGCAAACCGGGCCGCACGGCGCACCTGTCTCGGGTCAAACCGAGCGAAGCGGCCCTTTTTTCTCTTGCTTATCTATATACCATCCCCTCCCCCACGCAGCTATCAGTCGTGGAATTTATTTTTTATCTTCAGCACTTTGCTTTCCCTGCTCCATCTCTCTAGTTTCACTGCTGTATATCATGGTTGAAGAGACTTCTCACGGAAGAAAGATCCTTCAGATCTCATGCTCTATCGTCTGGTGTCTTTTGGCGGCCGGTCCCGTGTTTGGGTTTGCTGCAATCAAGCCCGTGTTGATCAGGGAGGGTGTCTACCTGGACAAGTGTGCCGTATCCACCTCCAAAGGCGCCCATAGACCTTGTGACGAACAGGACTTGGCCCTTAACTTCTTGTTTACCGTGGCTTGCATGGTCACCAACATCTCTGCCCTTCCCGTGGGCTCTCTCTTGGACTCCCACGGACCAAAAGTGACTGGTATCATTGGATCTATCATCATTCTCGCCGGTTCTGCTCTTCTTTCTTTGGCCAAGCACATTGGGTTTTTTGACGGCTACTTGTTTGGCTACACTTTGCTCGCATTGGGTGGTCCATTTGTCTTCATCTCATGTTTCCAATTGGCCAACAGCTTCCCTAAGAACTCGGGTCTTATCTTGGCCTTGTTGACTGGTGCTTTTGACTCCTCATCTGCGTTGTTCTTGGTCTATAGACTCATTTACACCAACTGGTTTCAATTGTCTGTGGCTTCGTTCTTCTTTTACTACATGGCCGTTCCTGTTTTCATTTTCATTTGCCAGGCTACCATCATGCCAAAGGACTCCTACAAAACCGTGGGAACTTTGGCCAGAATTGCCGAGACCGCAATTGATGAAACTGGAAGACCCTTGGACAAGGACTTGCTTCTTGACGTCGATAGAGACACTCCTGAGGCTGCCTTGGGTGCCGTTCAGCCCAACATGAATGAACACACTTCTTTACTCATGAGAAGCGCCTCGTTCTCCTCTTACACCGCACCAGCAAGAGAGTCTTTGCTTGAGAGTTCTAGAAGGGACTCTACAATCTCAAGGGCTTCCAAGAACTCTATCAAGTCTGTTTACGAGCGCGAGGCAGAGGACAAATTGTACGAGTCTACTGGTGGAGTGTTTGGTGTCATGCATGGCTTTTCAATCACCGAACAATTAAAGTCCCCATGGTTCCTTTTGATGACTGCTTTCACTACCATTCAAATGCTTCGTATCAATTTCTTTGTCGCTACTGTCAAATCCCAAGAGGAGTTCTTGTATGGAAGTGAAAAGATGGCCATTCACATCAACGAGTTCTTCGACTTGGCTCTTCCGCTTGGTGGCTTGTGTGCGATCCCATTCATCGGACTCTTGTTGGACAATTTGACTACATTGAACGTTTTGGCCCTTTTGTCGGCAATCTCCATCACCGTCGGAATTTGCGGTATGATGTCTTTCTTGCCTGCTACCTACTTGGGAATCACTCTCATGGTTCTCTACAGACCTTTCTACTACACAGCCGTGTCGGACTTTTGTGCCAAGGTCTTTGGATTCGAGACTTTCGGCACCATTTACGGAACCATCATCTGCTTCTCTGGTGTCTGCAACATCTTGCAACAATTGATGGACAGAGCTACGCACACCTATTTCAAGGGTAATCCCAACCCTATTAATGGAACCTTGACTGCTTTGACTGTTCTTTTCGCTGGTCTTATCCTTGGCTACGTGAGATCCCAAGAGAAGGCCATGAAAAGAAACAACCTTGAGTTGGAAGCTCAGGAAGCAACCACTCGTTCTATTCCTAGATAGCTGACTTCCTATGATGTTACTTTCACAATTAATACAATAATTCACCCTTAAATAAGTCATACAAACAAGAGTCAGTCTTAAAAAGTACAGAATATACACCAAATAATTTGTCTTTGATATTAATTCGGTATAGAAAACCTAGATGTAACGATATATCCAAACAAGCGAGTTGATGGAAGAAAATGAAAATAAACACACGCTCGCTGCTGTCACGAATCAGGCTCTTCTGCGCTTCAGCCTCTCCCTTTTGAGCTGCTCGGCAACTAGGTCAGGATTTAAGGCGGTGAGTTCAGGGAGAAGAGTGATGGGGGGCAAGACATTTGCAGGGTCCAGCAGAGCAGCTGGCGCCGAGGCAGAACAGTCTTGCCTTAGGTTGGCGGCAAGGGTTTCCACACAAAGCGGATCCGTCGGGCGGATTGCTTCGAGGATGGCCTGGTCCGAAAGCATGTTTGTGAACAGGCAGACCAGGAGGATCGAGGACGGAGAAGGAGCTTACTTGGCAGCCTTCTTAGCAGCCTTCTTTTCGGCCTCTTTCTGTTGCTTCTCGACCTGTCTTCTGGAACCCTTGATAAGCTCCAAGTGACCGACTCTGCTGGCAATCAACTTCTCGGTACCATTCAGGGAGCCGACGGATTTCTTGAGGTTGAAGGACTCCTTGAGGGAGGCTTTCTTGGGCTTGATGATGAGAGGGGCAGCCGCTCTGAGGTTGCTTTGTCTTTTTGTGACTCTTCCCTTGCTTCTGGACTTGAGCTTCAAATTACCTTGGGCCATGTCTCTGAATGTGGAAGAAGAGATGGGGTGAGTGCAGGAGATTAGGAGCAGAACGATGGCCAGGCGGGAGGGAGAAAAAAAAAGAAAAGAGAAGCAGAGCGCGGCCTCATTTCCCGGTGGCCTGCGCACCCGCATGTGCGGCGTTAGCTGGGAGAGGCAGCAGGGGGGTGCTGCCGCTAAACATTCGGTCCAGGGTTTGGTGTGTTGTGGCGAGAAACGCATTCAGCAACGGCGTCCAGTGGCGGCCCCAGATGGCACGCCTAGAGGTCGGGTTTGTGCCATGCACCCCGGGCCAGCGAGCTGAGTCAGCGGTGACTCTGGCCATGCATGATTCGCAGCCGTAGGCCTCTGCGGAGCGACAGTTCCACAGCACCAACCGTTGCAATGTGGCACACAAGGGAGGACCCGGTGGCAGCCGGGCAGCAGCAGGCAATAATGCGAGTACTGCTGCTGTAAACACGAGGAAAAATGACGCCAGGGGCCTTGGAGTCCAGCACAACCGCGGGGCTGTTCACAGTAACAGATGCTCACCTGGTGGGGTGAGTGCAGTCATGGCAGTAATGGGTGCGACCAGCACTCGACGTTGCAGCAGGCTCACACCACGTCAATAAAACACACCACGACACCGAAAAATGGAGGAAGCGCAGGTGCCCGGAAACTGCTTCGGCTCCACTGCACGGGGCTGGGATGCTTTCGGTCGAAGGAAGCCTCGCCTACTAAAGTGGATGCTGCAGCCGGTCTTGGTCAACGCATTCCTGCAAGATTCCCGCTGGAGGCCGCCACAACGAGCGTTCCAATCGAGAGGAGCTACGACGACGGCACCTGTGGCCCAAGATTGAACCACAGAGCAGCCGCCAGCCAAACAACACTTTCGCCTCCCCTTGAAAAAGGCACCTGCCCGCCGCAGTGGGGATCAGGTGCTGTCGCCCAGCAGGATGTGTGGGTGTCGAGCGCATTCCGGCCGAGCAGCACGGGTGCCTACCCACGACCAAAAGGCCACGACAAACATAGCATGGCCCCCAAAGGGGATAAGCGGTCCAACGAGTCCCGGAACCGAGCAAGCGCTCGAGGCAGGACCACCTTTTTTCTCTTTCCCCTCGAAACGGGCAGCTGCACGCGACACACTCTACGCTGACCCATCGTGGAGAAGGCCATCCCAGATCGCTGGCGCTGTGTGCCATCCGCGCAAGTGACTCTGACGCAGGCCAATTAATTTTTAATACATGCTCGCAGTTAAATACCTAGGAACCCCACGCCAAAGCGTTTCTTTTGCTCTTCCAGCTTCTGGTTATCGACATTCCTGCCTAAGTCTGCTCTCTTTGGCCTTTTGATCATGAGCGACAAATTTCTCATCTTGCCCGGGCCTAGTGCCTTGTCTCAGTTCAGGGTCAAGAACTTGATTGGTGACTTGGAGAAGAAGCTCAACGCGCCTGGCGTCATCTCCGACGTCAAGTCCTCTTACACCCACTACGTTTCCTTGAAAAAGCCCTTGTCCGCTTCCCAGTTGAAGTTGGTCGAGATCTTGTTGACCTACGACTCCGCCGTCGATGTCTCGGTGGCAGCCAACAAAAACTTCCAGCAACTTACGGCCGTGTCCGGCGAGTCCGACTCGGCTGCCGCCGACATCCAGTCATTGACTCCTTCCAACTCCGTCTTGGTCAGAGTCTTGCCTAGATCCGGCACCATCTCCCCATGGTCCTCCAAGGCCACCGACATTGCCAACATTGTCGGTTTGGGTGACTACATCGAGAGAATTGAGAGAGGCACGTCTCTCTTGATCTCGACCAAGCCGGACTTCCCTGTTGCTGCCGCTTTTGCTTCCCAAGCCAGCACTTTGTTGCCCGCTGTCTACGACAGAATGACCCAGAAATTGTACATGGACCAAAATGCTCCAAAGTACGATGACTTGTTCTCTCACGACTCGCCAAAACCCCTCGTCGAAGTCGACATTTCCGGAGATAACTTGGTGCAGGCAAACAAGGACTTGGGTCTTGCTTTGGACCAGGGTGAAATCGATTACTTGATCCACGCCTTCAACACTGTCATTGGCAGAAAGCCAACTGACGTCGAACTCTTCATGTTTGCCCAAGTCAATTCTGAGCACTGCAGACACAAGATTTTCAATGCTGACTGGACAATTGACGGAGTCAAGAAGGACATGAGTTTGTTCAAGATGATCAGAAACACCCATGCCAAGAACCCTCAATACACCGTTTCTGCTTACTCCGATAACGCTGCCGTCTTCGAGGGCCCAATGGGTTACTTGTTCACCCCAGACTTCAAGACCAAGGAGTGGAAGTCCATCAAGGAAAACGTCTTCACATTAGTCAAGGTTGAAACACACAACCACCCAACCGCCGTTTCGCCTTTCCCAGGTGCGGCCACCGGTTCTGGTGGTGAAATCAGAGACGAGGGTGCCGTCGGCCGTGGTTCTAAGTCCAAGGCTGGTCTTTCTGGCTTTTCCGTTTCTGACTTGAACATCCCAACTTTACGCCAACCATGGGAAATGGATGTCGGTAAGCCTGACCATATCGCTACTCCATTGGATATCATGGTCGAAGCTCCGCTCGGTTCTGCTGCTTTCAACAACGAGTTCGGAAGACCTGCAATCAACGGCTACTTCAGAACCCTTACAACAGAGGTCAAGAACTCCAAGGGTGAGGACGAGATCAGAGGATTCCACAAGCCTATTATGTTAGCTGGTGGTATGGGATCCATCAGACCAGACTTGGCCTTGAAGGACACAAAAATCACCCCAGGATCCAAGCTTATTGTTCTTGGTGGCCAGTGTATGTTGATTGGTTTGGGTGGTGGTGCTGCCTCTTCCGTGTCCTCTGGTGTTGGATCTGCTGATTTGGACTTTGCCTCTGTTCAGAGAGGAAACCCAGAGATCCAAAGAAGAGCCCAACAGGTCATTGATTCTTGTGTCTCTCTCGGAAAGACCGGTAACCCAATCCAGTCCATCCACGATGTTGGTGCAGGTGGTTTGTCTAACGCTCTCCCTGAATTGGTCCACGACAATGACTTAGGTGCCAAATTTGAATTGAGAAGCATTTTGTCCTTGGAACCAGGTATGTCTCCAATGGAAATTTGGTGTAACGAGTCTCAAGAAAGATACGTCCTCGGTGTTGCACCAGAAAACTTGGAATTGTTTAAGGGCATCTGTGAAAGAGAGAGAGCACCATTTGCTGTCGTTGGTGAGGCTACTGAGGAATTGCGTTTGGTCTTGACCGACTCCCTCTTGAACACCACTCCAATTGATTTGGATATGTCCGTGTTGTTCGGTAAGCCTCCAAAGATGTCTAAGGTTGCCACTACCGAGAACTTGCAATTGGAGCCCTTTGTTACGAGCAGCTTGGACGTGAATGAGTCTGTTCAGCGCGTCTTGCAACTCCCTTCAGTTGGTTCCAAGAACTTCCTTATCACAATTGGTGACAGATTTGTTACTGGTTTGGTTGACCGTGACCAGATGGTCGGTCCATGGCAAGTTCCCGTGGCTGACGTCGGTGTGACTGCCACTTCTTTGGGAGACACTCTCTTGACCACCGGTGAGGCTATGGCTATGGGCGAGAAGCCAACCCTCGCATTGATCTCTGCTTCTGCTTCCGCCAAGATGTGTATTGCCGAATCATTGTTGAATGTTTTCGCTGCTGATATTCCAGCCATTGACAAGGTGAAGTTGTCTGCTAACTGGATGTCTGCCGCATCGCACGCAGGTGAAGGTGCCAAATTATACGAGGCTGTTCAAGCAATTGGTATGGATTTGTGCCCTGACTTAGGTGTCGCAATTCCTGTCGGCAAGGACTCCATGTCCTTGAAGATGAAATGGGACGATAAAGAGGTCACCGCTCCATTGTCATTGTGTATCACAGCATTCGCTCCTGTTTCAAACACTTCAAACACTTGGACTCCAGAGTTGAAGAACATCGATGAAGATACCGTCTTGGTTCTCGTTGACTTGGCTGCTGATGTCAAGAAGTCCTTGGGTGGTTCTGCTTTAGCTCAAGTCTACAAGCAAGTTGGTAACTCCTCTCCAGATGTTCACTCTCACGAGCTTCTCAAAAACTTCTTACTCTCTTTGATTGACTTGCACCAAGAAAAGACTGTTTTGGCTTACCATGACAGATCTGAAGGTGGATTGTTGACTACTGTTGCGGAAATGGCATTTGCTGGAAGATGTGGTCTCGACTTGAACATCCAATCTAAAGAGGATGCCTTGACCGAATTGTTCAATGAGGAGCTTGGTGCTGCTTTCCAAATCAAGTCTGCTGACCTTGAGAGTTTTGTTAAGGTTTTCGCCAAGAATAACGTCTCTGAGAAGTATATCTCCGTGATTGGTAAGCCAACCAAGGAGCAAAACGTCTCCATTAAGATTAATGGAACACAAGTCTACAGCAACACTAGAGGTGAGTTGCAAACTTTGTGGAGCAACACGTCTTACCACATCCAAAAAATGAGAGACAACCCAGAAACAAGTGCCCAAGAATACAATGCTATTCTGGATGACGCTGACCCAGGTTTGTCTTACCAATTGTCATTCAATCCCCTGGACATCAAAATCCCATCCAGCGAGAGAGCACCAAAGGTTGCTATCTTGAGAGAGCAAGGTGTGAACTCTCAACAAGAAATGGCATGGTCATTTTCTCAAGCCGGCTTTGACGTTTACGATGTGCACATGTCTGACATTTTGAGCGGAAGAGTCTCATTGAGAGACTTTACTGGATTGGCTGCTTGTGGTGGTTTCTCCTACGGTGATGTCTTGGGCGCAGGCGCTGGTTGGGCCAAGTCTGTTTTGTTTAACGAGAATGCCAGAAAGGAATTCCTGGACTTCTTCGAGAGAGAAAACACTTTTGCATTTGGAGCTTGTAACGGATGTCAATTCTATAGCAGGATTGCTGAGTTGATTCCTGGCACTGAGAACTGGCCAACCTTTGAGAGAAACGCCAGTGAGCAATACGAGGCAAGATTTGTCATGGTTGAGATCAACAGCTCGGAAGATAACAACTCCATTTTCTTGCAGAACATGAAGGGCTCTAAATTACCAATTGCTGTTGCACACGGAGAGGGAAGAGCCAACTTCAAGGATTTTGAGACTCGCGAGAAGTTCTTGAACTCTGACAAGCAGTCCCAGATCAGATACGTTAACAATTACGGCCAACCAACTGAATCCTACCCATTCAACCCCAACGGATCGCCAGCCGGTATTGCTGGTATTTCCAACGCCAACGGTAGAGTTTTGGCCATGATGCCTCACCCAGAGAGAGTTACAAGATTGGAGTCCAACTCCTGGTACCCAACGGACAAATTCGGAGACTGGGAAGGATATGGCCCATGGATTGCATTGTTCAGATCGGCTAGACAATGGGTTGGCGACAACTTTTAAGCCATCGAAAACCAAATAGATAATAAAACATAAAGTATGAGCTGAAACATAGCGAGTAATTTCCAAAATGTTGCTGCAGTTTTTGGAACATGCATACAGCATCTCCTTTAGATGCCAGCCAGTTTGACTAAAAGACGGCTTGACCACTTGGTGCCAGGGACACCGGGAGCTGCAGCCGCGTGGAGCACGTGATACACAACACATGATACGAAAGCGAAAGTCTCAAAAATTGAAATGAGGTCGTGTGCGTGAACAAGAAAAACCTAGCGGGCCTGATGCGAAAAATTTTTCAGATTTTTTTTTCAATCTTCTTTCTATTCCAACTTATCAAAAATGTCTGCCCAACAAATCTTGTCTAAGAAGAGAAAGTTAGTCGCCGATGGTGTCTTCTACGCTGAATTGAACGAATTCTTCACCAGAGAATTGGCCGAGCAAGGTTACGCTGGTGTTGAGGTCAGAAAGACCCCAACCAAGTTGGAAGTTATCGTCAAGGCTTCTAACACCCAAGGTGTTTTGGGTGAGCAAGGTAGAAGAATCCACGAGTTGACCTCTTTGATCGTCAAGAGATTCAAGTTGTCTCCAGAGGGTATTGTTATCTACGCTGAGAGAGTCGAGGAGAGAGCTCTTTCCGCCGCTGTCCAAGCTGAGGCTTTGAAGGCTAAGTTGTTGTCTGGTTTGCCAATCAGAAGAGCCGCTTACGGTGTCTTGAGATTCTCCATGGCTGCTGGTGCCAAGGGTGTTGAGGTTGTCATTTCTGGTAAGTTGAGAGCTGCTAGAGCCAAGTCCCAAAAGTACGCCGACGGTTTCATGATCCACTCCGGTCAACCAACCAAGGACTTCATTGACTCCGCCATCAGACACGTCTTGATGAGACAAGGTGTTTTGGGTATCAGAGTTAAGATCATGAGAGACCCAGCTAAGAACAAGTTCGGTCCAAGATCCTTGCCAGATGCTGTCAAGATCGCTGAGTACAAGGACGAGGATGAGGTTGTCCCAGCCCCAACCGTCAAGGACTACAGAAAGCCAGAGCCAGTTGCTGCTGAGGCCGAGGCCACTGAAGCTGCTTAAACGCGCCTCAGAACACAATCCTGAATTTAATACACATCTATCTAAATCGAATCTGAGTAGTTCTTTACAGGCAGAGTAGCTGCTGCCGTTTGGGTCAGCGTTAGGGTGTATTTCCGGTTGGAACAACAGTCAAACGATCATGTACGCCATGCAAGCGGCGCAACGTCAACTGTGGGTCAACTGACCAATTCTTTTATCTAGTTTAAAGGAGCATGAAATTGAAGAATCATTTTGCAGCTAGAATTCTTTTGGTGAAAAATGCAGAGACTTCAATGCCCATGACTTCGTAAGATGACCAGGACTAGTGCTTCAGACTGCAAATCAGTCTCTTTGAGCGGAGGTCGCTGCTGTTTATTTGTGAAATTCTACCTTAAAAAAAACCTTACGATGTCTTAGGATGCAAAAAACAAAACGTATCCTTTCGAAATGGATTAATCAGGAAAGATCGAAGTTGAGGCGGTGTGGGCTCGACTCGTCCCAACAGAGAAACAATACCTCACGTGCCCGAGCAGGTACGCGCAGTGTCAGCCGTTCCTCAATCTTACACGTCGATCACAACTTATCGCCAATCTTTCAACTCTTCAATAAAAACCCGCTCATCTGTTAAGTAGCACTTTGGCCCCTTTATGGAATGTTTACCTCCGCAGTGCTCTGGGGATGTGCCGCGGCCGTCGTGCTGTCTGGCGTACAGTCGTTGGGAATAACACTCCAACGCAAAGCCCATGTCCTTCCCTATAATCACACCCTTTCAGACGATCTGGTCGTGAGTCTAAATCGAGCCGATGCTCTTAACTTGGAGCCGGACTCTGCCCGACACACACATACATACCGGCGAAACCTATGGCTCATTGGGTTTTTCCTCTTCATCACTGCCAACATCTTTGGCTCCTTGGTGCAGCTCACCACTTTGCCGCTCATCATTTTGTCTCCATTGCAGAGCATTGGTCTCATATTCAATTCCATTTTAAGCTGTTGGCTTCTACCAGGAGAACATTTCACGTGGAAGCTCGTCACAGGAACAATCATCATCGCATTTGGCGCCTTCGTGGTAGCCTACAAGGGCGGGAGTGCGTCTGCTCCCCCATTGGACGTGGGAACTGACGAGAGGTTCCGCATAGTGATGGAAAAATTCACGAGGCCGGCGTTTTTGACGTGGTGGATCCTCACGTTTGTCTTTATGGCTGTGCTAGTGCGTGTGAACTGGGGTCTCACCAGAAGAATCAAGATATTCCAACTGGCGCCTGTGCGCCCGTCCCGAAGATCTCTTCGAAAAGAGAAAGACCCGGTTTCCCGCTTGATTTTTGTCAGAGGAATCTTGTATGGTATCATCAGTGGCACGCTTACCGCCCACACATTTCTATTCGCCAAATCCATTGTCGATGTTGTTGTGGAGAGCTTGTTGCTGCGCCTGAGCCCCAAAAGCCTGTATACTTATGTTATCACAGTCATGTTGTTAGTCCTCACTCTTGCGATTGTTGGAATGCAACTTGTGGCGTTCAACTTGGGCCTCTCGAATATTCTGACGGCTATTCTATACCCCTTGTGCTTTTTGGTCTACAATCTCTTCAACCTCATCAATGATCTAGCATTCAATAGCCTTTTAAGCAAGGGCTATATAACTGTTGGAGGCTTGTTGTGTGTTTTGGTGGGACTTACCAATGTCTTGTTTGGTGTTTTGTTAATCAGTTGGGACAGCGCTTTTGCCGAGCCCGACCTCGAAAAGGATGAGAATGGGCAGTTGATGGCGGCAAAATTTCCCTATGAGCAGCTTTACAAAGAGGGGGACGCTCGTGAGCTTTCTTTCGAGGAGAATGAGCTTGTCAATCAGTTCTCTTTGAGCAGGGCTCCCTATAGAGATTAGTCTACTCGAGCGACTTCTATCCGCATGAAAGCTGTCCAGGGTATTGAGCGAAGATTTTTTTTTTTCCAACGCTGATTTTCTTGGCTGGAACCAAGTATGTACGGGACCTGTTTTCGGTCACATTTAGCCATGGAGCTCGTGTCCAGATATATATCACTCGAGCCGACAGAGAGAACAAAACATAAGAATGCAACATGCCTCATTTTTCTTGTAGATTGTCGTGCTAATATTCTTTGTGCCTGACGCCAAAATGACGGCTAGAATACTTGGCCATAGTCATGGATTTGTAATTAAGACATTCGGCAGTACGGTGGTAGAGGTGGCCTTGACAAACCAGGATCCACACCCAGCCAGATGGCCCATCGAGCGCGCTCCACACTAACAAAGAGACAGGCGCCAACACACAAGTGCACAGTACCATGAACGCCTGCCCGATAGTTACGCCGTTCAGGTCCATAGAAGATGTGCTAGCACTCCGCACAGAACTATTCGAAGGCGACTGCAGCACGCCAAAAATCAAAAATGCCATCAAAACCGTGCGCCAGTGGCAGACCAAGGGCCAGGTGCCTCATGGTATCAACCTGACCGTGCTTCTACATTCCATCAGAATAGAGGACGAAGAAAGCCTGACGAGGCGGGGCTCTTCGCACGCAGAAGCGTTTGCGTTGAGGTCCGCCTATTGCTCCGCCCTCATTTCGTTTGTCAACGGGCTCTTGGATCCGCTCCAAGGCTCCAGCGCCTTGCCTCTTCTGGGCCTCGCAAAAGAAATCAACCTACCCATTTGTTTTGTCGAGATAAGGCACATGGCCACGCACGAAAACCTTCCTTCGCTCGAGATGCTCCGTCTTTTAAGTGTCAAGGCTTTGCGGTGGCTTCAGGACAATTTCTGGACAGACGACAACCTCCGGCCCCAACCCCCCAAACCGCTCGTGCCAGCGAACCCGCAACAGGTTACCAGCCCCAGATCCCGTTGCGTTGGCTATTTGAAGTCGTACAAAAGCATGAAGAAACTGGGCCAGGTGGACGCCTCCTCGCTAGCGCAAATGAAGCTACTTACTGCGGACAAGACGCATCACGATGTCATAGCCAAGCTCATGTGGAACACCAAGATGCTTCTTTCGGTCAACATGTCGTATCCCAGGCTCCAGGAGTTCTACCGCCCACTTCTCGACGCGCTATCACCAGGTTTTCTTCCGTTCTTGCTCACAAGTCTCTTGTCCAAGTGCCTAGTTCAGAGCGAGTTCTCATCTCCCGAATCCTTGATACACAGCTGGGTGCAACATCTCGTATCCAGATTGAACAAACTTGCATACCCAATCCACTCATTTGTCACTTTTGCTTCGGCAGAAGAGCTTCACCAATACCTTCGGAACTACAGTGCACTTATGAAGGGAGATACCGCCCTCTTTGTTCGTGAGCTCGTCCACCCTGACTCCAAAAAGGTATTTAGGGCTGCCCCCCTGCTCGAAGACATCTTGGGCGATGCAAACAACGAAAAAGGAGACATCCCCAGCCAGACACAAATGCCAGATAAATCCGACGTGAGTGCACCTCCGGCCCAGGGACTACTTCTGGACTCAGGCAGGGAGCACAGCACCGTTGGAAATGGCGGGCTTCTAAGCGGGAATAGTACTCCGGGCTTGACTCGCAGCTCATCCCCCGCGATGCACACGCCACCCAAAAAGCAAAAAACTGACAATGCCTCTGTGTTTCTTCGCTTTTCTTCGTGGAAACAGACGCCTTTTGGCGTGTTACCTACTGACTAGAGGCCCGCGACTTCCGCAGCATGCGGCTGCTTTCCCCAGACAATGGTGTGCGGGTGTTCCTCCCGGCTCGCAACCCAGGCGCTTATCTGAAACTGGTGCGATGTGCGTGCCGCCACAATCAGGGCAGGACGCAAGAGCACACATCTCTTATAGCCAGCACTTGATCCTATATACCATTCATATCATTCCGTACATCTTCAACAACTAGCAGAAGCACTGTACCCAATCACAGCTCGTCAGACGCTCCCCGCCAGCGTTTTGACTGAATTAGTTCTATGAGCCCTCTTCACCCTTAATTTCTAGCCCTTTGCCGCTAAGCACCCCGATCTGTTCCGAATAGCAAGCACCAATGTATTCGAACTGGTTACCACAGAATATCCAGAAGAGGCTATTGCTCTATATCCTCCAACAGCTCTCGCTCTTTTCAGAGGTGGATCTTCCCAACTTGGAGGAGGTGTCACTCAACAACATCCACCTCCGCTCGGTATCGATTGATCCCGAGAAGTTTGACAAAATCCCGGGCTTCCGCTTACGTCATGGCACAATCAAAGACTTCTCTCTCACTGGTGGTGTTGTGGACGGCGTCAACGTTGAGATTTCCGGAGTCGACCTCGTGGTGGCCCCAAGTTTCGATAACATCGAGCAAGACATGAAAGACGTGGAAACGTCCTTGGCACAAAGTACTGCCGAATTGTCTCAGGTCCTAATTGATGATGCCCCAGGCGTGACGCCTCCATTAGATTCACCACATGTCACCACGTCGCAACTGTGCTCCTCCTCCTCCTCCTCCTCCACCACCTCCTCTTCTTCTTTGAACGCCTCAGAGCAGCCGTCTACGCCTCAACCAGATCCCCAAAGGAGGTCCTCCCTTTCCGGAGGCGTCATGTCTAGAGCAATTGATATGGCTTTGCTGCGCATTCGAGTGACAATCCGCAACATCGAAATCAAAGTTGTAATCGATTCGGTCGATCTCCTCCTTTCAATTGAATCGATAAAATTCAACAGCAAGAATGGGTTGCGGTCTTTGTCCATCAGCGACTTTGTTATCTCTACAGTTAAGCCTCATATAAACCCAGGTAACAATGGCAACAAAAAGGACCTCTCAGAGGAGGAAAGCAGCGACGCCTCTGATGTGGAGTCGGGGTCTGAATTTGGATCTGATTCCGATCCAAATGACAATGACCTTCTTGAAAGCCGAGTGTTCTCGTCAGAAGAAGCAAGCTCAATATATATGAGTGCAATTTCAGGAAGGTTAGACCAATTTCAAACTAAGGAACGGACCCCTGAATCTCCTCCAAAAGATACGACAGTTCTTGTCACTATCGATACGATTGATATAGAATTCGAAAGGTTGGTTCCTATTTCAGACTTGAATATCAAAGTTAACACAATCAATGTGGCTGCCGTCCCTTTGTTCCCTACTCTCAATCTCATTTTGGAGTTGCTTACTAAAACACTTAAAATCAAAAACCATCACTTAAGACGCTTTAATTTTGCACAGAAAAACATGCTTCAAACGGACGAGGACGATGCGATGGATGAAAAACTTGACAACGGATCTCCAGATATGACAACTGAAAAGTCCAGTTCTATTAAATTTAACAAGTTGGTGATAGGACTCACGTCGGCTCTTTCAAGAAGTGGTGTCTTCAAATCAACTGATCAGGATCTTTATTTAGTTGCAGAAAAATCCGTCTTGAAGCAAAAAGGTTCGAATCTCATCTATGGCGGAATAGAAACATTTAAAGCTGTGAGATACTCGGAAGGGCTTGAGTCCACGGTCCTTTATTTTGAAACGCCCTCGACAGACTGTGCGTCCCCGAGCGAATCACAAGCCCTTAAATCTTCAAAAGCGGAAATCAGATTCGAATACAATAGTAAAGTTAATCCACCTTCTGCTTCAGATTCAAGAGATGTGGAAAGTAATATCGAGTTGACTATTTTGATGCACAAAGCGTGTCACATTGTTTTAGATAGCACTTCCTTGCAATATTTGATCAATACCCTGGAGTCCATAAGTGCCTTGCTAGGGGCATGTTCTATATTTTTCAAGGATCTTGCTCAAATGAGAGAGCTCACCAAGCCTCAAAAAGCACCGTTGTATCCCCTGAGCCATTCAAGCAAACCAAAAATTACTCACCATTCTCAGAATCAGATTCTACTACAAACGTCTTCTATAGAAGTTTTTCTAAAACTACTGGATTCAACTGGCTTGAAGACAAAAATCTTCCCAATTTCTTTCGACAAATGCCGAGATCAACTTTATGTGCATCGTATCGTATCTTTTTACGTTGTGGATGAAAAGGAGGTTAAAGTTTTGGATATTCCTCGAACAAGCTTGAGAATAGATCCTTCTGATTTCGTCGGATACAAATTCTCCGCTTCAGAAACGATACCCGACAAACGAAAACTCCACGGGCCAATATCGCTTGAATTCGGCGATATTGCTGGATCAATTGATTACGAATATTTTTTGAGAGTTGTTATTGAATTGCAAAATTTTGCAGCATCTTTACTGCTTAGATATAGCCAGATCAACTATCTTGAAAAAAGCGCAATCAACTCCCAATCGGAAGTCTTTCACAAAGGAAAGAACCTATCAAAATCCATGCATATCAATCAAGTTCGTTCCTCGAGAAAAAACGCTGGGCTGTTAATCTTTGGAGAACTGCGAAAAGTTCGGTCGTCGTTTAGAGTTTCTGTTGAACTGGTGAGTTTCTCAATTGAAAACTTCCAGAGTGAATTAGGTGATTTGTGTCTAAGCTCACAGAAGTTGTTGATCTATGATGCGGAGGACGGGACTCACGGATATGTTACGAATTTTGAGATCAATCGAGTCGTTGAAAAAAAGATTGAAATCGTGGTGCAAAAGAGCTTAAGCGTTAATTGCCCAATGATTCAGTTTTTTTCCCACAAAGCTGGGATTGCGCCAGAAATCGTTGTCAGGCATATTCAAATTGAATATTATACGAAGTGGTTGCAAATTTATCAGAACATGACGACCAAAATGAAGGAGTTGAAGCTCTCACACGAATCTTGTCTTGACACCAATCTTCCGGACAATTCTGTGCACCGAATTGAAAACCCTAGTGACACACCAGTAGAGCCAAAGAAAGACCACAGGATTGATCTTCATTTAACTGGCCACAATTTGTCTTTGGGTATTGCGCCTTTAAGATTGCCGAGCAAATTAGCAGTGCTTGTAACAAAATGTACCCTGTACTTTTCGAGAATCAAGGGAAAAACACAAGTCAGGACTACTTTGGGGGATGTGAAAATTTTATTGACCGACGAATATAGGGATTTAAGACCCTCATCTATCAATCGCAGTTCGACCTTATTTTCTCATTATTTGGCTATGGGTTTCGTGAGTGTGAGTGAAATTGGGTCCATTAACTTCAATGTTGCATCGTCCTCCCGAGATGATACATTAGATGCCAAGAAAGATAACTCCCCAGTTGAAGTTGCTATACGTATCGATAAAGTTCGTCTGGGGTTATGTGCTGACTCCCTACACACGCTTATGCAAACAGCCATGGATCTCAAAGTTCCCATTATCCTCAGGGATGAAGAAAAATTCCGTACAACTGTTGACACAAACTTCGAACTTCCAGAAGAGATTCTAGGGGAGATTTTTTCAATTGATCCTCGAAGTACCACCCAAAAAGATTTTTCAATTCATCAAAATGGAGCCGCAAACAGTGCCAATATAAATGCATCTGAGCCAGTCAAGAATGACAGAACCGATGACAACATTGTGTTCGTGAACGATTTTTGTGATACTCCGATATCGCAAGCAACTTCCACAAGCACTGATTCGATTTTAAGTGATAAATCTAGCGATAAGATTGAGACAAGCGTCGCAACATTGAAATTCGACGAACACCATTTTTTGGAAGAAAAAGAATCGCGTGAGGTTGATAAACCACAATTAACTTTGTCTATTAACGTGTTATCGGCAGAGATTTATTTGCATGATGGGTATGACTGGAAGTCGACTCGAAAGTCTTTGGCGAAGGCTATAAAGCAAGTCAAGGGACGTGCAACTGAACTAGGCAAAAAGATTAGAGAAAACAGAGAGCAAAGACAATCCGCCCTGGGCGATAAAGCTTCAAAAATGGTTCCTGGCAACAAACTTCATGAAAATGTAAATTCATCACCAATCATTGCAGATCCTGAATATTCAAATGAAGTGTCGGAGACCTTGTTCCTCTCCATTCATATTTCGGCTGAGGCAAATACTGATCCGTCGAAACTATATGATTTGATTAACAACCAAATCCAGGGCGAATCCGTGACAGAAGCTCATAAACACAGCGAAGCTCATAAACAAGATGCAGAGGCACAAACCAATGTTGAGGTTAAAAAATCAGTCAAGGATTTAAAACTTCGGCGGTCCTCCCTGCACAAGGTCAGTCTAGAACTAAAAAATTTGGACTTGACTGCAAATAATTTCACTAGTCGCGATCCGCGGTATGATGCAACACCAGAAGACTTGAAAGTTGAGATAGTGAATGATCTAGCCATCTCAATAGAAGACATAAGTATCCTAGATAATGTCCCAACTTCTACTTGGAACAAATTCCTCACCTATATGAGCATTCTTGGAGATCGAGAAATGGGAAGAAACATGATACAGCTAGGCTTAACGAATGTCCGCCCCGATGCCACATTAGCGTTTACAGAAGCTATCATCAAGTTGAAAATACTACCTCTCAGACTCTATGTTGATCTGGACACACTTGATTTTATTATTCGGTTCATGAAATTTAAAGATGCGAGGTTTGAACAGCCTATAGAGGAAGCTGTCTATATTCAAAAACTAGATATCGAGCCATTGCGAGTGAAATTTGATTATAAGCCCAAAAAAGTTGACTATGCTGGTGTCAGGGCGGGGAATCATGCCGGACTTGTCAACTTATTCTCGTTGGATGGGTCTGATCTATCACTTGAAAGAGCAGTGGTTTATGGTGTTAATGGCTTTCCACAAATCGGCGACGCACTTGGACAAATTTATTTACCTTTTATTCGAAAACATCAGCTCGGAAGTCTTTTGTCTGGATTGGAACCGGTGAAATCAGTATTCAATTTGACAAATGGAGTGAGAGATCTCATTACTATTCCCATGAGTGAATTCAAAAAGGACGGGAGATTGTTATACGGTTTGCAGAAGGGTACTAGATCGTTCGCCAAAGCTACCACTGGAGAAATTTTACGATTGGGGGTTAAGCTCGTATCAGGAACACATGTTATTTTAGAGACCCTGGAGGATTATTTTGGTGGTGAAGGTACAGAACGAAGAGCTGAGGAGGCTAAAAAAGTTGAGAAGCACATAAAAAGCACAAGAGTTGAGAGGCTGCGAAAAAAGAACTTGTTGGAAACTTCACAAATACTTAAGAACTCTGTTGTTGTCGACAAGGTCCTGAGTACGAAGCCCAGAAGATATTTGCAAGCATCCATCGATGAAGAGGACAGTGACTCGGACTCGGCTAGAGATGAATTTGGATCAGACTCAGGAAACCTCCATGACTCCATATTGCTACTCGATGATTCTCAACCCACAGAGGACTACGAAGAAGATAGCGAGGAGGGAAATGGCGAAGAACGCGAAGAGCTCGAAAGAAAAAGAACAAGTCTCTATTCCAATCAACCCAAGAACACACGTGAGGGACTCAAGTCAGCTTATGCGTCTTTCGACAAAAGTTTGAGGAAGACCAAGAGAAAGCTAGTGGATCTAAAAGGAGAATTGAAACAGGCCGAAACATACCAAGAGCAAATTACCAGCATTGCCAAATCTTCCCCCGTGATAATCATACGCCCTATGATCGGCACTACTGAAGCCGTGATGAAGAGTTTAATGGGGATCAGCAATGGTATCGACTCGAAGCTCATACGGGAGAACCGGGATAAATATCGAGCCGAGGAATGATCGCACGATGCATAACTTAAGTAAGGAAGAAAAAAAGAAACGAAGTGCCAGCCCTTAGTGCATAACACGGACGGCGTCTTGAATGATGCGATATGTATGATCACTCTATGTATACAGTACACAGCGGGGGCGGGAAAGATTGTGCGGTCTCATGGAGAAAAAAAAAAAGACTCGAGAGATAAGAACAATTGCTTGACATAATGTCCAAGCTTGGTAAGTCGAGTCCCGCTAAGCACATAGCTGGACGCTGAGTCCGGATGCTTTAGCTATGTCTCCCAGAGAAAGAGACTTCGGCCATGCTTTTCTCAAATAATTCGACAGGAGCTGCTCGGAGAAGTACATGCGAAGGTTAAACGCCTCGGATTTATTTTTTTTTGCAATCGCCCTTAGATGTCAGTACAGCCGATTGCCTTCGAACGCCCGTTTCAAGTTTTGAGGACCTTTGAACGGCATTCTGAGAGTAAAAGTCCGCGCGCGTGCATATAGAACGCATTACGGCAGGTAAGCTACACACACCCCTGTCGCCTATCGCTAAGAAATTTATTTCTTTTCGCAGTCCTATCGCATGTGTGTGAGATGATGCCTGCAGATCAGCGCTTCAATGGCTGGAATTTATTTTTTATACATAAGCTGACCTTCGTCTTCTCTTTCTCCCCTCTCCTTCTCTTTTCTCCTCTCTTCTCCTCTCCTCGTAGTCCATTAATATAGATTCACCCCTCTCACTCTCAAAATCCTACTTCTTGAAGGGTCATTTACTTGTTCAACTTTGTTCAAGTGAAGCTTTTGGAGACCTGCCCGTAACCTAGCATCAAGAGAAATAATGGAGAAGGAAATTCCACCAACTGCCTCGAAAGATCTCGAGGCCCAGAGCTTGAACACTCCTCATGGAGACAACATCGAAGCGGACAAGGAACCTGCCTTAGACTACGATGTTCACGAGTCAGAGCGGGAAACCACCGCCGAGTCGTTGTCTGCCTTGCAAAAGTTCAAGCACAGATTCCCATGGTACAAATTGGCTATCAATGTGTTTGTGGGATGCTTCTTCACCGCATGGTGGATCTCCATCTTGGTTCAGAAAAAGCACAGACACCAATGGTTAATTCCTACCGTATTCTGGGGCATGCTTATGGTTAGATTGATTACTTGGTACTCTCCAATCTTGAAGATTGCTTTCCGTCATGCCAAGTTTGTCTGGGACTCCGTCTGTAACATAATCTACGGCAGAATCCTCACTCGCAAGAGCCGCAGATTGATGGCTGGTGCCGCAATCACGCTTGCTGTGATCTTGCTTGGAACGTTTGTGTCTGGCGAGACCGCTGTTTCTCAAAGAAAAGACAGAATGATTTCCTTTTTCGGTTTTGCCATTACCATCGTTTGTCTCATTGCCACCTCAAGAAACAGAAGTAAGATTAACTGGAATGCGGTTATCGGTGGTATTTTGATGCAATTTATCATCTCGCTATTCGTCTTGAGGACGAAGTGTGGATTTGACATCTTCAACTTCATCTCCACATTGGCCAGAGAATTGTTGGGTTTTGCTAAGGATGGTGTTGCCTTCTTGACCGATTCCGACGTCTCCCAACTCGGTATGTTCTTGTTCACTGTCTTGCCGGCCGTCGCTTTCTTCGTTGCGTTTGTCCACATTTTCTACTACTACGGAGTCATTCAGTGGTTTATCTGCAAGTTTGCCAAGTTTTTCTTCTGGACCTTGAGAATTTCGGGTGCCGAATCTATCACCGCCTCTGCTTCCCCTTTCCTTGGTATTGGTGAGTCTGCTGTCTTGATCAAGGATCTCATTCCATACTTGACCATTTCTGAGCTTCATCAAATTATGACCTCTGGTTTTGCTACCATTTCTGGTGCTGTCTTGGTTGGTTACATTGGTTTGGGATTGAGCCTGCAGGTTTTGGTTTCTTCATGTATCATGTCGATTCCAGGTGCCATTGTGGTCTCCAAGTTGAGATGTCCTGAGACCGAGGTTTCATTGTCTAAGGGATGTGTCAAGTTCTCTGAGGACATCGACAAGGAAGATGAGAGAAAGCCAAGAAATGTCTTGCAGGCTTTCTCTGATGGTGCTACCTTGGGTTTGAAGACTGCTCTCACCATGTTGATTCAATGTATGTGTATCATCGCGCTTGTCGCTTTGGCCAACGGAATCTTGACCTGGTTCGGTAAGTTCTGGAACATTCACAACTTGACTTTGGACTTGATTTTCTCATACATTTTGTACCCATTCACTTTCTTCTTGGGTGTTCCAAGAGACGAGATCTTCATCATTTCCAAGTTGATTGCCACCAAGTTCATTCAAAACGAATACGTGGCCTACAACATGTTGATCAACGATGCTCCATACAACGCCATGTCGAAGAGAGGAACCATCATCTGTACATATGCTCTCTGTGGTTTCGCCAACCTTGGTTCTATGGGTATCACGCTTGGTGTTTTGAACACCTTGAGTAAAGGAAAGAGAGCTGGTGACATTGCCAAGAACATTGTCTCTGCATTATTCTCCGGATTCATCGCTACCATGTTATCGGCTGCTATTTCCGGAATGGTCATTAATCATTAAAGTGCTACTGCACTAGAAGTAACAATTTGTTATCTAACACTTTTTAATGCGAGGTTATAATGATGTATAATAAAATCTAGAATTTAGAATAGAGCAAAAATAAGAATAAAGATTATAGAATATAGAATATAGAATACAGAGGAGAGTCCGAGCAAGAGTAAATCAGAACGAACCGGATAGAATTGAGTATGGAGAGAATAGAGCGCGGGGTGCGGCATGGAAAGTACCACCAACGGCCACCTATAGATTGTCCGCGCCCCCTCTGAATCCAACTCTAAATTGAAACACATACGACCGCTGTCAATTGTTTGCTGACATCCGCCAATTGACTTGATCACCGACCTGGAAAGTCAAACACCCTTTCGAACGTCTTATCGTGGGGAAATCTCGCAAGTGAGTCGCTTAACCATGAAAGAAAAGGCTATTCTTGTCGAGTCCCTCAACACCATCAAGCAACAAACCAGGCTCTTGCAGTCCAATCTCAATGAAGGTCATCTCTTACAGGCATTGAAACACTGCTCCAATTTGCTCAATGAGCTTCGGACGTCATCCTTCTCGCCAAAAGACTACTATGAGTTGTACATGGCCGCTTTCGACTCTTTAGAAGTAATGTCCAGGCACTTGCTCCAATCCAGTGAAATGAAAGCGGCCAAAAACAAGAAGTCATCGTTTTTGACTGACTTATATGAGTTGGTACAATACTCTGGAAATATAATCCCCCGGCTCTATATGATGATTGTCATTGGCACGACATGCATGTCTACCAAAGACGCTGCAACAAAAGACCTCATGAAGGACATGATTGAAATGTGTAAAGGGGTTCAGCATCCCATCCGTGGATTGTTTTTGAGACACTACTTGTCGCAGAAAACAAAGGATATATTGCCCCTTGCTGATATGGATGATTTCAACGATACGGTCAATTTCTTGATCACCAACTTTATTGAGATGAATAAACTTTGGGTCCGCCTTCAACACCAGGGTCATTCCAGTGAACGTGAGTTGAGATTCCAAGAAAGAAAGGAACTCAAAATCCTTGTGGGTTCGAATTTGGTCCGCCTATCACAGGTTCTTGACGATTTCTCATATGAAGGTTATTCTCCCGTTGACTTCTACAAAGAGAACCTCTTCCCTTTAATCACTGAGCAAATCATACAATGCAAGGATCCATTAGCTCAAAGCTACTTGATCGATGTTTTGATTCAAATTTTTCCCGACGACTTTCACTTCGCAACTTTGGATACCATACTCAATGACATGTTCTTGCGACTTCACCCAGCTTTGAAAAAGTCTGAATTGGTCCACACGCTAGTAGATCGTTTTGTGACTTATCAAAAGTATGAAGAAAACTTGAGTTCTGACAAAATCTCCGCAACCACAGATACCAATGAAACTCAGCCCGATTTAGCCGGATTGGAAAATCTCTCGCAATTATCTATGAAGGACACTTTGCCCCTCGATGTTGTATTTCTGTGTTTCTGGAAGTTTTATTCCAGTTTAAGATCTTCGGATGCAGACATGCCGCTTGATGAATACGTTTCAATCCTTCAATCCCTCATCAAATTATCTCTCACTTTTGATGTTGGCAACCTCGACAACCTTGATAAAGTATATCAGTATGGATCGGAACTTCTTTCTGATCAAAAACAGGAAGCGGTGTCTCATGAAGCAGACAATAACATTCAAGATCTTTGGTTGAGTCTTTTGTCTCTTCCATTGGAATATGTTTCATCGGTCAAAAAATTGTTGCTGTTGCCCTTCTTTTACGAACTTTACATGAAGTTAAAAAATGTCGAACTACAGAAAAAGCTTTCTTTGGCGATAGCTAAGAAACTCTTGGCGTCTCATGAGAAACGAGATAAATTTTCTACTCCTGAAGAGATTGACAACATCTTCAATTTCCTTAGTCCTCTCACCAAAGGACCTAGTGAGAAATTGACGACATCTCAAGATTTGAAAATAACCGATTCAATCAAAGTCGGTATGGATAAGTTTGTTACTACAGAATTTCTCGAAACGCAAGAGTTGGTGGCTAAATTGATTCATTTGGTTGAACATAATGACGAGATCAAGTTGTTATCCAATTTATTTTATTTGAGAAAGAAATTTCTCAATAAAAATCCTGATAATATTGTTTTCACATATCCTACTTTGGTCACGAAAATGACAAATGTTCTTAGAATTGCGGGTCAGAAACATTTGATGCAAAAGCAGAAGACTGGAGCACTAAACGATCTAACGATCACGAGCAATTTCAAGAATATTTCACTCATAATTGAGGAGTTGTACCGTCTCGATAACCAAAGTAATGCTGAGACCGTCTTAAAGCTCTATTTGAATTTAGCCACAGTTGCAGATCAGGTTCAGCAAGAGAATATCGCGTATGAACTTTTTGGAGAATGCTTTGTTGTTTATGAGGAAAGCTTGCTCCTTGGTCTGCCAGGTGCGTTGGCTCCAAACCCTCATGACTCCATGGGTGGGGGCATAGCATATCAATCAATTGTAATGATTGCAAACCGCTTGGCAACACTGAGATATTTTAAAAAAGAGAACTATGAAAATCTCATCACGAAGGTCACGTTGTACGGTTCCAGATTGCTTAAAAAGCAAGATCAGTGTCGTTCTATCTACTATTGTGCTCACTTGTGGTGGTGGTGTGACACCTTGATGGAAGGTCAGTCGCCTACTGTTGAGAATGAAGATGAGACCCTGTCACACAATGCTGACCTGAACTCCTTGAAAAAAGCAAGCAAAAAAACCGAGGTGAGTCTATACAGAGACTCTAAGCGGGTCTTGGAATGCCTCCAAAAAGCACTTCGTGTATCGGATTCATGCATGGATCCATACTTGCTGCTCAAACTTTTCATTGAAATATTCAATAGATGCTTGATATTCAATGTTTACGGAAATTTGCTTGTTGACTCGCGTTATTTGAATGGTTTGATAGACTTGATCAAGACAAATTTGTCGAATTTCGAGATCAACCACTTATCTCAGGCCGATGATGAGAGCCAGGAAAGCATTCTACTTCGGAGAATAGCAGATTACTTCGAAAGAACTCTCCAAGATGTGAAGGAGCAGCAAACTACCGAGGATAGGTTTCCAGGCGTCGTGGTTTAGGCTTTCATGTTGGTACAACTGATACAGTGTCTCCACGATTTATGGTTTATAATCAACTGTGAGAATTACGAGATCGAGATGTAGAGAAGTAGAGAAGTCTGGACTGTTACGTAAGCGATTGGCCGGAGGGCCGTTCATGCACTTTTGAAAAAGAAAAACTGGCCGAAACTGAATTTTTGATATCCAAAAGAAGCAGTCGGAGTAGAGACCTATCGGTGGACCGTTTTCTGGGCTAAAATTAACTTCGAAAACGGTAAAGCCCGAACATATGTGGTGGTACTGCATATGTTTGTTCTAGCTAGTTTTGTTTGTATGTTCAGCACTCATTCGTGTCACGATTTTACGATTGCTGCACAACTTTAACGCGAGTATGTATATCAAGATACGGGAAGATAAGAATATCAACTTGAATGTATATCACGAATACCCCTTAACCATCACTCAAGCTGCCCAGGCTGTAAAATTCTATAGATCCCTTATCGGTTTCTCTTGGGGCGCTTCTAGGGCGTAGAGATAGGCTATCCGGATTCGGATAAAGTCGGCTCGAAATAGCGGTGAGCCCCGAGTGTATATATCGCAACCTGTACCTAGTATAATGTGACTTAAACCTTGCATATCTAAGAGCCACACGTGATGGAATACTTAAAGCAATCCTTACGATGAAAGTTCCAGAGACTCTTATTTGGAACAAGTTGTTCCACGGTAAGCATTATCGGTATAACATGGAAAGTGAAGCTGCGTCATTAGAAGCCTCCCGCTATCCCGAGGAGAAATCACACGAGGGATGTCCGGAAAAAGCGGAAGCCGCCTTTAGAGAAAAGGCTGTCCATGACCCGAGAAACATGTCTATATTGTTCAATCCAAAAGTGCAAGCCGTTCTATATGTGTTTTCTTTTGCTACCCTTGGTTTCTTGTATCACTTTGTGTATTTTCCTGGTGCAGCACAGAGTGGTCTCGTTGCTTTCGACTACCTCCAGGGCAACGATAAGGTTCCCAATGTTGGAAATCCGTCAGCTTTCAGCATCAAAAACAGTTCTCAAGAGATCATTAGTGTCTCGTACCCATTTGTCCCCAAGCCATCTTACGGAGAGCCCGTATTCTCTGCGGATTTGATTGACCACAAGTTTGACACTTGGGGCAAGAACGCCAGAGTATCTTTCAAGCCACCTACTGGCGTGGATTTCAACAAAGTTGTCTTGACACTCAATGTGTCTGTCAATGGCGTTCAATATGACCGCTTAGGCCATATTATTGTTGGGGATTCTGAGATTTGGAGAACCTCTACCATCGAGCCTGGTTCTCAGAGTGTCCATTCCTCCTTCAAAAAAGACGTTACTGTGTATGCGAGCTTATTCAAGAAGGACACTCATGTCACCTTGAAATTGGATAACCTTGTTAATGAGGATTTGACTGGTGTATTCCATGTGACATTGTCTGCCGACTTTTATTTATCCGAGTATTTCCATACTTCGGCAGAAGAGGAGGAGACTAAACATTCGTTGAAGAACAACCACATAATTTCTGCTCCTGATTTCTCTGAAGACGACTACTTCAAGTACTTCGAGGTCCGTGGAGCTGCTACCAAAGTCATTGCTTTGAAGCTGAATGACTCGCTTCCTCTCAGAAAGCTTCCCGGCCAAGGCTTCTCTATTCTGTTGCCAAAGGTCTCCCAGAATACCACTCGTTTGAAATTGGACGTTTTTGCTAGCGGAAACGCTGCTGAAGAATCTTGGTACTCCAATGTCTTAGACAAATTCGTTGACTTGTTTCAAGATAAGGGTACTCATTTCGAGGGACATGGACCTCTCCGTTTCGTGAACATTTGGATTGACGGTGAAAAAATCGCCACACAAGCGCCTCAGCCTTTGATCTTCACAGGAGCTTTTTCCCCTGCATTATGGAGACCAGTGGTTCCTATCAATGCCTTTGATTTACCAAGTATTGATTTCGATATTTCTCCATTGTTACCATATTTGTTGGACGACGAGAAGCACACCTTGACTATCCTGGTGGATAATGGCCTTGATGAAATTGAAGGTAGCACATCCGGCATAGGAAACGACTGGATTGTCAGTGCCAATCTTTTAACCTACGAAAGCTCTGGAGTAAAGCAGATCAGCGGAGAGATTATGGAAACTTTCAATAACATTACTGGTAGTTCTTCAGGTTTTGCTTTGCCCTACCTTTCTAACTTTTTTCAAAATGCCAATGGCAATTTTCAAAACTCCATTATGACTAATTTCACAGTTGAGCTCAGTAGTGGCGAAACACTCAACACCACTATGGCATCTTCTTTTGGAGGCTTTACCTCAAATGTGCAGACATACAAAGAACTGGGTAAAAAGGCCAATGTTGTCCACACGAGCACTTCATTTAAAAAGTTCGAATTGGCAGTGAACGAGCAAGCGGTTCGTCTGTCAAATGTCAGACTTCACTACTTTTTGACATTCACGCAAACTGAGATGCCTGTTGCAGACGGAAAGGATGTGAATATCTCCCTTGTAAATGGAAAAACACTCACTGTGGAAGTTGATGAAAAGCCAGCCTTGAAGGAGAGCAATCTGCAGAGTGGATCTTCAAAGTACCACATAGGCGCAAGCGGCAATAATGGCACCGGGACCTTGCTTACTGAATTCCAGTCTGAGGTGCATGGTCCTGACTATGGATTTACGTACAAAAGATCTGTTGAAGTCAAAGAAAACGAGATCACTAAGGACAATGAGTCTTTGGACCGGGAGCAACTTAGTTTATAACTAGCCAAAACCTGCCCATTCTATAGAAAATGCCTTACCTAGATTTTTATTGCCACTGTTCGCTTCTTTGTCTCTCAGAAGAGGCGACATTAATAGCCATGCTTTCTTAACGCCAGTAGCCAACCTACCGCTTGTCACGATGTCCAACAAATTAACCGGCTCCTCGGGGCCCAAAACTTTGACAATTAAATGCGAGTGGAAGTTAAGCGGATCACCAGGATATGCTACATAAATACCACCGAAACGTAGCCCGGGCATCATGTAATAGCCCATATTCCGTAAGAGTTCAAACGACCCGTAGTTGTCCCAGAATTTACTGTTGGATTTCTGCCGATCCACAAACTCTTCACGAGAGATCTTACAGCATTCACGATTCTCAATGGCCGTGGAAAGAAAATTGTTTGGAGTCAAGGCATACTGGCTTTTTTCCAGAAGACTGGCCTGGAGAGATCCTGGCTCTCTGTCCTGTAGTATATGAGTGTCGTAGCAGAGATGATCGACGAAGCAGCAGGTTCCAGACCCAACCAACCATAAGGCCTCGTACGGACTGAGTTGAAGAGGGACTCCCAAGAAGACATTTTGCTGTGGGGCCTTGGGCAAGCAGCCGACGAGAACGCCAACAATCCCCTGCTCGCGAAGAAGCTTGATGTGCGCCAAGTCAAACACAAGAATCAGGTCCTGGCTCACCAAAAGAGGAATCATCGGGGTTCTCTATGGAGAGCGATGGATGGTCATTTAGGATGTGGTGTCCGGGTGCGGCGGCGGGTCTGTGGCCCACGTGATGGCTCTACGTTACGATAAGATGTGAGCTGTTCCCGGGGTGTTTCGCTCGTTCCGACGGCTGACGTCATGCTTTGGTCCCCTGCTCTCCTACTCTCTTCCACATCCCCGTAGTCTACTCCCGATCGCAACAAAAATGGCGTGATATCTAGACGAACATTTTTTTTGGCTGGCCACTGCATTAGCATGCATACCGCACACTCTGGTCCTCCTCCGATCCTGCGGTGCAACCAAAATTGCACTACATGCGTGAGCCATCTTTCAACGAGGCCTGGACACGGGCCCGCACGGGCGGAATTTATAACCGGCTTTGGATCCTTGCCCCTAAGTCACAATTCTCTGACATTCTCGATTACGAGCAGAGGCAGCCGGTATCTTGACAGAGTATTACAACCAGGCTGAAAAGAAACACTTGGGCGGAATTCCGCCTACAATAAGCAAGTAACAAACCTGTTTTATTTTCGCTTCTCTTGCCGAAGCTTCCTGTGGGGCCTCGAAGACCTTCCTCGGCCAACAATGACCAGATGTTCGAGCGATCGTTACCATGCGCCTGGGCTTATGTGGGATCTATAGATAAAGAGAAGGTTTATTGTGCTTTTATCACCGTTGCTTTAGACCAGTAACGATGTCAAGCAACGTGCATAATCAAAGTTAAGAAGTAGCAGTGGTACGTTTTGCAAAATCTCCAGTTGTCCCGAGCGCAAACATGGCACAGGTGGCGAGACGGAGCATAAGTGTCTGTATAGTGCGCCAATCGCTATCAAGGCATTGTAGGAAGGTGCATATCATAGAGCCCGCCGCGCGCCTTTAAAGGGTATTGTGTTGTGCACTATGCATGCCTGACCCTTCTCTGCGTGTGGGAATATTTCTATCAAGCGCCTGTGAGATACAGCATTCCATGTGGTAAACGACCAGTGAAAAGGCATCACGCAAGGGGCAATAAATTGGCAAAAAAAGAGAATCTGACATCTGGAAGCAGTGCCGCCTACTCTCTGGTGTGTTTCCAAATCAAACTAGTGTATTAAAAGAATTAGAACTAGTAAATTATAATCATAATGAAAGTGTGTGCTCTTGGAGCGCGTTGTCTGTTGCTTTGCACGCTAAATAATTTTATGTCTACCTGAGAGATATCAATGGGCGGTACCATCTGTTAGTTGGCTGGACGTATTGCTCGCCGCAAGGTTGCGAACGAGACCCAAGCTTCTAGTTTATGAGGCTGGAAACACTCATTCTTGCGAACGGTGAGGCTCTTGCTTCTGGAGATGCTTCAGATTTATGTTCCGAGTCTCTTCTGGAACTCAAAGACGTGTTGAAAGACATTGGGGAGGGATCAATGTTGGGGCTTGAATCGTGCGGATGAATGTTCTTTCTCGGCATTTCACCGGACCCAAAAATTGGCGGCACGTTCACATGCGTGAGGTATCCTCGGCTCAGGTCGATTGACGAGCAGGTGCTAGACTCACTTTGGTGATATCTTTTCTCGGAGACCAAATAACCATGAGCCGCTGGATTGTCTAGGTATTCAGGGAGACTGGAATTTTGGTGGGCAGTAAGGCCCCCACTCACTGTATAAAAAGGCGGCTGGTTGGTGTTCATGTGGCTGCTAGTAAGGCTAGTGCGGCGCTCCTGGTCAGTGCACCTGCGTTTGTGGTAGCCGGATATCCCATAAGGTATGGCATGGTCAATCGAATACAGCCTACCCGCTGTAGGGTAAAAGTCAGGATAGTATGCACCAGAAGGAGGCGGGTGTGACGGAACACTAGGACTTGAGCCATTGCTGAACATGGAAGTGTTGAACAGAATTTTCGGGAGGGGCTTCACTTTGGGAATATTAGGAATAGCAGAATATGGTTGTGCCAGGTAACTCTGTTGCGGGTCATAAGGATTATTCAGGAAGCTCATGTTCTTATGGTCGACGTAGGTCTTGCCTTGGTAGGTCACTGGAGGTAGCGGCAGCGATTCTTGCTGTATTAATTTCGGACAGACTGGCGGCAAGCTCACCCTGGTCGATTGTTCACCGCCCCCAACGCTGGCACTGTTGGCGTATTCCAAATTCATATTTGCCTCATTTTCCTTGGTCTTCTCGATGTCGATAGTCCCACTTGAAATTTGCAAATCGCCTGGGGCATCGTCGCTAGCTAAAGCGGAAGAAATTTTGGGAGACTTCTTGTCGGAAGGAACCTGGATAACACGCCGTCTTCTGTTGGCGCCTCCATTCCACCAATTCTTGATGGCATTGTCGGATCTACCACTCAAATGCCGTGCTATCTCAGCCCATTTCTTTCCGTACTTCCCGACTAGCTCCTCAATTAAAACGCCCTCTTCGTATGTTATAGGTTCTCTATTGAGCAGTGGTTTGAGGTTCTGGTGATAGCGCTCTCTGCATTGTTTGGGAGACCTGCTACCCAACAGGAGCGAGATTCTAACCCAGTTCAGTGGGCCATAGATGGTGATGATCTCCATTAGTTTCTTGTCCTCCTCCTGGCTCCATGGACCCCTCCGCAGAGACCCGAATTCTGATTTTGTCTTAGGTTGGTGCTTCTCTCCTGCTTTTATCACCTTCTTCTTCGTGTCTGTAGGCAGATTCATGGGTTATTATGCAATCAATACGAGATGCCGGTAATTGTGACGGCGAATATCAAGAAATTGTTCGTGGTAAGAGTGTCTTGCTGGTGGTATACTTATAACATTAGTGAGCGGGAACGCAAAGTGTGGATCAATAAAAGGAACTCAACTTATTTGGCAAAGGGATGCCAAATCTGGTTTTGGTTATCAAATTAGTTTAGTGAATTTTCTTAAGAAGAGAAAAAGAGCCAAAACTCGACGCAGGCAGGCTTCTGGAAGGTAATATACGATTCAGGAAAGATGGAGTTACTTTAAACGGACCCATCAAACCCATGCATACAGCTTATCAGATCTGGAAATAGCCTCGAAAACGCTACCGCACGCAAGGTTCATCCAGGGCGCTTAATGTACGTTTGGACTATGTGCCGTATTGGTTCTGAGCATACGTTTCTTGTACAGCGGAATTGTTGCGACCACGCAAAATGGAGGTACGCCCAATCTAAGATTTCTGCAATGGAACACAGAGGTGCACTTGAATACTCTGGTTAACATGGACAGACACCCAGCTTCAGATACCGTTAACCTGTATCCTTGCATCCAAACAACAGAGGAGGTTTTTGCTGCCCGCAAGTTTCTATTCTTCTTAGGCGAAATAAGCTGCATCACTTTGCATGGTCATTCACGCCGTTTCATTCTCTGGAGCGTCTTTTTTTTCCTCGCGTATTTTTTTTCCTCGCTACAAGGTGTCGGTTATTGTACCGCTTTCTCTCTGATGGTACCAGTTTACATGCGCGACACCTAGTTTAACGCGAGGATGAGTAGAAGCCCTGGGTCGGTTTCTATTTTTTCCTCTCAAAAGTCGCCGGTCCCCGCGAGAAACCCGTAGCTCGAAATGTTTCAGCTTTAAACTTTCCGAAAAATTATTGACTACCAGGGCTAGAACCTAGTTATGTTACACTGAGCACATTCAAACCAGAGTTATCACTACTATCATTCCAGAATTCATCTTAGCTGCTCTTTTAGACTAAGCTACCCCTTGTTTTACAGTAAAATGGAGCTGAAGAACGTTTCCTGTTTGTTTTTCCTCATACTGCTTTAGACATATATTTTCCGGGCAAGGCACCGTATATGCGGTATTCGCAAGTTTATGTAGAGGGCGAATTTGTGTCTGGAACTTTACTTCGCATGCGCAATTGGGTTCTGTGCGTCTGCATCAACAATTCTGCACGAGATTCCTTCCAGATTGTATATAGCAGCGGTCATGACTCCGGAAAGGCACGGGTTTGGGTCTGTGTCCGTCATCGGCTAAATGCATCAGACGATTAACTGCATTCAAACTTGCTCCTAGACTTTCTTGCATGTGTGGAATTCTTCATTCTTCTATCCTTCTTTCCCTCATAGAGTTTG
The DNA here is from genome assembly GCA_002893645.1 of Metschnikowia hawaiiana. NCBI lineage: Eukaryota > Fungi > Ascomycota > Pichiomycetes > Serinales > Metschnikowiaceae > Metschnikowia > Metschnikowia hawaiiana. The sequence goes on from NXGY01000012.1 coordinate 250,997, forward strand.
GCCTGAGAAACAGTGGCAAGTCCGCATTTACATTGCGACGCACATGGGGACTTGATTGCTAAGAAAAATATGCACTAAATCCTTCTCGGAAATATGAAGGATGCAGCAGCTAAACCTGGCTCAAGAGTCGTTAATTTCATCGCATTTTAATCGAGAATTTACCCCGCTTTCGTAACAGTTTACTGTGGCCAAAAAGAAAGGAAGTAAAAAGACGTTTGACAGGGGCCTCATTTCGATTATCTTGGTCGTGCTGTCTGCACTAAATGAACTTTTGCCCTCTGGAATTCTCAGTCCTTTTACATGAGACAGTAGCCCCGTGCATGAAGTGACCCAAAATAGACTTCCTTCATTTAGGGTGCTGGAAGGAGAAGTATTCGGTATGCATAAGTCCTGCCTGTAGATCGGAGATCTGGTGTCATTTACCGGCCCCAGGCATATGACCTTGCTACATTTCGCTGAATGTAATCCAAGTAGCTTCTGGTTGTTTGCGTGTGCCGAAACAACACAAATATGATATTTGGAGATTTGATGTATAGTATGTATCAGATGAAAGCCTTGCATAGATTGTCACCGAGTTTGCAGTAAGTGAAGCATAGAGGCGGCTGCTAGCAGCCTAGCTAGCTTGACTCACCAAAGAATCGATGAGATTCCTTTTACATGATCAATCAGGGGCACTGCTCCAAAAGAGGCGCAGACAGCTTTCGACATTGCTTTACTAGCATGTCTGTAAAGTATTTGCCACCGAATACACTGTATCAGGTGTGAACTGATTGTCAGGTATGAACGGTTTGCTACCTGAAACTATAGCACAGATCTCATGTTTTTCGTTTCACTAGTAGACCAGCTTTCTGGTCCCAGGATTTTGTGTGATGAGGAGTTCGCTAGTTTTCTTCGAATTCAACAAGATCTTCCTCCTCAAATATAACTCTTACCATTAGCGAGCAACTGGGGCAAACAGCTATGTCTTCGCCATCCTTCAAGTCGTCTAAAGCGATAGCGAACCTGTCTCCACATGGGCAGGGATATTGGAAGAGCTGTGTGATTGGGTCAAACGTGAAATCTTCGATTTCGATCTCATCATAGATCGATTCCATATTTGAGGTGTAGATGAGGTTATAACTGGTTCGTGTTTTCCAAGGTCTGATCCTGGCTCACGTATACGATGCAAGTGTTATTCTCTGTATGCTCCAGGCAAAGATCAAGATGTCTACTGAATTGTGTGGAACTCTTCTCTTACTCGATAAGTCATCGCTGTAGACAGAACGCGACTCGCACACACTGTGCATCACGTGAACGGTTGGCCACTCCAAGCGTTTAATTAAGGTTCTTCGGTTGCGGCATTGATCTAATTGTTAAGACAAGTTTCAGACAATGATCTGTAAGGTTTCGTATGCTTAAGGTCGAAGACTGGGCGGAATTTAAGTCAAAGATGGTTGCGCAAGCAATTGCCTAAGAGGCTAAGCAGGCTTAAGAGACTCAGCTAGTCCACCAAACAAGAGTGACAATGTTTGATACGGATTAGCTTTAATGCCTTGTAGATTCCAATTACATTTTGTATATTTTCGGGAAAGTTAAGTTGCTCAGAACAACGTCGACGTTTTCGAATGTGGATAAGCTGTGACACATTGTACATTCCACAACAGTTTGCGCACTTTTTGACAAATGCAACCAGCCAAACTCACCGTTTTTGCTTACGAATATATTGCCATCTTTAAATGAACATGCGTTTGGAAACCCATTAGCTGGTGATCACATACACATTGTGTAGGAAGGGAGCTTTAGTCAATCATCATAGAAGGACAACGCCTGTCTTGACCTACAAACCCAAGCAAAGGCTCTACAGCAAAGCCCCTAGAGGGCAGTCACTGCTTGAATATAAAATTCCGTCTTACCAAATAACTATCTAGTATAATCATCAAAATATTGTGAAACTTAGCTGTAGGCGCCTTATTAGGAACCCCGTGTTGTCACCAATTAGTCCACTCTATATTTACTCAGTGTATGAGGTCAGGCCTAGCTAGGTAAGAACAGTGCCGCAAATTCGCAGCATTAGGGCTTCGGCCCTACCGCACGTGCGCGAACTCAGGACAACAGTGCGTGACTCCGCCATGACAACAATCTGCCTTACACCCGTACATACGTGCGCTAACAGTAGGCCTGCTACCAATGCTCGGACTGGTGTTCCTGCATCAAACATCCCTGCGAAAATTTTTATCTCGTCGTACGCGCTACTAGTAGAAAATTCTTTTCTCTTTCTTCTTACTAGACAGTAACCAACGAAGTATGTATCCATAATACATTGTGATATGATGGGATCTTGAGATACATTGATTGTTAGTTGGTACATAGCATTGCCAAAGCTTAGAACAAAGAGAAAGATGGGTTCCTTCAAGCAAGAGATTCGACATTCAAATGCCCTCAAAAGTTTTTCCAAGTTTTTTTCCAAGAGCACTAAAGCATTGCTCCTCCTACCTTAGCTCACCAAGAACATTCTTAAGATTCAGCATTTGAGACAACTAGCTCCATCAATGGTGTCGACGAACACTTAGTGTCCCTTTATCTTTTCATTCTGCCGTCGAATAATTTACTAACTATTATAGAAAATGGGTATTTCTAGAGATTCTCGTCACAAGCGTTCTGCTACTGGTGCCAAGAGAGCCCAGTTCAGAAAGAAGAGAAAGTTCGAGTTGGGTAGACAACCAGCCATGACCAAGATTGGTGCCAAGAGAGTCCACACTGTCAGAACCAGAGGTGGTAACAAGAAGTTCAGAGCCTTGAGAGTCGAGACCGGTAACTTCTCTTGGGCCAGTGAAGGTGTTGCTAGAAAGACCAGAATTGCTTCCGTCGTCTACCACCCATCTAACAACGAGTTGGTCAGAACCAACACTTTGACCAAGTCTGCTATTGTTCAAATCGATGCCACTCCATTCAAGCAATGGTTCGAGACCCACTACGGTAAGGTCTTGGGTAAGAAGACCGGTACTGAGGAGGAGACCAAGGTCTCCAAGAAGGCCGAGAGAAAGTTCGCTTCCAGAGCTGCTGCTTCTAACATCGAGGGTTCCGTCGACCACCAATTCTCTGCTGGTAAGTTGTACGCTTGTATCTCTTCTAGACCAGGTCAATCCGGTAGATGTGACGGTTACATCTTGGAGGGTGAAGAATTGGCCTTCTACTTGAGAAGATTGACTGCTAAGAAGTAAATACCTTCGTATATAATATAGTTTCACGTTCGAATATTAGTTGTAAGTGCATCGTCTTTGGCCTCTGTAGCTGGATGAAAATTTTACATTACCCAACATAATGCTGACGTCTGAACGACGGTGCGTCGCTGTAGCCGACGGGAACCAAAGATTCATCGGATAGGCCCTGGTAAAGAGTCGGTGAATGGTGTAAATAGTGCGATGGAATACTGTGAACGTGGTACTTGCCAGAGCAGTGTTATTTCCTGAATGCTCGAACATCCATGAATTCAGTGCACCGAGTGGTCATCAAATTCTACTGTTATCTACATGTACATGTCTTGGAGATGGCTCGAGGTGATTCTTATTTGTTAGTAATCGTTCGTTTAATATCCCGAAGAATTCAATCATTAGTTCAGTAAAGGCAATAGGTTGTCTGCAAGAAAGCCGAGGCTTTGTCAGATCAGGTCTGTGTTTTTTTTCATCCTTTTAATGATCAAAGAGTACATACTAATAGCACTTATGAAAATTTGTTAGTTGTGCATCAACGAACGAGCGATTGAATGCCTTTTTATACGATGCTCGTTGGCGGGTAACTCGCAAGGTTTTTCCTCGCAAACCCTTGTAAGGCATGCCACCCACTTATTGACTCAGCGCACAGTGCCCACACCAACAGTGATAAACTGTATGGCTAGTATCTACTTCTATGAGACAATCTCCTGGAAACTTCCATGTCTTCAAATTCCATAAATCCCTCATCTCACTAATTTGCTTGAAGATATGAATGTAGATATAGGCGTTTATTAGCTGCACTCTAACCCACATTTATTCTAAGATTGCAAATCCTGGGTGCCACATTTATTCTAGTATGTAACCTACTCCTAGTACATCCCAAACAAGGTATTTAAAAATAACTAGTTTCCAAAATTTCAAGAATTCAGTTCCACTAATCCACTTTCTATCTTTCCATCTAACAAAGTTTATGACGATTTTTTTTTTCTACTATTTCCTCCTAATCACCAGACATTTTTTTTGAGTTATAGATACCATGAAATCGGACGTTATTCAGAAAAGAATTTCGTGTAAATTGCCATTTTTCTACGAGAGAAGATTTGAGAAAAAAATCTTTCATCGATTTTTCATTTTGATCCTTTGAATTCATTATACTTTTTTTGTTACTTACAATCACTTACTCGCAGCCACAACAAAGCCAGGCGGCCGGAGAGAAGACTACCGACAATTCGGATGCATGACTGATTGCTTCTGTAAGCTAATCCTCGCCACGCCAATGTCCTTTCGTACTATGTGTTTTTTCTTGTTTCTTATTTCTTCACAAATGGTCCCTTGGCCCAGTTGGTTAAGGCGTGGTGCTAATAACGCCAAGATCAGCAGTTCGATCCTGCTAGGGACCACTTGATAGGGCGTGTGGCGCAGTTGGTAGCGCGTTCCCTTAGCATGGGAAAGGTCTCCGGTTCAAATCCGGACTCGTCCATTTTTTGTATTTTCTTGTGCAAGAAGTCCCATTTTTTTTTTCAAATTTGAATCACTGTATCTATGAACCTACATCTTGTTTTAGCAACAAAAAGTCTCTAATGATAATCTATTTAAGCAAACTTGGCCCAGAACTTTTCCCAGGCATTGGTTGGAACCTTTTCCGTGATCTGACTTTGTTCTGCCTCGACCAACTCCAACTTGGTGAAGTCAAATTCTTCTGGTGGAGTCAACCATCTCTTGTTCCCAAGCCAGAAGTAAGAATAGGTTCTGTGGCCAACATAAAGGAAGACAACAATTGGGAAAGTGATGTAAGCAGCAACGAAATCAGCCGCTTTGAAATCGAAGAAAACGGCGTAACCGTTGGTGATGGTAAGCAAACTAATGAAACCCATGACAAAGTAAGCACCGAAAGGTTGGAAACGAGTTCTGTAAGTAACACGGTCTTCAAGGCCTTGAACAGCGATACCCTTTCTCCATCTGGTGTAGGCAAATGCAACAAAAATCCATGAGATAAATCCAGAAATGGTGGTAAGGTTAGAGAACCATGTGAACACATCCTGAGCGGAGGAAGAGACGTTCAAGTAAGACAAGCATCCAACTGCGAAAACAATGGCAACACAGTTGTAAGGGACACCAAAACGGTTGACAGAGGTGAAGAGGTTTGGTGCCAAGCCCTTCTTGGCCAAGGAGTATAATGTTCTGGTACCAGCGTAGAAGAAAGAGTTTCCGGCGGAGGCAGCAGATGTCAAAACCACAGCATTAATGATGTGATTTAAGACAGGGATACCGGCATCTTGGATACCCAAGACGAATGGAGAAGCAGTGGCATCAGAAGAGCCTGCAGCCAAGACCTCGGATCTAGAGTTGGCAACAACACCAATAATCAAAGAACCCAAGATGTAGAAGAAGGCCAATCTGTAGACGAATTGGTTGGCACACTTTGGCAATGCCTTACGCGGGTTGTTGGTTTCACCAGAACAAGCGACGATCAACTCGGGACTCATAATGAAAGAGTAACCGGCTTTGATGACAGCAGTCCAAACGGACAAGAATCTTCCTGTGGAGCCGCCAGTTAAATGCTGATGGAAAGCATTACCGTGCTTCCAGTACCTGAAACCAAGTCTGTCGTGGTTTGGGCCACCACCGAAGAAAAGAACAATACCGAGAATAATCAAACCAGTGATGGCAAGCAACTTGACACCGGCGAAATAAAACTCTGCTTCACCATAAGCCTTGACTGGACACAAATTAAGAGCCAAGATACAGACAAGAAGAATGGAGATCCATACAGCAACGTGGACTTTTTCAGTCCAGTACTCAATGACAAGGGCGGCAGCGGAAACTTCAGCGGCAACCAAGAACGAGAAACCGTACCAGTAGTTGTAACCCAAAGCGAAACCGATGGAAGGGTCAGTGAAATCGTTGATGAATTGTTGGGCACCAGCACCAGGAACAGGCAAGAAAGTAGCCATCTCAGCCATCATATTCATGACGAACCACACAACAAAAGACAAAATGATGTAGGACAAGAAAAGGGCAGCTGGGCCACACATAGACAAAGCCAAACCAGAACCCACGAAAAGACCAGTACCAATTGCACCACCCAAGGCGATCAATTGAATGTGTCTGTTTTTCAAGCCCTTCTGGAGCTCTGTTTCATTAAAAGATATTATGGAGTTGTTCTCGGAAACAATGTGACCTTTCTCATCGACATTGACAATCTTGGAGTTTGTGATTTCGAAGTCAATGTAGGCTGAATTACTTCTGTAGATAGAAGGCCTGGATGTCAGGGTCTTCAAGTCAGGCATGGTTTAGGATTAATTGAGAAAAAAACTGCAGGGGAAAATTTGGAATTGAATAGATACTAAGTTCGCGGGGATAAGTGACCTCGCTTATTTAGTGAGGATGTAAAAATGGCTAACTAGAATTAGTCCTAAAAAAAAATAATGCAGTCAATCTAGTGAAGTGGGGCCAAAGAGGAATTAAATACTCTCAGGTTTATCAGGCGAAGCGAGAGAATATGCACAGATAAAGATACTGACCGTAAATGCAGTGCGCAGATGGGGCGGGTCGGACCTACAATATGGTTGCATGTAGGATCGTATCAGACCGTACCCCACAAAGATTGGTAAGGGTGTGTGAAATTGCCGAGAAACCTACCCCGAATCCTGGGCCAGGGCCTACAACTTCAGGTGCAGCCTCTAACCCTATTTGCTGAACATGGATATTCTAACCGATGGCCATCATGGAGGCAACCCAGTAAGAAATGAGACCACGCGCACCAACAGATGAAGTGATAAGGCGAGGCTAATCTCGAGGCAAATACGAAGCCAGGAGAGATAGCATCGAACCGAGAGACCTCTTTGGGACGCATGAACCTGTTGTTAGAGATAACGACGACCAACACCGAAGCTGGCGCACAGAGACGCCCATCAAGAGACGGAGAAGTAAAGATGTTTTGAGAAAGTATCGGCGAGCAGATGCGCTCCTGCACGCAGTGCCAAAGCACGCGATGTTTCTGTAGTTTCCCGTCAAGTCCACGGCGTTTTGAAAGTCTTGGAAGTCAGCGTCCCCATTTTTTCCTGGACGGCTGGCGCTTGCGGGACCTGAACATGTGGGGATGCAGCTGGACTTTCATGCACAGCCATACTTATTAACACTTCCTCACCGCTCAATCGATTGTCCAGTACCCGCCATTGTCTGTACCTGACGCCATTGTCCGATGCGCAGAATTTCTTCGCCGACGTGACCAGGTGGGCCAATACGCTGCTTATCTGGGAGAAGAGGCCGGAAAATTACCTGCGTTATCCAGTTACAGGAGTTTCGCGCCAGCCGCCTCTGCCACGACCGCCAAAACAAGCGAGCTGAGGAAAACGTGCACACTTCAAATGGATAACTTGCGCGAGCGCGGCTTCTAGAGCCTGAAACGGCGTGGGCATGACTGACCTATCTGACGCCGCGCTAGCTTGCATACTTGCGTCAGGGAGCGGGGCCGCATACGCATCGCCGATTTGCCACGCCATACGCCATACGGCTACAACCCGGCGATTCAGACAGTTCAGCCAGGAGTTTTTTCGTTGGGAACGTAAGTGTGCCGTGCTCAGATTCCGCGTCAGCCCCAGGGGCCCATGTGACGGGTTTCGGAATGCGTCGCGAGTTTCTAGAAGTCCGAACGGCCACGGACCCATTCCTGTCAATTAGGATCTCACACTGTACGGCAGACGTCAAAATTGTCAAATTTGCCACCAGAGCCAATGGTCGCTTGCTTGTTGTCGTAAATTCGAGGCATGTGGTGCTATATTGTGATGTCTGACCCCATCTTTGTTTGCCCTCCTATTTCCCCTCCCGAGGGGTATTTCTAGGCCAGGTAATGGTTTGGCTGCATGCCGCCTTTCGGCCTAGGTGGGTGAACCGCGAAACCGGTACCTCTGGCACTGGTACTGGTAGACTCGCGGCCTGCGCGCACCTGGCATCATCTCATCCACCAGGCCAGGAAGACGCCCCAGTAGTCAAGGGCATCCGTTTAGGTTCATCCTGGCCAGGCCGATGCGCAGATATACTCGAAGAAGCAGCGTGTTGTAGCACCTCTCAAAGAAGCCCCGCTTGTCGAGCGGGCGGCCCAGTGTCATCGGAATCAATGTGTGTCACGTGTATGTCTTCTGTGCACCCCCCCTCATCCCAAGACAAGTTGAGACTGCACTTTTTTTTACACTTCTCCCCCAGACAGCCATGAGTAGCTTAACCCAACAGCTCCAGGCAATTAGCCAGAAAAATGCTTCCGTGGCGCTCGACAGAAAGTCTCGTTCCAAGATCCACTCGCGGTCCTTGATTTTCGAGCCCAAGGTGGCTGCCGCCCAAGACTTTGAGTACATCTATCAAATCGCATCGGAGGGCTTGGATGAGTTGATTGCAATTGACTCCAGATTCGCCAAATTCGCCCCCACCCTCTTTTCGGAAACCTCCATTGGCTTCGACAGAAACGTGGTCTCCAAGGACGTCTTGGCTTTGACCGAAAAAAATTTGGATGCGTTCGTCAACCTTGTGTCGCCATACCTCGGGTTGAGCCCAGCCTTCAAGGCCTTGGAATGGTTGGTGAGACGTTACAACTACAACATTCACCTGCCTGAGCTTCTTCTCCTCGCTGCCTTGCCATACCACAACCAAAACATCTTTGTGAAAGTCATGTTTGTGATCCCCAAGACCTCCTGGCCAGGTATCTTCGAGGGCATCATTGGCTACAAGGAGGCCGCAAAAGCTCCACCCCTGCTGTCGATCTTGAAGACCTTCCACAACGACTCCCAATTCTTCAAGTTGTATTCTCAGTTCATCGTCGAGTCCTTGAGAAGACACACCGTCTACAAGGAACAATTGGTGTTCTACTTGTCCAACACCGCGCAAACTTTAGCATCTCACTCGCGTGACTTGGCCAAGTTGAACGACGAGTACGTTCCTATCATCTTGGAGATCTGCCAAGAGTTCTTGAAAAAGCATGAGTTCAGATACTCCTCAACCTTGGAATACGATGTCAAATTGACCATCTACTCCATCATTTCCATCATGTGCTCATTGGTGCCTATTACCAACAATGTCATTTTGGGCTTGGCTTCAGAGATCTTCGCCGGTGAGCTTGCTTTTTCCGAAAACTTGAAAAGACAAACTTTCATCGTTTTGGGTCAATTGTTCAACTTCTACAACGAGGATGAATTATGTGGCACTGCAGAAAATGCCAAGAGTCCATTTGCCCAGTTGGAGGTAAATCTTATTTTGGAGAACAAAGACTTGATCAAGTCCTTGGAGGCTGATGGATACAATGTCGACAAATTCTTGTACTTCTTCTTCCAGGACAACATTGACTCGATCATGTCCCTGAACACCAAATTCAACACAGCTCCTCTTCAGGTTTTATCAACTATCAACTTGGAAAGATCTAAGAACCTCCCGTTCTTGGCCGAAAACATTTTCGGCAGACTCCTCCAATTCATCGAAAAATCTAAGGCTCACGGTCTCGATCGCAAAACAAAGACTCTCGTCTTCGAGACTTGTAAGACTTTACTCAAATTGGAGAGGAGTAGAATTATCTCTATTCTTGACAAAAAAGGCAAGTCTTTGAGTGATTTGGAAATGTTTTTCTCTAGAACTTTGACCGAGGACAATGAAGTCGATGCCCAAGACCAATCCGACTATTTGACCTCCAACATCACTGCATCCGATGATATCATCGCAGAATTAAGTGCCAGTTCTGAAGATTCCTCTTTCCTGCAATTGACAAGAGACTTTACGAACCACAAATCTGACATCGAGTCTTTCTTGGATGTGTCTTCGAACAGTGAGTTCCACATCTTGTCCGAGATTTTGATCAACTCCTTGAGTGAGAAGGAATACTCTCAGCAATTAAAGCTCACTTTCGCATTCTTGCGTATTGTGTTCAAGAAGGACGCCGAGGTCCAAGCCTCTTTCTTGTTGAGATTGTCTTTGACCAACTCTGTTCCAATGAATGTGAGAGTTCTTGCATTGAAGGCCTTGATGGTTCGTATCGGTACCGAGGCTGTTGTCAACAAAGGTGATGAAGAGTCGCAAAAGCTTCACTATAAAGCATTTTACCTCTTATTACCATTGCTCACTATTGGCTTAGCTGATCCTAATGCCGCCATAAGAAAGCACTTCTCTTACTTGATCGAAACTATCGAATCCAAAAACAGCTTGGTCAAGGAACTCAGAAACAAGGAGAAGGAGAACACATCAAGCCCAAGCTCTAAAAAGTCTAAGTCCAAGTCCAAGTCTGGAAAGGTTCACTTGTTCATGGAATCTCAGATTTATGGCAAAATGGAAGCATCAAACAGGTCAATTATCTCTTTTGACGACGCAGAGAAATTGTGTGAGACCTTCAAAGAAAATTCTAATGCCGTTCATGAATGTACCATAGATGCTGCGAGATTCGACCATTTCTTGTTCGATATTGTCTTTAAGTCAGCCAAGGGCTCCAAGAACTTTGGTCCATTGTTGGTCAAGACCTTTTACTTGAACCAATGGTCAATTCCTCTGTTTCCAATCAGTGTGAAGTCCAAGATTTGGGGAATCATGGCTGCTAGAAACATCACTCCAACCTCAGAAACTAATGCTGGCGCTGAATTCGAAGACAAATTCATTTTTACGTCCGAAATCGACAAGTTCTTCGCAAACATTCAGACAATTGACCGCTCTTTGGATTCGGAGAACATTACTTTCGATAGCGTTCAAAAATCGATCATTAATTTGATTGGTGGAAACTCCACGATCAGAGATTTCGAATTGAATTGGTTAGTTAAGAATTTATCTGTGGATAACGCCAGTGTTCAAAATCTGATCAATGAACGTTTGATCACTGTCTTCCCTATGCTTACGAAGAATGAAGACAAAATGAAGATTTGCAATGAATTGATGAACTTGATTTTAGACGACGACTCTTACCTTCACTTCGATCCATTGGACACCTTGCAAAACTTAAAATTCTCCAGTCAATCTATTATCGGATTGTTGAATTCTATTAATTTGGTCACAAAGGTTCCAGAACAACAAAAGGTTGCCAAAAGAAGAAGAAGATCATCCCTGTCAACCACTCAGAAATCGATGGCTAGAGAGGATATTAGTTTTATGGCCAGTCATCACTTGAAGAAATTGTCTGTCATCTTGGATGTTTTGGAGCACCAAATCAAGAACAATCATGTGGAAATCAAGAACTCAGAGCTCTTGAAAGAATTGTTTAAGATCCTCACCGACTTGGACTACTTGTGTAATGATGGCAAAATGCCTGTCCTCTATGCTCAAGAGACATTGGCCTCATGCATGTTACACACCATTATCAAAATGAAGCAAAACCACAAATCTTTCAACTACAAGATTGATTCCAACACAATTCGTGCAGACTTGATCGTCAACTCCATTAGATTGTCTCAATCTCCTCAAGTTCAAAATCGTTTGTTGTTGGTCATTTCTGAGTTAGCATCTTTGTCTCCAGAGATCATTTTGCACTCGGTCATGCCAATTTTTACTTTCATGGGTGCCCATACTATTAGACAGGACGACGAGTTCTCGAACTCCGCTTTGCAGCAAACAATCTCGAAAGTCATTCCAGCAATCACATCTTCCTCGAACTCTTCGCGTGACGAAATCGAATTCTTGCTTACTAGTTTCATCACAGCATTCCATCACATTCCAAGACACCGTCGTGTGGCATTGTTCACCTCATTGGTGAAGACTTTGGGATGCGAGAACTCCTTGCACTTGATCTTGTTCTTGATTGGTCAGCAATACTCCCTCAACCTCTTGAGACACAAGACACACGAATGTGACTCGTTATTGGATTTTGTCTCCTCTTTGATGAAGACATTCGAGGTTTCCGAATGTATGCAAGCTGTTGCTAAGTTTTACCAATTATGGGACAACCTTCCTTTGGCTGCCCTCGACAAAGACTCGAGTGAGTATGAGCAATTGAACACCAGATCAATTTACGGATCGAGCATTGTTAACATGACTACCAAGGAATTGTTAAACTTGAAGCTCAATCTCTTGGAGTTTATCAACAACTCTTTGGATGAAGAAAAGTTTACGAAGTATTCCAACAGTGCAGCCTCTTTGAAGATGAAAATCTACGTTCTTTTGTTTGATGCTGAAAGAGAGAAAGCAGAGAAGGATGAGATTTTGGAATTATTCAACAAATTATCCTCTTTCATCTTGCTTTCATTGGAGAACTTGACAAACATGCGTGACCATTCGAACAATCTTATTGTTTCCGAATTGCTCACATGCCTCAAGAGTTTGCTCAACCTTTTGCCACTCGACTATTTCATCTCTTCGGTCAAGAAATCTTTGGTCGAAGCTAATGATCCAATGTCCATAAAGGTTGCAAAGAATTTTGCCGCCTTGGCTGGCCAAAGATTCGAAAGCGAAATTACACCAAATACTTTGGATGAAAGCATCATCAGTGTTGTCACTGACGAATTTTTGCCCACTCTCGTTAGCGGAGTCGAAAAGTATGATGATGTTGAGCTTGTTCAATCATTCTTGGACACATTCGCAATTATTGTCAACAAGTTTGGCTCAATTTCCCCTGAATTCGCCAACTCCGCCAATGCTAAATTTTTGGTTGGCTCGTTGAAGATCATCACATCCGAGAACGGTTTGTTGAGTCCACAAGTAGAAATCCTGATTTCTTCGCTTAATGCTATCACCAGTGTGATCAATTGTTTGGGTGTTAAATGTATTGGATACTACCCTAAGATCATGCCCCCAGCTTTGAAGATCTGGGAAACGACTATCAGCAAAGAGGAAGAATCTGATGGCGAGGAAGATGAAGAAGATGATGAAGATATTGACAATGAAGATGACGAAGTCAATGCCGAGGAGGAAGAATCGAAGATGTTCTTGCAGGGTTCGGTGTTGGCCCTCTTCTCTTGTTTGATCAAGAAAATGCCCGCATTTGTTATCTCTAACTTGAAACAAATGATTCAGACAATTCTTGGAAGCGACTATGTCAACACCTCGATCAGATCTGGTGTTTTGAACCTCGTTGTGGAACATATTGACAAGGGCCAAGTCTTGCAAACAATGAGTAACTTGGCCATCAACGATGAGATTTTCAATATGAATAGTGCAACCAATTTGGGATTGTACTTATCTGCAATGAAAAACATTATTGAGTCAAGTGACAAGAAGACCACCACCAACAACTCCTCCTTGTTCATGAAATGGTTGATCAAATCCTTCGAATTCAGATCAGAGTACGGGCAATACAAATTCAATGACAATACTATCCACAGTATTGAGAGTTCCTTCCATCAATGTGGTTTGATCTACGTCATGAAATTGAATGACAAAAATTTCCGTCCATTGTTTGCCGGTTTGGTCAGATGGGCAGTTAATGGAGAAGGTAACTCATCGACGTCTTTGGAAGAAAGGCTTATCTCTTTCTTTAAGTTCTTCAACAAGTTGCAAGATAACTTGAAGAGTATCATCACCTCATACTTCTCTTACTTGATCGATTCCACCGTTCAACTTTTGAACGACTTCAAGAATGAAAAGATTGTGAACACCAACTTGAGAAGATTGGTGTTGCATTCCATGTCATCGTCTTTCAAATACGACCAGGATGACTACTGGTCACACCAATCCAGATTCGATTTGATCCTCAATCCGTTGGTGGACCAATTGTCCAACATTGAGGACTCAATTGGTAAAAACTTGGTGAAGGCTATTTCATTCTTCATTACCAACGTATCTTCGGATGAGTATAATGAGAAATTGGTACACTCTTTGATCAGATACGTTTCGAATGAGTTTGACAACTCCTCGAAGACCAAGATCTGGACCATCAGGGTTTTGAAGACCGTGTTCCAGAAGATGGGTGAGCAATGGTTGTCCTACTTGCCAACATTCATTCCATACATTGCCGAGTTGTTGGAGGATGATGATGAAGAAGTTGAAATGGAAGTCAGAAGAGACTTGGTTCGTGTCATTGAGGGAATCCTCGGTGAGCCTTTGGATAGATACTTGAGTTGAGAAACTTTATAGAAATGCACGAAGACGATCTTTTTTTATGAATTCTGTTTGAATTTCTTTTTAAAATTTCAAACACTACGGAGTAAGAGTAATAACAATTCCGAATCTCAATTGACCTAAGTCCTGGCAGGAGTGTGTCTCAGTTACTGATTCCGCCAGTGCGGGGAGGAGCATGGAAATATCTAGAATTTAGTTTGTGGTGTAAGGGTCTCCTGATTGATTTAGTCGCAAAAATTTTACCCTGTCTCAAACATCTACAACCTACAACAATTCAAAATGGTATGTTTTAAACGAAGTTTTAATTATTTAACTTAGAAGCACCATGGTAGGCCACTTGTCTCATATTGGACGTTACTTCCCGACGAATTTCCCATGCCTTGATATCCATCTGCGTCCATGTTAATGGAGATCTGTAATGAGCTTAGTGAGCCGAAAACCCCAAATCGACCATCCAGCATAAAATACTGACCGCCAGTCTTTCTTGAAGAACGTTAACAACTTGAAGCCTTTGTTCGACAGGGTCTTGGTCCAAAGAATGAAGCCAGCCACCCAAACTACCAGCGGTATCTACATCCCAGAGAAGAACCAAGAGAAGTTAAACGAGGGTACCGTCGTTGCTGCTGGTCCAGGTGCCACTGACAGCACCACCGGTAAGTTGATCCCAACCTCTGTTCAAGTTGGTGACAAGGTTTTGTTGCCAAACTTTGGTGGTTCCCCTGTCAAGGTCGGTGAGGAAGAGTACTTGTTGTACTCTGACAGAGAAATCTTGGCCAAGATCGAGAACTAGAGCGACAGAGTATAAGCCTGTAAATAGCGAATTGAAAGACCTTAATCACTGGTCTCCTTGCCATTTCGACCGTAGAGCATGCGCCGTTTCGTGTGTGCTATGGAAGCGCCCCCGAATGACGAGAGTTTTTCCGAAGAGGTTACTTTAATGTGTTCTCTAGAAAGTATGAGACTTCAGAGATAATCTGTAATACTGCGTGCACCAGCTTCTGTTCTGTAAGACGTTAGCCACCTGTTGTTAAATGGCTGTGTGCTACTCGCAGATCTAAGATTGGGGTGATTCCTTGTCGTGTACTTACCATGATAAGATGTCTGCAATAAAGTACCATCCTACTCAAGCAATCCGTAAGCATCTGTCGAAGAACTTCTGCCATACACCCGTCTGTCAGGAACTCACATTCAACAGCTATATATTATTAGGATACTTCATTAGCACTCGCATCTAATAGTTTATTTCCTTCGGATCCATCAAAAGATTCATCAACTTCCAAATCAGCAACATATTGGTCCAAATGACTGACAACCGCCCCGAAACTAAATTTGCATCCTTCAAACTTGTCCTTCTTGGAGAATCAGCTGTGGGAAAGCTGTCTATAGTTCATCGATTCGTCAAGAATACATTCGATGATATGAGAGAATCCACTATAGGCGCAGCATTCTTAACGCAAACGATCACTTTGCCCGAAATTAACACAACTGTCAAATTTGAGATCTGGGACACAGCCGGACAGGAAAGGTACAAGAGTTTGGCGCCAATGTATTACAGAAACGCCAATGCAGCATTGTGTGTTTATGACATCACATCGAAAGCCTCTTTCAATAAAGCACAAGACTGGATTAAGGAATTGAAGAAACAGGCCCCTGAGGGCATAGTGGTTGCTTTAGTGGGAAACAAGGCTGATCTTTCAGAGCACAGAGAAGTGGATGAAGAAGAAGTCCAACAGTATATTTCTGGGCTCAATGAATCGGATCAAGCCTCTCAGATCATTCACGCTGAATGCTCGGCAAAGTCCGGTGAAAGGGTTTTGGAAGTATTCAATTCCATCGCCAAAGCATTACCAGTTGAGCAAATTGGCTCAAAGAGAGGACCCCAAGCGAAGAGAGTGGACTTGGGAACGAAACAGAACTCCCAACAGCAACAAAGCTGCTGCTGAGGTCGTCTTCGCCGGGTGTAAAACCAGAAATGACATGCTCACTGGTTTTTGGGAATCACTAATTTGATTGCATGTTCCATACTGTCAATTTTGGCACAAGTCCAAGCTCGAGCCATTTTCGGACATATGGATTCCTGGAAGCCGCGTCTTCCTTACGTATGTAAATCTATGCACAATTCTTTACAAGTCGGTTTCTGGGTTAAAGCAGACCGTGAGAGCCGTTCATCAGTCGCGTAGTCTCTGATCTACAAATCCCAGATACGCTTGTCTACAGTGTCTTCTAAGTTAGCAGTAATGTTCATTCAGTGCTATACAGTAAGCGACATGCTGGTTCCTCTCGGAGCAAATAGTCACTTGAAGCAGTCGTAAGGATATTTCATTAGATCGTTGGATTCTCACCCTCTCTTCTATTCCGCAAATTACTTCTTCTTAGCGAACAATGGCTCACCGATGTTCTTACCTCTCAACTTCACACCCAAGGCTCTCTCCAACTTACCCAACAATTGTTGAGATGGAATGGCTCTACCAGCCTCGTAATCGTTGATAACTTGTGGCTTCTCGTTACACTTGGTGGCCAACTCCTTTTGGGTCAACTTCTTTTCGGTTCTGGCGGTCATGATGGCCTTACCGACGGAGACATCGAGCTTTTTGACAGTAACAACATCATCGGTGTCATCCAACTTGGCCATTCTTTGACCCTCTGGGTTGGCCTTTGTGTTGGTAGAACCGTACTTCTTGTCAGTACCGATGACGGCACCAGTTCTTCTGGCAGCATTAATTTCGGCTTGAGTACGAGCAACTCTCTCTCTTGGTCCACCGCCGCCAACGCGGGCCTTGGAGCCGATCATAGTAACAGTATCCCAGTCAGACATATTATAGGTTTTGTATAAGTAGTAGTAGTAGTAGTGCTATGAGAGAATGGCAATTGAGGGTGCTCAAGACGTTCGATTGTCCGCCGTCAGCACGTGACCGTGGATCACTATGGATTCCTTTGGAAGCTTGGTCTCATGCAAACCTGCACCGTGCCGTGCACCAGCACGTTTCGATTCATGATGGCAAAGAGTAGTCATGTAGCCTAGAAAGCGGAAAGTCTGAGTCCTGGAATCAGTATCCTGTTGATGCTTCGATTCGCAGAATCTGATTTTCGAACTAGTTTAAACTTGCATTTCTCAAAGCTCCAATCCAACACAGCATGGTGCCCAAGCAAAGGTTTCCCTAAAAGAAGAGGGTATAGCTTCTCATAATTCTATAAAAACTTTGATTGGGGGCGACTTCAAGCCCTTTACTCACTTCAGTTGTGTTTCAATATCTAAAGTGAGGTATTTAACCCGGAAAGTCATTTGCTGCAAAGATATGATAAGTGTCGCGAGATTTAACTAGATCGAGGTATACTTAACTTTAACTAGCTTCGCAAGATCGGCTGGGGCGGCAGCCGACGCGCCTTCTCGTTAGTGATAAGTACACGCTAGACAGTTAAATACGCATCAGGGGCCGCTTTCCATTTTGACACTTTAGTACGAACAAAAATGTCGACAGTTACTGTTAAACCTAGGTCTCCCACAATCAAGGGCTTCTCGGAAGAATTGACCTCTTTTGCCATTGATAGAATCCAAGATAAGGTCGCTCTCAAGAGCAAGTTGCCTGCTGCCCAAATCAGACTCTCTGTCTTGGACAAAAAGGGTAAATATATCCCAGTTGATTCACAAAAGACATTGAACGAGATTTTTGATGCTCAAAAATTGCTGGGAGACGTTGTTCTCTTTGCTAAAGATCTCGGAAAGCAAATTGGTTGGAAGACTGTGTTTATCCTTGAATACTTGGGCCCCTTGATCGTTCACACTCTTGTCTATTTGGCATCCACGTACATATTCAACGTCAAGCAAAGCCAAACTCAAAAGGCTGCTCTTGTGTTGGCATTGCTTCATTTCCTCAAACGTGAGTATGAGACGATCTTTGTGCACAGATTCTCTAACGCAACCATGCCTTTCTTCAATTTGTTCAAGAATTCAAGTCACTACTGGATCTTGTCGGGTGTCAACTTGTCTGTCTTCATTTACTCATTTGAACAAGAAAGCTTGAAAAGCGCAGGGCCCTTGAAAAAGTTCATCTTCCATGTGAACAACTTCTCTCCGTCAACAATCTATGCCATCATCTTTGTCTGGGCCTTTGCCGAGATCTCTAATTTGATCACTCACCAAAAGTTAGCCAATGTCAGAGCTGAAGATTCCAAGGCTTACGTGATCCCTTACGGTTATGGTTTTGATTGGGTTGTCTGCCCAAACTACTTCTTTGAATCTTTGGCATGGTTGGCTTTCGCCGTCTTGGTGGGAAATTGGAGTGCTTGGTTATTCCTTGTTGTCAGCAGTGCCCAAATGTACGTGTGGGCTCTTAAAAAGAATAAGAGATACTTGTCAACTTTCGGTGATGAGTACAAAAAGTTGAGAAGAGCAAAGTTCGTTCCTTTTCTTTTTTAAAAAGAACGGTTTTGGTGCCACTACAATGACTTGCTCGATTGTAAATGTTTTCTCGGCAGTGCTGATGGATTTTTATTCCTGCTTTAACAATGGCGCCATTCATACTATCAAATAAAAACGATTATAGTCAAGTTTAACATAAACTTTATTCTTTCAATTTCAAGCAGATGCTATTGACACAATGTCTTTCGTCTGTTGGAGTTTTGTAGCCTTCGCCCTTGAATATGTGGCCCAAGTGCCCATCACACTTGGAGCATCTCATCTCCGTACGAACCATACCAAAGGAATTATCCTCAATGGTTTTAATCGATCCTGGAATAGCCTCGTAAAAAGCTGGCCATCCACAATGAGCAGGAAACTTTGTGTTGGCTTTATATAAGGGTTGTTCACATCCGACGCACAAGTATTCGCCTGTGCCTGCCGGTGTCTTGACATACTCTCCACTGAAGGGAGCCTCCGTTCCCAGTTGTCTCAATACTCTGAATTGCTCTGGTGACAAGACAGCTTGCCATTCTTGGTCACTTTTCATACTGTAGAAACGATGGTGAGATACGATACCGCAGAGGGAATTTGTACGAAAATTTGGAAGAGCCCTGTTAAAATATCTCAATGGGGTTGTCAATGCTAAGGACTTGGATAAGATCTTGGTCATTAACCTGTGGGTCTGAAAAAAAACTGGGTTGTGGCGCATCCATGTGTTCAACCACCAGTGGCGAAACACTAGGTCATCCGAGACAGCATGCACTACGATAGTGATTGCGTTTCGCAAGGCAAAATTAACGGGTAGTCAATTTTGGCCGATTCATGGCAGATTGCGATATTAAACGGTATTAAAGCATGTCCTAGATTTTGAATTGGAGCTTAGCATTCAACCAGTTTGGTTTTTTTGATAATTTTCTGAATTTTGGATTTTTTGGCATTTAATAAGCTTAAGAAAGATATTGAGTAGCGCATTCTTATTGTATAAACTGGTGCGAAGAACCCACATTCTGAGAACCGAGCCCTTATACCATAAAGTTTCTCGACAAAGAATAAAAAAAATGAAAGGCAACAGGTCAACAGTTATAGTATATAAAAGAGGCACATGATCTCCGTGTGGTCTCTGATTTACTATCAGGATACATTATAGATTCTGTATTACCTTATCTAGAACTTGTGATTAATATCGTTACTATGTTTCCTATTGTATTCAAATTTATATATCTATCTCATGAAGTAGTTGTATTTGCCGTTAAGTTCTCTGGAGGCGTCTTTACCTTCCGTCTTGACATCCCATTGGAGCTCAATGTCCAACTCTCTTGGATTTTTGAAGTTTGGCCTAGATGCAATGGTTCCGTTGATGACATCTCCCTTCTTCAAGTCAAGAACGTGGTCCATGTAGAAAACAGTTTGCTTCCAGTGAGTGTACTTGTTCATTGGACCAGTAGGCAAGGTGACCTTCTCGTCACCTGGGAAGTCACAGTCGAACCAGACAATGTAGGCATGACAAAAGTCAGTGTCAATGGCCTTCAAGGTAAATTCACGGCTGAACTCTAAATCTTCCTTGGTGCAGGTGTTGATATCGAACTCAAAGAACTTGTGTGGGGTAGTGATCAAACTGCTGTTGTCGACAGTGTCGACCAATGGCTCGGACATAGCCACCTTGATGAATGGGGTGTAGTCGAATCCATAGACATCCTCCCAGTAGTGAATCTTGTCATTCTTGTATTGGGCATCTTCAATACCAGCAATAGACATGGAGCACTTGTCAGGCAAGATCAAACCGCCCTCGACCAAGTACTTGTCTCTGGCATACAAGACAGTGTCCAACATGGACTCATACAACAAGAAGTAGCCCATCCACTCGGAGACAATGATGTCAACAGAGTCGACTGGTAAGGTAATGTCCTCCAACTTTCCTTGGATCAAAGTGATCTTGTCCAGGAAACCGTTGAGAGAGACAATCTCTTTAGCCTTATCAATGATGTTAGACATGTCGACGGAGTAAACATGCTTGGCACCAGCCTTGACGGCGAACATGGACAAGATACCAGTTCCACATCCAACATCTAGGACAACCTTGTCCTTGAATAAGTGCTTGTTCTTGTACATGGCTTGACGGTATGACAAAGTTCTGCTGGTGTCTTTAAGCATCTCCTCGTGGATACCGAAATGGTCGTACGAGGAGAAGTAGTGTTGTTCACTGAATGGCAAGGATTTCTTGTCGGTGGCAGACATAATGAATTCAATGGGGTTCTTCTATCAAAAGGTGATGCAGATCAAGGCGAGTCACTTCTAAATGGGAAGAAAATGGGTGTTGTCTTTCCGAGATGAGGTGATGCAGAAACAGTGATTTTTCGTTTTCTTTTTTTGGCGCGATGGCTGGGGAAGCTCATGCACATGGGGCCACGCCGCACACCTGCGTTTATCCGCCGCCAATGCCTGAATTTAAAGGCAATGCCCGAATTTCATGACAATGACAGGATCTGGCAAGGACGTTTGACACACACATGAAACAGGCACATGCCAGAATACAAAGCATGGGGTGTCTACGAATCAGGATTAAATAATTAACGCAAATTAAGTTTCTATAGTTGCGGCTATATCGTTGAGTAAAGATAGACTGCGCGCTTATACCTTTCTGCCAGTCTTGTCCTTGATAAGGTGACAGATACCCGAGGCAATAATACTGATACCGAGCATTGCCACTAAAACCATATTGGAGTCCCGGTACAAGCGTGCTTGGTCAGCAGGCCAGCCACTGTAAAGAGCATATGTGGCAGTCACAGAACCCAAATTACCCAAACCGGAAACCAATGCGGCTGTCACGGCAACACCACTGTCTCCATAGACAGGGCCAAAAATCTCAGCTGCCCAAGACATACAGATAGGGACTGTGGGGCCCAAGCCGAAGCCAGCGATCAAAAGACCACCATACTTGTTCCAGGAGCCTTTGGCGAATGTGGTGACAAACATTCCGCAAATGATGATGAGCGATGCACCAGAAAAGAACAAGGCACGATACTGCTTCATTCTGTCAGCAAAAGGAGTAATGAGCAAGATACCAGCCAAGTCAAAAAGCCAGATTGGTGCGTACAATAAGGAGACGTCAATGGAGGAAAGATTAGGATTGTTGGTGGCAATAATTGTAGATCCGAAAACAGCCAAACCAAATCCAGTACCAACAACACCAAAGTACATGATAATAAGAGGCCACAATCTCAAGTCCAATAAGATCGCCACAACATCAGCCCACTTCCATGTGATCTTGTTGTAGCGCCCAGCGATATCCTTTCTGTGTATTTCTCTTTCTTGTTCGTTCAATGGGTGTGTTGGTGTGAAAAACCTCTTGTAGACAGCCGAAAACTTGTTTGAAGGCTCAGTTTCGATATGTCCAGGACGGTTTGGAAGCCACCACAATAAGGAGATTCCCACAGCAATTGTGAAACAACCGTAAACCAAGTACATCCATTGCCATCCAGTGTAGTTTTTCATACCGTCCATCTTTTGAAATCCAGCACTGACTAAACCAGCGGCAGCAGCCGAAAGCTGCGCAGCAGTGAAATAATATCCAACACGACGAGTCATTCTCTCATTTGGGTACCACAAAGAGATGTAATAAGACATACCAGGCCAAGTTCCTGCACCGACAAGACCCGAAATAAATCTAACAGCGATTAATCCTCCAGAGGAGTCAAGAGCGATGTAACAGGCATAGACGAGACCCACACTGATCACGATACGAGCCAACCAGGACTGTGGGCTGACTCTAGTCATAATGATATTCATCGGAACATCAAAAATGATGTAACCAACGTAGTAAAGGGCAGATGCAGTGGAAGTATCCTTGTGAGTCAAGTCAAGCCTTTGACCTAAGGAGTGTCCTTGAGATCTGTTCATGGTCAACGTGAGACCATACATACTAGAACCGAAAGAGGTACAGAAGTAAAGAAGCCACAAGGCAGGGACGATTCTATAATCCAACTTTCTGTAGATTCTGTCGAGTTCTTGAGGCGATGCCTCAAGGGACTCAGAACTGATACAGTCTTCTTTGTTGTTTGACTCAACAATTGAGTCTTCATTTCCACTTAAACTCATTTGAAATTAAGTTTTTGTATCCTTCTGTCGAAAAGACAAAAAAAAAACAGGAATTAGACCTTACTTTATATCTGATGGAAAGAGGTCCCAACATAGAAAGATTCAACTTTTTTTTTTTGGCCCGACTCGCAGTCGAGAGTCATGGGAGTCATACGCACAACCTGCACATAATGATGACTACGAGTCATGAGTACTAACCATCTATACGGGAAGCGCCATATTTAATCTATATGCGCAGCTGCAGACCTAACCCGAATCCCATTGCACATCGAATGAGACTACTATCATTATCTGAATTGCTTTTCAGGGTCACTGCAAGTGTTGAAGTTGAAAAAGGTACTTCATTGCTGGAATTAAATTTATGACTAAAATGCAGTTGTGTGCCTGCAGACCAACGCACCCGCATTGGTTCATTGATCTCGGAGAGGCCCATTTGTTCATCTGCTTTACAGTGCAGTGCAGTTTAGCCGCATCAAATGTGTCCTTAAATCGCTCAAGGGCCAAACTAAGACTTTCAAAAACACCATGATATGCTTCCTCTCTCGATCGAAGCGATAAATTATCTCTATGCGTGAGAGCCAGTCAAGTTGGTTTACATCAATGACAACCCCAAAAGCCTTGGCCTATATTGGGGAAACTGGATACGATGGCCCTAAACGCTCAAAGCTATGGCATGAAGGGCATGAATGATGCATATCCCAGACCCGGCACACCGCGAATCACGCGCAACGCGATTATCTAAGAGCGTCGCATGTAATTTGGGCGAACTCAACACTTTGATCGATACAGAACGAATGCGTGATCGCTTTTGTCTGCGAGTTGCCGATGTCTCCGACCTCGAAAGTGACCCCCCTATTTTTGTCAGTATGGTATCTTGTCAAAATAGAATCCCTGGAATTATCATGGACCCAATAGTCGCTTGCTGCAAAAAAACACCAGATCTTGACCCCATGAGTTTTTGGCATGGTTAAGAAAAACCAGTCGTTGAAATCTGGGTCCCAGTGTATAGCCCCAAGCTCTTCCTGAGCTAATGTGAGTGCCTGATACACTATGCGCTTCGATTTGAAGATTTTCAAAGTAGCATCAATGGAGTTGCTCCACGATTCTTGCAGTTTCTCATCATTCGCAGCTGGTTTGGCGATGATGAAAGTCCCAATAATGTATCTAGCGAATGACTCTGGTAGGAGAAATTGAAGAATAGATATGAGGATTAGCGCCAACGGAACGATTGGCAAAAATCTGAAGAGTCTGGTGAAGATGACACCAGATTCGGACTTGGCAATGTCCACAATTGTAGGACAGATGAGACCCACAAATTCAATATCAATTTTGCCAGCGAGATCGGGATCATCGAGAAGTCTTTTCACAACTCTTTGAATAATGTATCCGCCCACAGAATGGCTGAGAAATCTCAATTTAGTATATCCACCAAGAACGTGTGTTTTCAAAATCCTGCACTTGTGGTCAATTTGATATTCCAAGTCAAAAAACTGATGTTTTTCTTCATTACCGGCGGCAACGAAATTGTCAGAAGTTTGGAAGCCGGCGTGACTAAGAGCCAAGATGTTGTATTCTGGATACTTCTCATGAATCAAGTCTAAATATGTGGTATAATAATCTATAAGTCCAGGGTTCCCGGGAATGAATACCAACAAGGGTGCATCAGCCGTCTTCTCCTTCTTCTTTGCGGCGAGAAAATACTCGGAGGTTAGAGGATATTGTCTGTTGGTCGTGATAGGCATATCTTTTACGCGAAGTTCATTGAGTAACAATTAGTGATCGTATACAGAAGTTTTGGTTGCTGCGAAACCCTTACACCAAAGTTAAAGATGTGGGTTCAAATTTAAGACATGATGCAGTTCGGAACCAGGTTTATGAATATCCCTCTCGTAGTAATGGAGCCTGCCCGATTTGTGAAACATAACTACAGTTTGTGTTCGTGTTCCGTACTCTGTTGGCTCAAAATCCCCACTGATCTTAGAATCTCCAAGCAGTAATGGAGGGATGAAAATTGAGCTTTGCAAGGCTTTCAATTTTTCTTCGCTCGTTCCATTTCGACGAAGCTTTTCGTCAAATGTATTTAAAGACAAGATATCAAAACATTTGTCTTTCATCAGTTCTTGTGAAAGACCAAGTTCACTGGAGCTTTTTATGAGAGCTGAAAGTTGTCGCACTGCACATCGACATTTTTGCCATGGCTCATAGTAAAGCGAATTCGACACAGAGAAAGTCAAGTCTTGCGAGACCTCTCGATGCATATCATCATCCGATTGAGCCACTGAATGTATTTTACCACGATCACCTCTATTACTTATTACATTCAAATGTGTCAATCTGCCTGTCTGAGGATCTAAATTCAAATGCCCATATATCAAACTGAATCCGTCTATCAGGTCGAGTCTCAGAGCATTCTTGCTAGTGCTATTGAAGGAAGCCATCCATTCTTCATCTGTGAGTTCTGAAGTCAAATAATCAATTGGCAAGATGCCTCTTGATGCTTTGCTTACTTTGTAAAATTTTTCTCGATAATTGAGTAATACCGCTATTTTGCCACTAGAGGTGACCCCGATCCATGTTCCCCGCTCTTCTCTTTTCAAATCTATAGGCGAAATGATTGTTTGCCCGTTCCTTATGTCCCGTTCCGTGGCTAGTTGGGTAGGCCTGTTGAAGTACTCATCTCTATTCGAGAGAAGAATCAAGGGGTAATCAGGGTGGGAGGTGCTGGTAATCAAAATGCACATGTTCAAGGAATTTGATTGAACCTCTTTCGTGCTTTATTATAACCGCACGCGCGAGTGGGGTAGTGCTTGGCTCGGCACGGTTGACACCCTGTCCTTCAGAATATATCGATTAAAAACGTGACAGCCCCATTGTTTAAATTCAAAGCTTGGCAAAACTTCATAACCTAGCATTGAATTTCAAGACTACCATAAGAGGTATCTGCCGGCAAGTTGATTTCGTCTAGTTGAATTGATGCAGAGTATGGCATCATATTCGCTCCCGTTTCATCTGAGCTGCTGGGATAATTTATTTCTGGAGACAAGTCTGTCTCAATCAAACACCCGCCTTCATCATAAGAAGCATAAGAAGCTGCCACGGACCACAATGCTTCGCAGGATTCAGATTTATGACTGCCTTTACCTAATGGGTCCTGAATCATATCCTGCACATCGACACTCGATCCATTTGTTGTAATACATGAGCTAGATACAGCTTCTTTACCATATTCTTCTATGGTTCCATTAGCGAAAAAACTTTTCTTCATTATGGAATCCGCAGAGGGCCTTTCTTTCGGATCCCACAGAAAACATGATTTGATTGCTTTGCATAACTCATAGTATTCTGCACTCATTATACTTGTAGCTTGTATGCCGGCCATGTAAGGAAATACAAAGCCCAATTTTTCCGCCAATTGTATTCCCTCCGGCCATATTCCGCCCAAATCGTCAGGAGAGCGATCTTGATAAAGTGGATGTCCGAGCTTTGTTAAAATTTGCCAGATTTGATCAGTCTCATTAATGCCAGCGAAAAGTGGGCGCGAATTGACCAATTCTACTGCCACAGAAGCGAAAGCCCACATGTCGATTGGCTGCGAATAATGCCTTTGGCGCAATAAGATTTCGGGGGCACGGTACCAGCGAGTAGAAACATATTGTGTGAGGTCTTTAGTGTTACTCACGTGCCGAGATAGCCCATAATCACACAACTTGAGTATATAAAGATCTTTTGCATGTTTGATAGGTACCTTTTGGTCGAAGTACTGCTTTGTAGCAGAAATGAGAATGTTCTCTGGCTTGACGTCTCTATGGTAATACCCATGCTTATGTATATGACTAATAGCACTTAACAACTGATGCAAGATACTCTTGACAATCATTGGTCCAAGAGGGCGACCCTCGTGCTTCTGCATAAATTGATAGAGGTTTTGGTTCATGGGTTCCATGACAATGTTGAGCTTGCCACTAAAGCTATCGATGAACAAGTCAAATATTTGTAATAAGTTTTTGTGCGAAGGAACAGAGAGAATGAACTTGATCTCGTTCATTTTTAAATAATCCTCCAGCTTTCTTAACTGGCTTTTCATGACTTTAATAGCCACAAGACCATTAGCACAAGCGGTGTTTAGAGAAGTGTGACTCAATGGTTCAAGAAGAGTACCCACTTTAAAGTCATGATTTTTCAAAAGCTCCTTCATATCTCCCTTATGCTTGGCTAACACTGCACAACCAAAACTACCAAAGCCCAATCTGGAGATCATGAAATACTTTTTCAGAAATGACTTGTGCTCAATGGTGATCTGCTTGGAGGTCGACATGATTCACAAAGACGAGTTTCTAGTAATTTAAATTAAACGCTTTCAAGATTTTCTGACCTCTTGCAACAGGGAGTTCTTTTAGAGCTTGCGATCTATTGATCAAAGGCAAGATCACTTGAGAGGAAGAAAGAGGGAGGACTAGAGAAATGAAAAGAAAATATATTAAATGGCATTTTTCAATATCAAGATGCGGGCCACTTGACACAAAAGACGTGTTGGCTCCCGTCATTCCCAGTTTGTGATTTCGAAATCTCGTTTGATAGGCGAAAGTACAAAGACAAATATCTTTTGGCGTGAAATTAAATATGTGCAGCCAAGGAGAAGCTGCAAATGCACAAAAACCTTTGAAATTCTTCTTCCCCTCTGGAAGCTTTCTCTGATTCAGAGATCTAACTCGAACCGCTTTCTCATGGCGGTTAATGTGTAAGTGTGTGTATGCTGTTTGGTGTCTGGTGTTTGATGTTTTAAGCTTTGATTTGATCAGATGCGCACAAGATCGTGATGAGACTCACATTAATTAAGCGAGTGGCATCTTTTCTAGCTTACCAGCCCAAGAAATGATTCTTCATCTGACAGATTCACATCGATGATGTGATTCGCATCACCTCGAGGCTCTTCATCAGGATGCTGGAAGATATCATCGGGGAATAAAGCCGAGGGCTCCACGGTATAACTGCTTATGATTATCCTGTCACTGTCTGAATTTTGGGGTCCGCAAAAAACGTCATCGACTTCAATCGAAGATGCCATCATTGCCTGCAAGCGCTTAGTGATGGTATGCTGAAGTTTACAGGACTTACCACGCGGGCACGAGGCATTCTCCTCGTAGTCTGGGCAATTGTAAAGATGCAAAAAGGGACACGAATAGCCACGGTCACACCATCCGCTGATAGCAAAAGGACGGCACGTCCAAATAATGTAGCGGGTGTCTTTGGCGAGTTTGGGAAGCCGATGGGAGTATCTGCAATCTTTCTTGTGACAAGTATCCTGGTAGTTGTACCTACATAGGGCAGTGTTACATTCGTTAGGAGTGTGTGAATAGGGACAATCGCCAACACACTTTCCCGCCAAATAATGCCGGCATAAACTGATGGCGTCCAATTGATGTTCGAATGGGCATTTGATTCCCTTGGCACAGAACCCCGTGCGAGAAAAGTAACGGCACTGTTCGTCACTTTCCGTCTCAGGAATGCGGATCCAGTCGCCTGTGTCGCAAGCCACAAATCGCCATGAGTTCCACATCATTTCGGACTGCGCTTGGGGACAGCGCCCCTTCAACGGAACAAGCTTGGACCCTTTACCACACACAGCGTACACTATGCCGCCCAATTCGATCCGGTCGCAGTAATCCGTGAGTGTCGAGTTCTTCCCTAGCCGAACCTTCCATTTAGCCTCTTGACGTTGCAACGCTCGGGCTCGCAAATAATGAAGATGGGTATGCTCGTACTGGGCCTCTTCCGACTCCACGCCGGCCGAAGTCTGCGGGTTCATCAGCACACTGCTGGATGCGTTGGATGTGTGCGTGGCGTGAGTTTTTTGTGGCAGTTTTACTATAGATGCTGGATTTTCGGCTCCCCGGATAGCAGAGATGTGCTTGGGCCGAAGAGCTAAGCGGCGACGAAGAATAGTGCGCCTGAACATTTGCCGCTTAAGCTCAATCTCCCTACGCAACAAACGAACGTCGCGCTGCTTCTGCCTGTAATCTGCCGGTTCTACAGCATTCGCCATGTGTGTCTTTGAATATGAGGCCGTGTGTCCGCCGGTGCTGTGAGTGCCGTCTCGCTATGATCATATGTGTGCATGATGTTCCTGCACATACCGATATCAACCTATTCACCTTCTGAGCATCTGTGCTGCCAGTGCAAAGGCAACAACATGTCGTACGACCATGCTCGATCATATGCAAATAGAGCGATAGTGGATATTCTACCGCTAGACAAAGAAACCGCAAGCGAGCTTGTCAACTATACTTTGAGCTTGCCCAATGCCGAAATCGAGACGCACTTGATGGGTCTTTTGGGCCAAAGTGAGGACAGTCTCAACTTCATTTCCAGTTTCCTTCTGTTGAAAATTGATGAAGACAACAGAATCAAGGCACTAGAAGAAAAGGCGGCAAAAAAGAAGAATAAGCCTACTCAAATACCAGAGGCAAACCCCAAACAAAAGCAGAGGGCTGCGTGGCAATCCGCAGAGGCGCAACCGCAATCGAACAGAAGCCGTCTCAGTGGCAACAAAACCTCAGTTACAATATCGGAGTTATCAGATTTGAAACCATCAAATCAAACATCGTCTAATCAAGCACGAAAAAATAAGAAAAAGAATTTAGACAGTCTTCGTGATATCGAATCCGCATTAAATGAGTTGGAAGTCGAGGACTCGAAGTTGATGGCTTCTATGGAAAATTCGTCTACCGTGAGACGTGTATGCAACTGCATGGCGACTAGACACCCACTCTTCGAAGTTGCGCCCAACTGCTTGAATTGTGGCAAGATTATTTGCTACAAGGAAGGTTTGCAGCCATGTTCGAGTTGTGGAAAAGAGTTGCTCTCTGAACACGAGAAAATCGAAATCATGGATATCCTCAAGTCAGAGCGGGACCTTTTAGATGCAAAACGCAAGCAACCTAAGAATAAAAGCGTACAGGAGCAATCTTCCAAGCTAGCGCCCAAGAAGATGATTAAGTATGGAACCACCACTGGCGGAAATCTATGGAAAACACAAGACGAGGCTTTGAGAATGATCGGAGAGCAGGCCAAAAAACAGCGCATAACAGAACAAGAAATGGAGCTCAAGGAGAAGGAAATGGATGAGCAGAGAAATGAGCTTGCACATTATCAACGGACCAAAGACATTGATCCAGATTTACAAAAGGCTCAGGAAAGATTAGAGACCCTCCTCCACTTTCAGGAAACTGGAGCCGAGAGATCGAAAATCATTGACAATGCCGCAGATTTCGAATTACCCTCCTCTTCTAGTGGCAGCATGTGGCTAAGCCCCGTGGAAAGGGCCTTGCAGTTGAAAAAACAACAGAAACAGCTTCGAAAGATGGAATCACAGGAGAAGGCGTTGACCGGCCGGACGAAGAAAGTTGTTGAAATGGTGATCAAGGATGGAAAAGTTAAAATGGTGGAAAAACAAGTCGTCGATCATGATCCCGTGGCTGAGAAGGAAGAGATTGGCGATTTGGAGGCTATCATCAAACAAGATAAACTCGACAGCGAAGCGAAGATGGCCAGGGGTACATGGGATTATGAGAATGACCAGGATAAGTGGGAACGCCCCGTTTACGCTGGAGCGCAAGGCACCCAGAATAGAACCGATACTTACTTACCCCAGCGCAGCAAGGTTCAAATTACCCAAATGGATGACGCCGAGCTTGTCGCCGCGCTTCCTTCGTAACAGAATTGATAGAATCGTACTCGTATAAATTATGTATTAGCGTCTTTTCATGCGTTGTTTGAACTTCTTGGCTCTAGGATCATTGATCTTGAGCCTTTGGAAGTTGTTACTCACCGGGGTGATCTTGGTGCTCAATTTAGGATTTTTTAAGATCGGCATGTTCTCATTATCTTCGTCATTATCGTTTGTTTCATCGTCGTCAGTAGGCTCATCTTCGGAAGCTTCGCCATTCATGTACTTCTCCAAATCCAATTGGTTTGCTCTATCAAGCTTTTGTATCTCTTCATGCACATCTTTACCTTCGAAGGCATCTTCTCCGTCGCCATCAGCACGGGGCTTGATTTTCCATCTTCTCGTAGTTCTCTTTTGAGTCAATGCCTTCTTGCGTTTCCGGGCCAAGCTGGGAACCTCCTCACGCTCAGCCACCTCAGCCTCCTCACGGAGTATGTTCTCGATTTCGAGAGTCTCCTCTTCAATTTCTTTCCGTTGCTGTTCAAACTCATCTGTCAGGGCCAAATTCTGGTACTCCTGAAAAATTTGAGACACCCTCTTGGCGCCGCCAAATGACAAATATCTTTGGGATTTGAGTGGGGAGGGAGATACCTGAAAGTTTTCAGATGACTGCAGTGGTTTCTCGGGAGTCTGGAATATGCTGTTGTTTTTGGATGGCGATTCCTGACTAGATAGTAGCGATTCGCTGAAAGAGAACTTGCTTGTTACTTTGCCAAGGTAGAAGGGCGTCTCCATCGCGGGGTCCCGCACGTCTTGGGGCAGATCCTGCTTGGACGGGGAGGCAGCGGTCTTGAGCTTTTCCATTAAGCTTCCTGAACTCTTGGATGGCGTCACGTCGGCAAGATTGATGCGACGGACAGACCGTGTAGGCGTCTTAAAGATGCTCATGACCTTCAGCGGCGAGTCGCCCACGAGACGGTCGTCTTTGCCGGCTATGCCCCCAACGATTTCACGTCTCACGGGAGAAGAGGCTGGAGGACTCATAAGCACGTCGAATAAAGATAAGACTTTGCCATTGGCCTGAGGCGTGGGCCCTAGCTCTGCGTCTCGTGCGGCGATGGCAGTTTCGCCGTCCTCGTCCTCTGTAAGGTAGACATTGACAGTATGGTCAGAGGTCGGTGTTTCGGAAGGGTTCTGGGCTTTATGTAGTTTTGCAGGTGGCTTGGGGGCCGCTTTGTCTTTTTGTATTGGTTGAGTGTGGCCGGCTTCGGCCTTCTTCAAGTCATTGTACGCCTTATACGCTTTGCGGATGTCAGGATCAGCCTTGACATCGCCCTTGGACGGCGGTTTTCCGTGGCGAGCTGCAAACTCTTTCTCCCATTCTTTTATTCGAAGTTTGTAATCTAATATACTGGTCATGGCTGGAAGGAAATGTATTGAGTGGATGGTTAAATTACATGAGCAGAGGCAACAGAAACGCGACGCGCGTACACCGTGGAAAACGCTGCGGCTGCGCTGCTTGGTCTCCGGATTGCGAACGCGCCCTGCTCATGGGAGTGCGCGGGTGCAATCAATCTATCTATGTACAGTGGATTTTTGAGCATTGCAGCAATGTTCACATTGAAATTCGGAGACGAGTGCCCAGCAGACCAATGTAGATATGTGCCGCAGAGGTCCATACTATCAGAGCTTCTCCAAGAGCTGCAGTATGCCTTCGAATGCTGGCTTTGACTCGCTGTCAAATAAGCCGATCATATGTTGCACAGCGTCAATGAAGGCACGCTTCTCCTTGTCGTCGCCAAAGTGGCCCGAAGTCTGCGCCAAGGCTTCGAGAACGGAGCCGCCGACAGAGGTCGAAGTTTTCCAGTATGTGTTCATGAAGTGGAGAATCTGGGCCTTGTTCGACGTCAAGGCCAAGAAGACGATGAGTCTCACCCATAATCTTAGCGCTTCTTGAGATTGCAATGCATTGGGGAAACTCATTCTCTCCCACTCATCCCAGAAGCGGGCCCACTTTCCGGCGTTACCGTATGTAAAAAGAACAAGTTCGCGGAAATGTGTAGACAGAGTGGATTTGGGCTCTGTCTTCAGATTGTGGAACTCGATCAATGAGAGTACGTCACGCGAGTTGTTGGAGGAAAACGTCATGGCAGGAGGTTTCGATCCGAGCTGCTGAGGCATGTCTTGGTCAAAGAAATCATCAACATGCTTGGAAGTCACCACACTGTTATTATCGATGTAGGTTAAGCGCCACAAGAGCGGGATGAAGCTAGGATTAGCTGCCATGCTGAATTTGTCGCCAGAAAACTGATACAAGGTAGATATGAATGCCGACAACTTGTGGAAGTCCATGTCGATCGATTCCATGGCGGAACTATTCCGGGTAGGAGAATCGACAAGAAGCTTCAAAAACTCCGTGACGTCATTAATCTTATGGTCGCTCAAACCTTCTTGAGGAACTTTGCAATCGCTATATTTTTCGTAGAAGGCGTTTTCAACTTCCTGGAAGCTCAAGACCTCGGGGTTTATGCAGTGGATGGCTCTGTAAAGTCTGATTTTGTGATTGTAGTCCGACAAAGAGGGAGACTGGAAGTCTGCGTCAAATTGCAGAACTGCTTGCAGGAGAGTCTCAGCTGTAGGATCGGCGGGAAGTGCCATTAATCTCTCTAAATGAGAGGCCAAACCGCGAGAAGTAGATAGCAGTCTTCTGGAAGCCATCGTGTGGTATCTGCGGATACCACTGAAAATATGGTCCGAGACAGAAGGACCCGAGTGCTTCCGCTCATACAAATGCAAATCTTGTGGAGCACACCACAAGGACTCCAAGTTCAACTCCTCTCTTCTTTCGGCGGTCATCATGTGGACATCGACATTCTTGAGATGGAAAAGAACCCAACTGTTGGCCGACTTGCCGTACTCATTGTCAGTAGCGGAGGGACCCTTACGAGCCTGCCTCAAGAGTCTGCGGCGCTGTGCAGGGGTCTTTCCACTGGCAATCATGCCCTCGATTTCGGGTAAGACATTGTGAGCATGCTTGATGTGGTTTCTCAACTGAGCCCCAGCCTTAAAGTTGTGCCTTTCAGATTTGCCGGTGCCGATTATGATGAAGTCCACAGAGTTGTTATTCATTCTGAACTCGTGGTCTTCTCCAAGCTTCGTCATGTCGAAAAGAGAGAGATCGTCCATGCCATAGTCTTTGGCGAGAAGCGTAAGGAACTCCTCGACGTGTGGAGGCGCGTGGTCGGGCACTTCGGGGATCACCACTTGTCTTTCGTCAATCAACTCTGACTTGATGTCATTCCGCAAATACCATGGCGTGGAAATGTCGTCGGGTGTTTGCCCAGACGAATCCAGCGCGGCCTGGCTTTGCGGCTCGGGGGTCTCCACATCCTGGGCAAGCGGACTGGAGGTCGTGTAGCGCACCAGCCGGAGGCCAGTCAAAAAGTTTTGTTGAAGGAGGTGAGACGCTCTGGCGTAGGACGCCCGCATGGGCGGAGGAACTCGAATCATGGCTAGTCTTGAGCTGGTGTAGTGAGGAGGGCTTGGAAAAGTGGAGCGAAAAAATGAGTGATAGCGCGCACCATAGCCGTGTACTGGCGCAACACAGCGGTTCTGGCGGGAGAAGCACAGGCATCTACATACAGCGGAGGGACAGTGGGGCCGGCAGACATGATAGTGAAAATGCCCGTAACGGAGACCCGCAGCCATAGCGCCAACACCACCATTGGTATCATCGGAATATACTGATTTTCTTATACGAAGAGGCCTCAGCGAGCGACCATGACACCCCAAGTGACCCACAAACACTCACGCACGAAATACGAGTGGCGTCGGAAGAAAGATGGGCACAGCGGAGAAGACTGCCGGGCCACTTAAACCAGAGATTAGTTCCCAGCAGACATTTTGGGGCCAAAGCATGCGGCTGGTGAAAACGATCGGACTGGCAGCTCTATGGGCAGTGGTTGCACCCACCGCAGCGCGCACCGGCCGCCAGCACCACAATCCGCAGATGCACTACTTCGATGAGCACTCTACAAGAAATTTTAGAGGCAACTCAGAAGCACACGGCAAGACAAAATGGCCAAATTAGTCCACAATGTACAGAAGAAACAGCACAAAGAACGTTCGCAGACGCTGGACCGCGCCAAGTACGGGCTTCTAGAAAAGAAAAAAGACTACAAGTTAAGAGCCAATGAGTACCACAAGAAAGAGGCGGCGTTGAAGTTGTTGAAACAGAAGGCCGCCCAATACAACCCAGATGAGTACTACCATGCCATGACAAGAAAGAAGACCGACAAGGACGGTATCCTCATCAGAGAGCGGGGGGCAGAGAACCTCAACATGGCTCAGATGAAGCTCTACAAGTCGCAAGACGTGAACTACGTGAGAACCATGAGGCTTAACGAGACGCAGAAAGCGGAAAAGCTAAGGAAGTCGTTGGACTTCAAGGCCCAGGGAAAGCACACGGTTTTTGTCGACAATGAGGAGGAGCAGCAGGCATTCAACCCAGCCGAATACTTCAAGACCGACGAGAGCTTGCTAGAACGCAGGGAGAACAGACTAAAGATTGAACAGCTCGAGAACAGAACAAGAGTCATCCAGCGCGAAATCGAGCACGAAGACAAGCAAATCAGCGACAAGGAGAAGCTCCAGAGATACAAGTTGTTGAAGGAGAGAATGCAGCGTGAGAAGGAGTTGAGAGAGGTCGAGCAGAAGTTGGAGACCACGCGGGAGTTGATGAAGAAGGGAAACAAGAAGAAGTTGGTGGACGACGAGGGCAACGCTGTCTTCAAGTGGAAGAACGTGCGCAAAAAGTAAGCGGCGGCATCCCAGGGCCCCAATCTATAGGAAAGTAGCGGTTGAGATTATCTTTAAATATACAATACGGCATCAGAAGCACATGGCGCCCGCGGGAGGCTACTCGCTCAAGCTTTTGTTGACATACTCGACGAAGACGCTCTGGATTCTATCCAAGTCGATGCTTCTCATGCGGTTCAATGCCACGAACGCACGCCTTATTCTCTGCAACTGTGCAATGCTGGTGCCGTCGGCCGGCATATCCACATAAAGGCCTTGAGTCTTATCGATGACGGCCTGGCCGCCCGACATCACTTGCTGGTGTTGTACGATCTTGCTGACCACGTCGGACGTGGTTCTATCTAGCTCCTGGAGGTAGTTGTTACCTGAAGTGGGCTTGACCAACGTGGCGGCGTTGGGCGGTGGCGCCCGCTTGAGCACAAGCGAGTCCCAGATCTGGTCGATGGGCAACGACTCTTGTTCGTAGTCACTCACCACCGTGAACAAGGGACTGTCCCAGCGGGAGTCTGCGTTGGGCTCCTCGTAACGCATGGCCAACTGCTTGATCACCTCCTCGTCCCAGGGCTGCGCGTGGTCCTTGTTCCACTCCAAGCACTTGTCCAACGGGTTCATGACCTGGAACACACAGTGCGGCGTCACCACACCTTTGGCCTCGCAGAAGAGCTGGTAACGAAAGCCCTTGATGTACGATAGCGAGTCAAGGATGACAAAGGCAGACCGCGAGAGGTCCCGCTTAACCACCGACAACTGGGTCCCCCGCGCATGCTTCTCCAAGCCCGAGTCCCGGTACGTTTCGTGCGAGATGCCTAGACTCTCGTCGCTGTGGTAGATGATCTTGTAGTTGGCTCCCGGCGCATTCTCCTGCTGTGCACGGGCGATGCGCTCCTCCAACTGCGCCACAAGTTTCTTGGCCCATGTGGTTTTGCCCGAGCTCGGGAATCCAGTGAATGTGATCAACGGCATGCTTTGTTGCTGGTACTGTGGTGGCCCACTGGTGCAGAGGCGGAGAAAGTTCGCACCGAGCACAGGCTGCGGAGCATCGCGTGGATGCTGCTCGCGCATGCCACCCGGGTAGGCCCTACACCTTCTGCATCAGATACTCTTGCCCCCGCCTTGTCGATAAACTCTTGGCTGCGTCCTAATCTCAAGACACACAAAACCGCCCGCAGGATGACTTTCTTGCCCAGAAAGGTGTTTCCCGACTACCGCTTGGTCTTGTCCAACTTCAAAGGCCACCATCAGAAGGCGCTCACCAAGTTTGGCCACTTGGCGCCACAAATCGACTTGATCTTGGAGGTCCGGGATTCCCGGGCCCCGATCTCCACCACCAACGTGCTCTTTGATCGTGTGCTTGCCCGGAAAAAGAAGCTCATTCTATACAGTAAGAAAGACCTATCCATCTTGAAGCCCGAGCTCTTGAAGTCCTGGCACCAAGACGAGCCGTTTTTGTTTGTGGATACTCGGAGCAAGACAGATGCCCGTAGTATCCTAGCGGCCGTCGGGGACCACTACAAACTGATGCATCCTCCACCACCGTTGGGGCTTCGAACAATGATCATCGGTATGCCAAATGTGGGAAAGTCTACTTTGGTCAACACGCTACGGTCAGTAGGGTACACATCAAAGCTCCCCGATGCCATCAGCTCCAAGAAGAAAAAGGTTGCCCGGACTGGTGGCCAACCTGGTGTCACCAGAAACACCAGCGAGATCATCAGACTCAGCCAGTCGCCAGATATACTAGTATATGATACTCCGGGTGTCTTTTTACCTACCGTCAAGGACTCCGAGACCATGCTCGCTCTTGGCCTTGTGGGATGCATCCACACCTCTTTCATTGACCCTGTTATTCAAGCAGACTACTTACTTTATGTCCTCAATCTTCAGGACCCCCTGGGTGGCGGCTACTCCGAATTCATGAAGCACCCTACAAACGATATTCAAGAACTTCTCTTTAACGTGGCTAAAAAGAGGCGGAAGCTTAGAGAGGACAACTCGTACGATGAGGTTGGAATGGCCATTCATTGGACAAACTCCTGGAGGCAAGGAAAGTCCCGCAAATACAGGGGCCTCTTCGATGCTCCTGCTATCTTAGATGCCAATGTCGATGAAGTTAAAGAGCTTTTGAAAACCGAGAAGACTAGAATTAAACTGACCGCGGTGAATGGCCGGATCACCAACAGTCTTGGTGAAGACGGAACGGGCATGTCCAAGAATCGGAATAGAACAGCGAAAGATCGAGAGTATGACTTGAGAAACCAGCTTTTCAAGCTCTAAACCAATTGTTATGTACATAAAATTACACGCCTTTATAGACCGAAATCAGGCACTTCGGAGTAGTCGCCTTCATCAGCTCCGTAATTGCCCTTCTTGGAGTGGATGCCGTTGCTATAATCCACTTTCTTTCTCTTTAGATCCTTCTTGGAATCGTACCGTATGTTTAATTTCTCAACTAGACGCTTGGCCGTCGTAGTCGTGCCTTTCTTGGGCCCCTGTTCCTTCAACGTAGCCGATGAATTTGCGCTTAAGCAATTGTCCAAATTGTAGAAATTGGTGGATCCATTTTTACCCTTAAGGTTTTGTTCGATAAACTTAGGGTTCTCGAAGTGTTGAATCCAGTCCTCTGCATCCAAGGAGTTGAGGAGAACGCTGCGCAAGTAAGTCTGATACTTATTTGTAGAAGGCGAACTGCACAAAAATGGATTCGAGTTTTCGAATTCAGAGGGGAGTGCTAGCTTGGCGGTTTCTTTTCCAAGTAAAGTTATTTTGTAGTTATCTATGACACCTGCGAAATCGTCCTTGTCATCGGTTTCTTCCTTCAAGGTTTTGGAGTTCACGAAATCTTCCATGAGACTGTTTATCAGGGATTCATCATAATCAGTGTCTTCTTCTCTTTCAAAATCAATGTACTTGCTTTTCTCAGAAAGAGGCACAAAATTTCCGATCTTCTCATCGGCTTTGAAAGGCAAGCGAATAAATAGAAAACAGCTTGTGAAAGAGTCACCTCTTTTAATTTTGACCGGTATGAGCGCACCGACCTCTATTTCCTTTTCTTGTTTTCTGATAAGCCGACAAAGACCTGCAAGGTTCTTAGAATACAAAGCTTCCGCAAAGGCAAAGAATGCAGTCAAGTCTCTTTTCAGAGAGGCTTTTTCAGGGATGGCACATAGAGCTTCATCCGTAAAGAAATGCTGAGGTATTTTGTCATTATCAATAAAGCCGAATATGTCAAAACTGGAGCGCAAGTCGAACTTTGTGGACTTGAGCAAGTCTTCATCAAGGGCTATGAGATCGTAATTGGAAAATTTGAGACCAGGAGTTAATGATCGAGAATCGACGGGCACTTTGTCAAAAGAATTTTCAGTGTTGGAGTCCACGTTCTCAAAAACAGTTATCGGCAAGTCTCCATTTTCCTTTGATTGTGGGTTCTTCTCCAATACATAGTGAGTGGTAACCCTCTTGAGTTTAACTATGTTGTCTTTGTCTGCAATGTAGTCGTGGGAGAGCAGCGGTGATGACTCGGA
This sequence comes from Metschnikowia hawaiiana, assembly GCA_002893645.1. Classification (NCBI taxonomy): domain Eukaryota; kingdom Fungi; phylum Ascomycota; class Pichiomycetes; order Serinales; family Metschnikowiaceae; genus Metschnikowia; species Metschnikowia hawaiiana. The sequence continues at coordinate 289,700 of NXGY01000012.1, forward strand.
CTTCACAGCGGGGTAAAGCTCAATCTGGAAGGTGGAGCAAAGCTCATCCGAATCTGACAAATATGTCATATCATTGAGGGCGACAGGATAGTTAGCCGCAAAACGTAACTGCCCTTTGTAAACTGAGATTGGACGGATCTTTTTAATAGGAGGGTGGTTCATAAGAACACTAGCAGCAACATCAGCAGAAAATATTTTACCGTTGGCGAACGCACCCACGAGGCCCTGGAGTATGTGTGGGTATTCTGAGCACAGGCCCGAAAGAATTACGTAAAGATTGGCGGGCAGATCTGCAAAGAATTTGGGCACCAAGTCGATCAAAGCTGCAGACTTGGGATTATAGGAGGACTCCAGAGAGGTGATAAGGATGATATTGCGTGTGAAGACCTTCTTCCGGGTGTTTTCTAGTAATTGGGAGCAGAAGAGAGTTGCCTGGATGCCGTCACAGGCGTTCTCGAGGGGACGCAGCCCATGAAGCGCTCTGAGACTATGTTTGAGCAGCCTTAGGCCATCGAAAGTTACAACCTGCGATTCTTGCAATACTTGCAAGCCAACAAACTTGCCAGAGTCTGCCGCCGAGTGGACAGTAGCGTTGGAATTGAAGACGAGCACTGAGACATAATCCGTTTTCAAGCCCTTTAGAAGTTTGGAGGCCAAAGTCTGGAAGAGGTAATCATAAGAGGCCCACGGAGCTAGCGCATCCACAACAAAAATGGTCAGCTCTTTGTCAGCCATCAGAGACTAAAAGTGTGTTGGAAAGATTTGGTGAATTGAACGGGGGAAGAGAGCCTGACCGCCTAACCGCCCAACCGCGTGTGGGGATGTGAAATGCGCACCAAAAGGTCTGGTGCAACATAGGCCAAGTGCATTTGCCAAGCACTGAGGAAGAGGCATTGCATCAAGGCGCCCACCCATACTATGATCTCGAGAAGAGCGTGGCTTATAGGGAAAATCAAAGATTGGTAGACCCAAAAATAGAGATAAAGGAGACAGAGAAGAGTTCTGTGGCCAGCTAAAAAATGGCGGCTCAAGTGAGAGCGAGATATGGGAGCAAATACAACTATTTCAACTCTAGACTCTGATATGTAGGTGCGGCTTTTGGAAGCATTACCAATGCGACCGCCAAGTTTTAGAATTGGAGGTCAGAGTAGAGTAAAATAAGACAATGCCATATCTCGCTCGGTAGATCTTGCAACACGCGCGTGCAACACGCGCTTCCATACATATATTCTAAGCCACATAGCCAGTAAACCCGCTTGTCCATCTATGCTGGTCCGTTCCCGAAGTTTCGTTGTGGAAGCGGCATACACAAGCTGAAGTCTCGTTCACAATTTAAATGTCTGGTTCAATGGGTATTGATGCAATACATGCACCCAACAAACTAGACGCTCGAAGTGATCGTGAACAAGCAGTCGTGGGGGGCGTCAACAGGCTTAATGCCGGACTTTTGTCTACGTAGATAGCAAGAACCCTCGAAAAGAAGCGACCCCAAATATAGTACCAGAAAAAGTACAATGCCGAGACCACGGAGTACCTTCAAAAAAAATAGACCCGAGGAAGAAGCGCATCTACGAGAAAAAATCTCTAGGGCACAGTCCACAGAATGACAAGACGAGGAGAATCTTGGAAGCCGGAAGCCAAGAACAGCCACAGTTCACGGAAGGCGAGTAAGCAGCGGGCCAGGAGCAGGCAGGCCAGAAAAACGACAACAAAACAACAGTTCGGAGCCGACTAAACGGGATGGAAGCGAAATGGGAGCCGAAAGCATCTACTGCATGAGATGTGCGATCAAGAACGAAGGGCCAGCCGTGGTGGCCTCATAACCATCAGCGTCGCCCACACATGTTTTTGGGCGCAGGTTTCAGCACGGATATCTGGGAGAATGTTAGACGTCCTTCCAGAGCACCACGCCCAACCTCAGGTGAACGAGACCGCCTTTGAATGTGCTCTGCGATAAAACAGAAACACATGCTTCGACCGCAAAACCACGCTCGTCTTGGCATCGCTAGGGCACCACCCCAGCTGAGGGCGCCTCACCATCCCTGGCTAGTGTGCATCTCACATGTGCGTGAAAGATAGACGAGTGTCTGCAGTCGCGCGATAATTAGGGTACATGACATGAGGTATCTATTGTTGTCTTAACCTTTGGAACTATTCATCCATCTGTGTTTTTGTCGGTACCTCTGTTGGTGATTTTATTGGCACTCCTGCTGGTGTTATTGCTGGTACCGCATCTCTAGAAGTCTCATCATGGATCGCACGGGTGCCCCCTTCAATCCCCAATACCCTACAAAAGATTACATGTTACCCACCAACAACCAACCTCTTGGCGTTCCGGCCGCTCCGATGCCACAGATTGCGCCAGTGGGCTTTCAGCAAATGCCAGCTATCCACTTGAACGCAGAAGGGCCTCATGGCAACACCATCGCAGCACCACATGGTCCACTTGCTGACCACAGTCCGTTACCTGGCTACCATTACTTTAACCACTTCCACGACCCGGAGCGGAAACAGCATCTAGACCAGGCATCCCTCCACGGCCACCTGCCTCTGGGTCAGGGGCATCCAATGCCAATTTCATCTAGACAGAACTACAGCGACCCCCTGGCGTCCTCTGCCCCATATCACTACGGGTCGGAACTTTCACAGCCGCTCCCGGTCCAACTGCAACCCTCCCCCTACTACCATCGCTTTCCGGACGGTGCTAGATCAATGCATCAAAACTTCATAGATCAACCAGCTCGGCAGCCTGTGTTGATGAGAATGCCAAACCAACAACCTGCCTCGTACCTGAACATTGTGTTAAACCAGAACGTGAATTCCGATCATCTTCGCCATGCCCGTCCGCCAGTTTCCGCTCAACAACACAACATCCCCTCTCTCGAATACGAGTCGCCCGCTAATCGGAACTTTTCTCCCAGCTACCCACGCCCGCCCCAGTCTTGCCCTGCTGTAAAGCTTGAGGGTTCGCCGCCTCTCTCTGTTGCATCCATAAAAGGCCCGGCGGAGACTTCCAAAACCAACTTCAAGCCCACTCAAACCAAGAGAAACTCTCGTCCGAAAATCAACAAGCTAGAGAGCGACTACAAAAATTCCTTACGTAAAACAGAAGGCGTTATCGGAGAGCATAGCCATGATGCGATCTACGAGAACTTTCGCTCTGTTTTGGGAATCCCTACTCGCAGAGCTGATATAAATAAGTCTTGCGAATTTAATCTTGAAAGTCCTTTAGAAAAGCAGCTATTTGATCTTTTTAGCAAGGACATAGCTGTTTTCATTGACATTTTTCTTACCTACGATTATTTCGAAAAAATTGTGTCCGAGCTTGCTCTTTACGACGATACGAGGATGATTTTAGACTCCGTGCTTTGTCTCAGTTCTCTCATCTACCAAAGAAAGTACCCACTGCAGATTGATCCATTATGTCCTCTCAAATACTACCAAAGAAGTGTCAATTCGATTCGGTACAATCTCAGTTTACCTGAAATTGATAATCCAGAGTCTGGGCTTTTGGCCCGGTGTCTAATAAGCACCAATATTTTATGCATCTACGAATTGTTTTTCATCGCTATTGACAGCACTTACGTGAAAGGCGCGGGAAGTATCTTAACGTCGGTTCTATCAAGAAGTTCACAGACGACAAGTCGGTTAAAGGATTCCCAATTTTATGAAGTCTGCTTCTGGGCTACCTACGTATGTGATTTAATCCTCTCACTAAAGCTTGAGGTCCCTATAATGTACCCTAGCAATGAGGTTTGGAAAGCACTAGATCCCGCCTACTTCAACAGCTTTGACATTTATCCTACTGATGATTCTAGGCTCTCCGAAGACTCAGAGGAATGCACGGGCTACGTTATCTCAAACGACAAGACTATTTGGTGGTGTCACAAGATAATGTTGTTATGTGGCGAAATAATAAACTTTGTTAACCTGAGCAACGTTATCACTTTCAAGGATTATGAGATGAACGCTAGCTTTTTTTCGTGGGTTCAGTTGAGCGCAAAATTGAATGAGTTCGACAAGAATATGCCCATTTATTTAAAGCCACTTGTCTACAAACCCGCCCCAGTTGACACCGGTTTCCCAACCATATATTTTGACGATGAGAGAACTGCTATCGTGTCTATTAATCTAAAGATGTCGAAACTTTTATTATATTCCGGCTGTCACAGATTGAACATCAAAGATCAGTCCTTAATTGATCAAGAATTTCTCAAGTATCCCCCAAACTATGGAGAAAAATTGGCCATAGATATCGCTGGAATTATGCAAACATACGACTCTAATCTCAAAGTGTGGCCCGTAAACATACACTCGTTACGACAAGCTGCGAAGTTCATCGATCCAAAGTCCCCATGTCACGACAACATGAAAAAGTTAGTCACTAAAGTGATTAAAGTTTGTCAAACAAACCTGCAAATTCGGACATAGAGTGATAGAAATATGACCATGTTCGTGTATATATAAAAGTTTTTCTGAACTTGTGAAAAAGACTCTCGCTTATTCCTAAATTTCAGCTTCCGCGTTTCATATTAATCTATACACTTATTCTTTAACTGAAAGACCAATGCTGTTCTCGAGGGAATGTAGACAAAAAGAGAATTGCTTCTGTCATTCCATGGTTCGGGCCGTGTGTCAAATGTCAATTTTGATCCCGATTCGGTGATATCGTTGATTCTTTCAAATCCTCCATTAGCCTCAGTATCAGAATTAAGAACGATTTGGTAAGAACCTGGTGTCTCCACTCCCACTTTGTAGTCTGGGAATGATTGTGTTGGATGGAAATTAAATATGAAAAGAAGACCAGCTCTTTCGAAAACAATAACCTTATCACCCTCATGTTTCAAAGAAACATATGCTTGACTTGACTCCAAAATACCATATTTGGTATCAAGGTGACACATTTCAGAGTCAAAATGGAAGAGGTACTTATACCTCAATAAGTCATCTTCAATAAGATTGAATTGGCGTCTCGCGTAGTTATAAGACTCTCCATTTCCCTCTCTTGGAAAATCCAACCATTCTGGATGACCAAATTCATTGCCGATAAAATTCAAGTAGCCCTCCCCTCCTAAGGAGAAAGTTAAAAGTCGTATCATTTTGTGCAATGACAAACCTCTTGAAATGATCTCCGTCATTTCGGACAAAACGGACATGTTGGTGTACATTTCCTTATCCATGAGCCAGAAAGCAATTGTCTTGTCTCCGACTAAAGCTTGATCGTGTGACTCACAGTAGCTGATACATTTTTCGCCATGTCTCCTATTTGTCAACGTGAAGACGATGTTACCCATATCCCAATCTTCGTCTCTCAAGTGCTTTAAAATCTTAATCCACATATCCGGAATTGCCATAGATAACCTGTAGTCAAAACCAATTCCGCCTTCTGCAACTGGCAAGCACAAGGTGGGCATACCACTGACGTCCTCTGCTATGGAAATAAACTTAAAATTGTTTTCTCTAGCACTTATTTCTGAGAGTAATTCGTGTGCTAACATGAGATATGTGATGGCATCATTATCAACATAGTCGTCATTGAAGTACTCATTATAGTCACCGCTGAAACCGAAGCTCAAACCATGATGCTTGTATAACATACTTGTGACACCATCAAACCTGAAGCCATCAAATTTGAAAACATCGATAAAGAATTTCAAATTAGACAAGAGAAATCTGAGAGTCTCGTAATTTGCGTAATTGAAAAGTCTAGAATCCCACAAGTCGTGGTTTCCTTTACTACCCCCATGGAAAAGGTAGTAATCTGTACCATTGAAATTGTTGAGACCGTCTTCAACATTCTTGGAACTGTGTGAGTGTACAACATCAAGGAGTACCCGGATACCCAACAGATGCGCGTGATCAATCAATTCCTTCAATTCCTCGGGTGTACCACAACGGGAGGAGATGGAAAAAAAATTGGTCACTTGATACCCAAAACTGGCGTAATAGGCATGTTCCATTACGGCCATTAACTGAATCGTGTTATAGCCTAGAGCATGAATCTTTGGTAAGGTATCACGCGAAAAGTCCTTGTAGGAAGCAATACGAGGCTGACTCGAGGAAATTCCAACGTGTGCCTCATAGATTTTTATTCCATCGCCGTGATCGATAGTTGGCCTGGGGCTTTTGAACTCGTAGGGCTCACTGGGGTTCCAAAATCTGCCGTCAAACAATGGCTGATCTTTAGTCTGAGTAGCTCTGATCCCCCAAGGGTCAAGACGATGAATTTCCTCACCAGTAGGAAGTTTCATAAATATCTTGTACTTCGAGTCATGGGAGATGGCAAAGTTTCCGTTGACAGGAGGAATGACCAATTGCCATAAGTCGAAGTCATTTACCTTGGTGAATTTGTGAGACTCGGTGTTCCAGTTGTTGAACTCACCAACGAGGGAGACGCCAACAACATTTGGGATATACTCCGACACGGTGATTGTCTTTGTTTCAGCATCACAATGGACACCGTATTTCTCATAGGATGAGGCAAACTCCAAAAGAGAGCCTTCACACTGCTGGAATTTGTCCAACCATTTGCGGAATTGCAATTGGCGATCAATTAAGGGTTGTGAGTATGGCTCTAACCAAGGGTCCAAGTCCAACACGCCTTTGATAAGGGCTTTGTGGTCAGCAGAATCAGACATGGCACTGGGAGTTTTTTTAGCAGTTGTAAGGACGACTTTTCTGCTTGAAGAATGCTAAGCGTGTGTTAATCCAGGCGAAGTTTCGGTGCAAAAATTGAGACACGTTCAGCCGGCGAGCGGATTGCCATTTTATAACCAGCCACCGACCCCAGATTTAATGGACCGCTCGCAGTATGCGCGCAGTTTCGAACACACCCGACGTACGTATGGCATGCCCGCGAAACCTGCCACCCCGCTGAACACTACACATTTTGGGTGAGTCGCGCCTGTTTGCTACGGGACAGCCCCGCTTCAAAAAAAGAAAAAAAAAAAAACTCATGGTGCTTGGGGAAATGATAGAAAAGTAACGAGAGAAAGCCAAATCTCTGGGGGCCTCGGTGTTTGGAAGAGGATTTACCAACAACCCACTAACACCAGCAGTTATAATGATGTGCCCAAAGAGCACTAATTGATCACTACGTGGTTCTTTTTCGTCCAGAAAACTACGTGGGGTCATTTCACTGATAACGCACGCATGCAGTCCAGCAGCTCAGGGCTGCGCACTTCACTTGGAGAAGGACGGACTTGACCCGCAAGTCGGTCTATCTTAATCTGCTCTTCTGGCGACTTTAAACAACATCTATCGCAGTCTTGTCTCAAAAGTAGAACTCAATCCGTCAAAATGAGACCCTCAATTGATTCAAGAATGGATCGAGATCTCTCGAAGCAATCTACAGGTTGTATGATACCACTTTTTTCTTGCTTTTCAGCTCGTCATTTATTATTTTTTTTTCTTTTATTTTTCTTTGATCTGTATTTGCCTACTTTTCTCAAATTCACGTAGTGATCGTCTAGGCTCTTACACGTTGCAGGATCTAATATGCGCTAAAGTCGACATCCCAAGTCTTCATCACACCATCCAAACCGATACTGGCGACTGCGCCCTTCTTCTCCTCGTAATTGAGCCATTGTAACCCATTTACACCGGTCTGATGTGCCTGTGCGATTTTCAAAACCTTGGCGGGACGTGCAACGGAATACACAAAAATCCAACAGTCCAAGCCTCCGCTGATCAAATATTGAGAGTCACTCGTCCATTGGGCATCATTGACTCTACTGTTGTGGAAAGCCCACCGACTTGTGATCGCAGATTGGTCGGCTGTGGAGTAGAGGGTGTATTTGCCAGTAGTTTCTGCCACAGCAAGATTTTTGCCATCTGGAGACACTCTTACCAAGTTTGGAGAGGCTCTCAAAGCAGGGAACGATACTGTGTGCTTGACGCCGGTGCTAATTTCGTATTGCTCCACTCTTTTCTCTGTTTCATTTGTCACATAAACCGTTGTTTGTCCCTGGACAGCATCAATGGAAGAAGCAACGTAGCTCAATTTCTGCTCTGCCAAAAGGGCCAATGTCATGTCGTAGACTTCGATCTTATCCTCGTACAAGACAACAATGTTTTCGGCAATTGCGATTCCCCGTGGCTGTCCTGACAAGCCCTTGGTATCCTTCAATTCACCGTTATCCCACAACTTGAGTTTGTCATCCCAGCCAGTTGTCACCACTTTCTTAGACTCAACGATATTTATGCTTGCGACATAATTGTCATGAGCTTTATCGGTGGCAGAGAATGGCTTGCAAATAGAGCTGACCGATGACTTATCAGAGTTCCAGGCCATGACGGAACCATCTGATGCACCGGTAATAATGGTCTCACCATTTAACGCGATCTTAGTGAGTGGGCGCTGGTGTCCGTAGATGACGTGTGTAGCCACATCGTCGTCGTATTTAAAGAGATTCAAATGTCCGTTTAAGGAAAGAGAAACAACAAAGTTTTTAGTTACAACAACGCTGACCTGTTGATCATCGACAGAAGGGTTTGGAGAAATGGAGAATTTCTTCTCTTCGCTTAGAGACTCAGCTGCCCATTTCTTCAAGGTTCCGTCGGCAGAAGCCGTGACGAAGGCGCTAGAGTCCTGGAACCATGAGAGAGAAAAGATACCTCCGGCGTGTGCATTTTCAACTTTCTTGACAAACTCTCCAGTTTTGCCGTCATAGAGCACAATCACCCTATCGGACCCGACACTGACCAACCACTTCCCATCTGGAGAAAACTTCACACCTCTGACAGAATTTGTGTGAATGTTTCTCGAGCTCTTATCGAATTTAAAAGGCGGTCCGGTGAAGAAAACCATAGACTTGTCATCACCAACGGTAGCTGCTCTATATGGCCTCTGGGGCTTAATGTCCACAGCGTTGATTGTTTCTGAGTGTCCCTGAATTTCACCAATTGAGTTTCCCGAGTCCCACATGAAACAGTGACCGAATTTTTCTTTTCCATTTCCCACAGCTATAATCCGGGAATTGTCGGCGTCCCACACCAAAGACTTAACAACTCCTCCCAAGGCCTGGAACTCGCTCTTCAAGTACAACTCGTCATCACGAACAGTGGGTTCCCAGATCTTAACATTTCCGGACTCGTCACCCGATGCAATGTAATTTCCCGAAGGACTGAAGGCCGCAGCAGTGGCCGTGGCAGTGTGCCTAGTGAATTGGAGCGGTGTTACTGTAGACTCCGGGTCAACTGGGCGAACGAAGATAGACTTGCCACACGCGTAAGCAATTCTGTCATTGACAGCATCGTAAGCGACGAAGGACGCCGAGCCTCTCACAGTAGCCGGTTGAGGTGGATATAAGTTTGTTTGAGTAATCATATTTGCTGGGGATATTATATTTTGGCAAACTCAGTCGTAGAACAGGCGCAGTGTGTATAAAGATCCAAACACTGTGTCGCGAACCCACTCCGCTTGCCCTAGTCGGCAGAATTGCCTTGCGAATGTTTATCCCTATATGAAGATGAACGTAATTACTGTGAGTCTACAATTCAGTTCTCTGCGAAAATTCGCTTGCGTTTTCATTTCATAAAGATTTCATGTAAGAAGCGATATAGTATTTTGATTATATCGCTTTTGTCGATTTACTATCTGAATCTCTGTGTAAGAATCCTCTCCACACCAACCTCCTCGTACTCAGCCTTACTGACCCACATCTGGTGAAACGTACCCAAAGACGCGAGAACACTACCACCAATCCATGTCTGGTTAGTTCTCTCAGTTGCGTTTCCTAGCGCGTGGAGCCTGATCTTCAATCCAGGATTAGCATTCAGCAATTCCGTGTTCAACCTTTCTGTCAATTGTGGAATTAAAGAAGTTCCTCCTGTGATGATAATATTGTGTGCTATGGCAGTCCTTAGATCAATATCGACAGAAGATATGGTGTGTGAAATCATCTGAGTGAGTCCTCTCACTGTCTTTTTGGAGCCTTCATCCTCAGCTGTTGCAGGTGGCGTGGATTGACCTGCGTCTGCTTTTCTGGCTCTTTTGATAGGCCTATAGTCATCGTAAGGACTACTGATTGAGAGCTCTCCATTGTTAGCAGGGTATTTTTCTTGCAAACTCTTGTCTTCGAATGGATAATCCATCGGGTCGAATAAAGCGTCCACTATACTAAAGCGCTCTTTCGTAACTTCTATAGTCTGACCTGATGGCGCCTCTATGGATCTTGTATTGCTCTCTTGCTCATATAGTTCTTTGATTGCCGTGAGCAGCTGGCCACTAGATATTTTCATGCTCTTCTGTGGAGCTTCTAGCAAGAGCTCCTTGAACTCGTTAATGAACTTTTGCTTTTGGTAATTGTCGAATGACTCTGAAATACTGTCGGGGAGTTTGCGGGCCGTGAATTGGGCGACCTCTGGGTATTTGACTGCCACTTTATTTTGGATTTTGAATCTGGGCGTTAGGTCTAAATCGGGACACTCAGACCGGAGGAAATTCTCAATATGATCATTAAGAAACTGGCCACTATAGTTAGTTTTCATAGAGTTTTTGAGCAAACATATACCGTCGACAACAGGCACGACACTGGCAGAGTCGTGGCCAACTTCGACCACAAGACCAGTCAGTCTACCCTGTTGAAAAGAGATACACGTAGGAGTTTTGGCCAAGAATAGAGCAGGGAAGTCAAATTCTTCGTAGATTGTCTCCACCAATTTTTGACGGTAGGATTGTTCAGCCCACACAGGCTCAGTAATCAAGATCGGTTGTTCCAGATAGTCTAGCTTCAAGATATCGTCAAAGTAATGTCTGAACTGGGCAATGGCAGCATCCCAGTCAACTATAAGTCCTTCTTTCACAATAGGTTTAATTTCTCTCTGAGACTTTGGGAAATCGAGACTGCTGTCAAACAACTTTTTACCGTCCTCGTCTTCCGCATACCATGAGGGAGCAATCACACGGGGGTAATCATCGCCGGCAAAACCAATTCGCGTCGTAAAGGATCCTATATCCAAAACAACAGCGTTTATTTCGTCGCCTCCATAGACGGCAGCAGATGCAACAGCCGAAGACATTGATCGTTTTAAAGTCTATGTGTTTTTTTTCTCGGTCTCAACTGTAGTAGTGGCCTATCTTCGTGAGTATCACGTGATCCAAAAAGCTGAATAGGCGTAAGCGAAATTTTCTGTGTTAAGAATATCAATGGCCAAAAACGTTTAAGTGACAACTTTACATGTATTTGTTTATTTTAATTACAAAAGCTTGCTCTCTGCATCGATCAAGTCGATCAAAAACTCAGCCTCTAATCTCTTTCTTCCCTCTCTCACCCAGTCGTCAGCCAATTGTCTGGTCCAACCCTTCAAGTTGGCCACTTCCTCAACGGCGACGTCCAATTCTCCGCGAGTCAAACTCTGTTCAACTCTTGCAATGACAGACTCGATATCCTTTCCATCTGGCTTGGCTCCCTTGACAGGCATCAAAAGCTTGGAAAAGAAGATGGATGCCAAATGACCCAACAAACCAGCATTTGGAGGCAATAAAGATGCAGATCTCAACTCAGGGGTGATCTGCTCCCATGCGGACAACAATTGAGGAGTAGTCAAAATAGACTGACTGCTTTCCTTGCTAAGCAATGGCTTTAACTCAGCAATGGCAATTGCAATGACTTCATCGTTGGACTTAGCAGTGGAGCTCTCCAACTTTTCGACATATGGTTGGAAACTCTTGGCTTCGGAAGTTTCGACGGTGCTGAACAACAAGGATCTCAAGTTTGAAGCAGCCTGCTTGATAAGCGACTTAGAGCTGGTTGCGGCGACTTGCTTCTCCAAATCGAGAGCGAAAGATTCAAGCTCCTCGACTCTAGAAGTAAGAGCATCCAAATTCTTCAATCTGCCGTTTCTCTCCTCGTCAATTCTCTCTTTGATCAAACTCTCAAATCTCTTGGTTTGCTCGATTCTGACCATAGATGTAGCATTCACAGCAGCCTGACTGATCGCTCTTCTAACTGCGTCAACTTCAACTTCGATTCTCTCTTGGTACTTCTTTTCCAAGGTAGCCTTTTCATGGTGAAATTGATCCAACATCGATTGGGTCAATTCCAACTCTTTTTTGGTGTGAGTTGTGAGCAACTTAGTCTCAGAGTCCTTCAATTTGCTTTGCAACTCTTGCTCAAAGGAGTGTTTCAAAGCAGTCAATTTGCCAGACAATGTGGTGATGTTGTCACTGATTTTCTTGACCAAGGCACTCTTGTTTGGGCCGAGGTTGCTGCCGTCGAGCAAGGCAAGCAATTCATTGAAAGACTCAATGGTGGCTCTGACCGACTCGTCGGAAATTCCGCTACCGTCACCTAAAGCGATGGATGGGATTTTGTCGAATTTAGGAGCCTTTGGGGCTTCAAACTCAACGGTTTGCAATTGCTCAGCTGGAAGAGGTTTTTCCGTAGCAGAGGCTAATTTCTTTTTTGTTTCCTCGATCAAGAGCTCACCCTGTTGCTCGATTTTGTGTGTGAGTTCTTCGAACTGTCCCTTGGATGGGACGGACAACTTGGAAGTTAGGTTCTCCCAAATCTTTTTAACGTCTTCAACAGAACCATGCTCGATCATGTCTATGATTTCGTCATGGTAAGGCAAGTCGTTGTCAATGACGAAATCCATAACCTTTTCGTTCTTAGAAGCCACAAACATGGTACCACCGTATGCAACAGAGGAGTAGATAACGGCCTTGAGCAAGAATCCAAAAAGAGAAAACTTTTTCTTCTTTGGGTTCTCATTATTCTCGCTGACTTTCTCGACAACCGAGCTGTTGACTGGGGTCAGAGCGTTAACCTTGTTAATCTCATTCTTCACAGCTTGGGAGGTGGCTGGTTTTTTAGAAGGATCTTGCAGGATGGTTAACAATCTTGGGGTCGTGGTGAGCGAACGACACGATCCGCGAGGGATTGCCAAAGCGGCGCTTCTTTTTCCGGCGGCGCTGAGCATCACTGGTTTTTGGGAATGTTGTCTGAGCAGGGGTTGGGGACTGTGAAGTCGGTGTTGGCGAACAATTCGCAGAGGTGTACAGGTGTGCGGGAAATTGCGTCGGCTTTAAGCTTAGACGTTACCTGTGACATTGCCGCGGTTTTGCCCAGAGACGCGACCTGGGTGCGACTGGACCATTAAGTTAGTACAGATATTAGCTCCGGGTTGCCTTGCTGATTCTGGTTTCTGGAACTCCAATGGTCCAACCTTGGGAATCAGCCCTGCAAGCAGCCAGTGCACATGGAAAAGGACGCAGCAATTCAGTAGAAAAGGAGGAGACTACATATCACACTATGGTGATGAGGCTAGGTGCCAGTTAAGAGATATTCTTTGAGGTATGTGGTTATGTGTAATAGACGCTTATTTTCGATTGTGAATGTGGTGTGCAGAGCACCTAATGCGGTTGATAGGAATTAAAGGCTGTGTGAATGTGAATAGCGCCGCTTACAAACAATGAAGGCCGATGGTAAAGGCCACAACGGCTCCAAGAATGGCGCTCAGCTTCCACTTTTGATCTGTGTTTGCGACGTTCAACTTATGGGCACCCGAAGTCTTGTTCTTTTTGTCTTTCTTGCTCTTCTCCGCGGAGCTGCTAGAACTGACATCCAGGCCGCTAGATTTGGCCGCTTCTTCAGTCCACCTGGATTGGGACCCAGTGAAGCCCCATTGGTTGTAGGTGACACCAGTGCCAGTGGTATCAGTTCCAGTCGTTCCGGTAGTTCCGGTAGTACCGGTAGTGTCAGTGGTGTCGGCGGTGTTGGTGGTGTCGGTGTTTCCAGTAGTTTCAGTGGTTCCTGTGGTTCCTGTTGTAACAGTGCCAGGGGTTTCGGTTCCCGTGGTGGGTGTATTTGCGGTTGTGGCGGTGTCGGCCTTCGTGTCAGTGTCGGCCTCCTTTGTAGTGCCTGTTTTGGAGTCTTTGGTGGTCTTGTTAGAGTCTCCAACTTCTCCTAGGCCACCGTTGTTATCAGCAAAGGCAAAACCGAGATGCATGATCATGGGGATGGCAGAAATGGCGACTAAAGACATCTTGTATAATGTTATTGGAGCAGGTGATGTCTAGGAGTGAAGCTATAAAAGCTTTCGTCTGGTGTGGTCATTGCTTTATGCACTTAATTAAATCTATGCCGTCCTATTACATTGCATGGCTTTTCTAACTGTTTACCGATCTGCCGAATTAGGAATGCGAAGAATTGCAGATCGTCACGACAAGCCGCGAAAGTGTTAACCGGTCTCAAGACCGTGAATTCGACTTCTCGAACGCCGGAAACCTTTCTTATCAGCTCTGGAGATTTTGTTGAGGAAGATGAGTAAAAATACTTAGACGATCTTCCATGAATTTCTAAGCCACATATGTAATCACAATACCTCAATACAATAAATCCACGGGATCGATGATTCGCACACGATTTCTAAACTTGCCGTAGAAACCGAGAACCTACGTGTCACGTGAGATCTTCCATGCGGGGGAACATTGTATGTGACTCTATTTCGACTTACGTTAAATATCCAAGACGCTATCCTCCAAGATTGCTTGCCGTCTATAGCTGCTATGGGAGCATACCAGGACTATCAATTGGTGTTCACAAATGGACTCTGTGGAAGTGCTCGTCGCAGGCGCCAGGTCAAACGCTCTGCACAAGGTTGCTTGAACTGCAAGAAAAGGAAGGTTAAATGTGACGAATCAAAGCCAGCATGCAAGAAATGTTTGAAGATGAACATGCAGTGTGTCTGGCCAAAAGGGAATTTGGAGAAGCCAGGGCTGGCCCCTGAGCTAAGGCCTACAAAAGTACCATCGATATTACAACCAGAGCCCAAAACAGAATTACAGTCCATGGCACAAGATGCCTCCAACAAAGCTTTCATCGATCAGATGCGTCCTCAACGAGGGAGCTTGGTTTGCGAATTCAACCAAGGCAATCAATCCAGAAGTTGTTCATTGTCTGATATACATCCATGCTCTAATGCAGCCAGGACAATGCACATGAGAATAATTAAGTCCCGTGAGAGTTTGATTCAGCACAATTACATCGGATATCCCACTCGCCCTCTCTTGGAACCCGACTCATACTTTCTCTCAAGTTTTGTCAGTCATTTCCTTCCGCCAATAGCGCATATATATTGGAAAGATACGCCTGCTTTTTGCAACATGGTGCTCTCTACCGCTAAGCATTCTCCACTATTGCGAGAGATATTTATTGCATGTGGCACTTCAGTCGTGGCTTCAAATAATACTGCTCAAAAAGCCATAGCCTTCAAGAGATACAATGAGGCTATCTCAACGTATGTTAATGCGTTGAAGAGCGACCATGTCGGCGAAAAGGAACTTTGGCTCTTTGTTGCTTCTCAAGTCCTTCAAGTTCTCTGTTTCCGAGACACATTTTCTGGTTCAAATGCAACAAGAAGCGCATTCCATTTTGCGCTCTCCTACAGGCTCATATCATACAGACTTTCTCGATATAGGCCGAGCTCCCCGATGTTGCCTCTCGAAAGAATGCTCATTGAAAATTTTATCTTTCATTATCCTCTAGTTCTTCTCTTTTGCGATCATCGGCAATTGCCTAAACTAATCCCCAACCCCTTCGATTTCTACTCACAACACAGTATACTCTCCGCATTTGAAGACGATACATGCACTCAACATCCATACCCCTTGATAGCTTACCAAATCGCATCTAAGTCGACTTGGCTGTGTCGAATCGGTTTTCCCTTAACTGAGTCTAGTTTGAATACCCATCGGGAACTCCTCACGCTGGCTGAATCCGCTCTCGCTTTACTGCCACCATTGTCGGAAGATGATCATCAGAATCAGGTGACAATCTCCCTGGCCCGCATTGTATTGCACACGTCCATAATCCTACTCAAGAAGATGATCGATTTAGAAAATTGCCGTCTCTCTGTGTTACAGCTGCACGTAAAGAAAATCCGTGAGGAGATGAGCCAGCCCTATAACAAAACTACTGTGTTTCCAATTTGGTCCCTCATGATTGCTGCAAGCGCTAGCACGTCTGAGTCCGACCGTGAGTTTTTCAGTCTCCAGCTCTCCAATTTGCACGCAAGATCCCGTTCACAGCTAATATCTAAAGTTCTCATACATCTTGACGGTGTATGGAGTTTTTCTCTGGAAGAAGAGCCCTTTAATCTTTTGTTCAACACGGAGTATATGAGCCAAATCTGTTGCTGATAACATGATTGGAAATTTGGATTTAAGGTTTTGTTTGAGAAGCCATGGGAAATCTCACAAAATTCAGGAATATTGACGCTTTGCGGTTTTCTGAATATAAAATTAATGTGTAGGTATTCAGTATTCAAAAACCCTCGAACAGGATATGCGATTGAGCATTGGAGCTGCTGACTCTTAGAGTCAAATCATGCGTAAGTGTCAAACACTTCTCGAACATTGGCTTCTCTTCTAATTATTTTAGTCTGTTTTTTTTTTTCTTTTTTTTTTTATCTTTATTGAATTAGCTGCACGGAGTTTTTTAAAGTCCAAAAAAATTTAAGCTCAAAGTCAGAATCAATAATGCAACGATTCAAACGCCCGAGGAATGAATGCAACCATGTTATATCCGCTGATTCTGCAACACGCCTCGCTTGTAAGGCGTATAAGCCCGAAGTAATGCGTGTGAACAAAAAAAGTATTCCCCCGCATTTTGAGTACCTCGGTGCGCGAGGGCATCTCAAATCATTGATAGAGGTTGGAGAAGTTCTACTGCTTGGGAAACTAGAACAGAGCAAGTCCTATCGGTATATATTGTGTAAAAGCATCTTGTTCAATGTTCTTTATTGCGTTCCGCTAGACCTGAAATGGAGCCTGAAGATAAATCGTAAATTTGAGGCGTCATTATTTTGTTACCTTGATGACCCCATTTTATAAACTCTTGCATTAAAGCATGATTCATTGAGCACCTGGCAGCAATGAGAGACGAAGTTAATACCCTTCGTGTGCCACAACGTCATAAGACATCAGCGTTTTTTCATGCGCGACTCTATTTTTGGCGCGCTAAAAATAGAGAGACCGATGGCTGCGAAGTGCAAAATCGACAGAATCATGAATATATAAGAGGTAGAATCCCACCAT